>JAQJVL010000074.1:708325-863038 GCA_035578905.1 Stictocephala bisonia | reverse complement strand
ATGTTATTGTAAATGTTAGTATATATGGAGAGACAACAGAATCAACTCTTAGAATTTAAATTAAAAATAGCATCGATGCTAATAAATTTTCCCGCTAATATAGTTTATTCAGAACGATGCTAAAAAGTCGAAAAAATAAAATAGACAAAATGTGATATAAAAATAGCAGGTATAACTCAAACAAGATTTTTGATTGAAATGAAAATAATAAGCACTGGAACATCCTCTTCTAGTGAAAAAAGAGAGCTCATTCCCAAATAATTAAACGAGTGGGTGTAATAAAGGGCCAGCTCATAAAAACACCTTGATTGTACTTATCGTATATGAATATGATGTATACATGTAGCTAATATAAAGCCAATGGATAAACTAAAACATTTACATCAATGTAATATATTAAGCCCGTTTTTTATTGATGTTAACACTCTACGTATAGAAATTGTGTAATAACTATTATGATTATATGATGAACGCTCAGTAATTATTACGATGGTGATAAGCTCTTATCACACATAACCGAAAATAGCGAAGCATTCATCACACAGAGGGGACTCTTGTGACGTAACACATTGTAATGATGTGACTTCTCAAAAGAACATGAATGTAAGGAGGTTATGTAGCTTTTGACCAGTTTTAAGGCAATTTTAGGCGTGAAGAATGTCTTAAATATCTCTAAAGAAACTTTGAAAATTATATAATTTTCCTTAATGGATTTGCTTGCACATTTCATTTAAATTGAGTTTTCTATGCCATAACATAAATTTCTTAAGCTGTCACTAAACTCAAACTGTTTTCTATATCAATAACTTCCAAAATATTTTTTGTATTCAGCTCTTTGGAATCACTGTATGTTCAATACCACTGTAAGCGAATGGCTAGCGGGTGGGTCAATACCACTGTATCTGAATGGGTGGGCGGGCGGGTCAATTTGGAAGTAAAGAAAGGCTTTTATCAGAATCGGCAGCGCCTTTTTCTTATCTGATTACGATAACAATGTCTACGAATGCCACCTGCTTTCTCTACTACATGCACATTGATTCATGCTCAAGTTATATATTTGATTAGAATAATTTTTTTTATAGTCTACTACATGCACATTGATTCATGCTCAAGTTATATTTTTGATTAGAATACATTTTTTTATAGAAAACAGTTTGAGTTTGGCGGAATTCAAAAAGAATCTTACCGGGATTAATTTTGCAAATTTAAATTGAATATTGCTACAAAAGAAAGTGATTCTTATAAAATTTGGCTTAGGCAGTTTAGATTGTGTTAAATGTAGTTTAGAATCATGAGTTTGGTCATTTATAGTCAATACATATTTGAAATAATTTAGCAAATAATTTAGACATCATTTTCAACTATGGCAGGTTCCCAAAACTACTCAATAGGAACAAGGAACGCAAATAAAAAAATATCTTTTGAGGTACAAAAACTCAAATTTCTATAAAAAGACCCCTCCTATGTTGAAAAGAAAAACAAAACAAAAAAAACAAAAAAAACGCTACAATCATCTGCCGGATTCCATATACAAATGTTAGTGTCCTCAGGTCAGTACAAATATATATATATATATATATATATATATATATATATATGTATGTATGTATATGTAAAACCAATGTTAAATGTTTTTTGTCAAATTCTTTAATAAATGCTTAATGTTGATGATATGTTTTTTTCGATTGTTTGGCGTTTCGTTTAAACTATTTTTGAATTAGAACATTTTGAGTTCGTGTGTCACTGACATTAAAATAGCAAATTAAAACAATTTAAGAATAAAATTTTTCCGCTAGAATATTTAAAATTGGCATATCAGACATAATTGTATCGAGAAAAAAAACGAATGAAAGTCGGCTTATTCGTTTGAAATGTGTGGAGAATAGATCAAAGATGGCTGATGACGCCAGCCTCCATTTACGTCAGTTTCTGAGGATGTATTACAGAGCGAGAGGAAATAATTAATATTTATTGTGGTGAAAATTAGTGTCCACAAAACAAAAAATGGTGTTTATGAAGTTTATTGCCATGAAAACCCTTAAAGTAAAAATACTATGAACCAAAACCCTAGAAAATCCGAAAAATATACAAGAATTGTTCCTCTATTTTTCCTCATGTAAATTTTACAAAAATTCGTTATTATAATCGAGCTAAAATAAAAATAAATATTTTGTATCTTTTACTTTGTTACTAAATTGGGGAAAATGTTTAAAATGAGTTGAAATCTCTAAAATATTATAAAATTAGTGGTTGAGCTAGTAATAACCATACAACAACGTCTATAAGGTTACTGATCAAATCAGAACGTTTTCGTAGAAATTAACTTAACATTAACATGAACATTTCTTGATTCATGTTCAGGAGTAACACCTGTAATATTCATGTTCAGGAGTAACACCTGTAATATTCATGTTCAGGAGTAACACCTGTAATATTCATGTTCAGGAGTAACACCTGTAATATTCATGTTCAGGAGTAACACCTGTAATATTCATGTTCAGGAGTAACACCTGTAATATTCATGTTCAGGAGTAACACCTGTAATATTCATGTTCAGGAGTAACACCTGTAATATTCATGTTCAGGAGTAACACCTGTAATATTCATGTTAAGGAGTAACACCTGTAATATTCATGTTCAGGAGTAACACCTGTAATATTCATGTTCAGGAGTAACACCTGTAATATTCATGTTCAGGAGTAACACCTGTAGTATTCATGTTCAGGAGTAACACCTGTAATATTCATGTTCAGGAGTAACACCTGTAATATTCATATTTTTGACGACATTAGAAGCTACACAACCACCTTACTGCCGATTTAAATGAAATTATTAACAAAAAATATAACATACGTAAAAAAATTACTGTAGCATTGAACACTAGATGTTTAGCCTTATCACTGCTCCAATTCTATGTTTAGCAACATTTCATTTATATGTCGCTATGAGATCCTTTAGGTGACTCAAAATAAACATACAGAACAAGACTCCTGGTTTCCTTATAACAAGATGGGTATGTCCATGGGCTATTCTATTAGACTGGCGTACATAGAGGCGTTGTCGTCATCTGCACACTCACCAAAGACCTCCAGAGGTCGGGCAGATAACCCATTCTGATATGACTAGCGCCAGACACTAATTGGTCTATTACAAGTACCGTCACTCTTAAAAACAACATTGTGATAACAAGTCTGAATGAAAGAAAGAAACAGTGTTTGTAGTCATATAATAAAAGCAATTAAGAATTGCTAAATTAAAAAATATGTAAACACCGCTAGAGCAGTACAGTATTGTATATGTAGTCTAAACTTATTCACAAAAATAAATTAAATTGCATATATAGGGTTGGGCAAAAATCTGGAATATATTTATTGATTCTAAAACTATCAAAACAAGTTTAACGAAACTTTTTAGTTATGCAGTCTATATGTCATATACTCAACATTTAGACATATTTTACTCGATTTTCGCATAGCCAGGGGGATGGCCCATGAAGGAGGTCTTAAACATTTTAAATGTAAGCCTACCTCGAGTCATACCTTATTTTAAAGGTCTTTGTTTGTACAGTACAAAAGTGCAAACCTGAGGTCAAAAGGATAACCCAGTCAGAAAATACAGCTACTCAAAAAATGTTATATGCACATCATCAGTTGTTAAAAGGCTTCACTACTAAAGAAGACTACCACAAACTGACTTAAAATGGAACTTCCATTAAAAATTCACTAATTATTCAAGGATTTTTAAAATACAACTGACAATTATGGAAGTTGCTTTAATTGGTTTAGATTCACAGCATTTGGAAAAAAAATAAAATCATTTCAACATTTTGGCAGGCATTTCCAAATTAGATAGCAATAAAAAACCATAACCTCTCAGGTGATTTGATCGAAATGATACCTTTATGAATAAGGCATTGGTAATTTCCGTGTAGGCCCTAATAATTTTAGTGTAACGGTTTAACATTGTTGGTAAGTTATTCTATGTTCATTTTGTTACAAACCACTCACATACATTTTTAATATAGTGAAAGTTTTAATCCTGTAGTCCAATCAACCATTAAACCGTCTCCAGACTTTTCAGCACCCCTTGTGAACTGGCAAACCCAACAATCGCACTAACGACGTTGGGGGCGGCGGATACGAAAGTCACTTGGTGTGTTATCAGGAGGCCAAGTCATCAGCAGTGCTGATAACACTATTAATGTCAGGCCACTATTTAGTTTTGACTGGACATAAGGTCGAATATCCACGAAAGTCTTGTTTTAGTGGGATAAAAACGAGCTTTATTGTAGCAATAAATTGCTGTACAACACTTAAGTCGGCTAACATCTGGCAAAACTTATAACAAGCAATCTTGTGTTAGGATTACATTTCCTACTACCGAAGATAAACGACAGTAATGTATCATTTTTAACTCGTTTATTTAAGATAATCATTTTTTATATAATTTATTAAAAGACTCAGATCATTAATAATGGGCGAATATGAGTGCCGAATTAATGGGATTGTGCTGATGAACGAGTCTAGTCATTGTTACTAACTAAGGCACCATTCACCCTAGAAAGTACTATTTACCAGTAACCCACTAGCCAGGGCAACTAAAGGACCTACAGCTTAGCGAGGAAACCGAACCACGTAGTATTGGTCTGATTTTCGCCTGATTGACAAGCTTGACACTCGGTTATTTTTCATATATAACATCCGAACCCAGGCCATCCCATACTTCTCTATTAACTACGTAGATGGCATCCATTTAGCGGACGCCAGGTCTGAGAACAAATCCTATCGCCACAACTTGGTGTGCCTCAGTATTGGCTTTTAAAACATACCTTATAAATTAAATCGTTAATTTAAAAACATAATGCAATCAATAATGACGAGGGATAGTTCTATGACGTGTTAAAAGCGAATGACACAATCTAATAAACTCGTTTAACCGAGAGACCGAGGTATCTGCTTGTATAGAACAGTTCGACACAGAGTAAAGTAACACTCTCAGGTTTCCTCTATACTCTGTGGTTCGGATTTTCATCTATTTTTGTTTGGAGACAACAATCATGGTCAAACTTGTCTAACTGTATAATTTAGAACGCAATGAAATTTAAATTAGCAATTGAAACCGACCAGAACTTGTAATTAGATTTTAATTCAATAAATTATGTAAGTTCAACTTGAAAAATTGAATCCATTGGACTGTTCAGTCTCCACTACAGGTGCATCGATATCAGTTCTTCGATCTGTGACACACCTCGATGCAGTCAGAACCGAGTAATCAAGTCTTCCGACGTGTGTTACCATGACGGCGCAGAGGTGACTCAGCTCGCTAAACCAAAGTACCGCTACGGCCATCCAAGGGTCACCTACTGGGAACTCAGTACATGCTATGTACTACACCCAAAAATATAAATTGACTTTGATTTATACTGTAGATGAATAAACACAATGTTGCCCTCATTCAACTTTATAACAATAGGCAATGTCAGGTTACAAATATCTGTACATATAAAAAATAAAAAACGCATAGGCTTACAAACAAGTTTCTACTCTAAATAACCATCTTATATTAAACAGCGTTAAACCATAAATTCTTAAAATTACATTCTGCCTGAGTAAACAGTAGCAGGCCCAAACAACCAGCAAATTATACAATTTTATCTTAAATGCATTCAATGGAGCTTCTCTCCAGGGGAAATGTAAATTGGCATATGTATTTCTCAATTTAGTAGGAGAAGTGGGACTAGCTCCGCATGAGATTTTATTTTTCCTATCGATTTTCTTTACAGTAGTTATTTGTATTTTAAAAAATAAATCAGGTCGATACAATTAACATTTGATCTTAGAGTATTCTAGAGTCTACACTAATTTCTCTTTTAAAAATGGTAGCGTTTAAATTTTTACGTTAATAAATAAAGCTATTACATTCTTTCTTTTAGAAAAAACTTAACTCACCAGTACACATGGGCCTACTGGCTTGTGTGTGAATTTATTCAAGGAGTGAAGTACCGACCGTTGGCTCAGTGGGGATTCGAACATTGGACCTGCCCTCCGCAGTCCGAAGCCTTAGCCACTAAGCCACCAATCCGGCGAATTGAATTATAACAATATTATCTTTACTGTACTTGAATTGAATACTGGCCTTATGAGGAGTCAAATCAAATACGGTGGCAGGTGTGGCACACTTAAATTTACGTTCAAATGAGGCACAAGTCTTCAGGTTGATGATTTATAGTATCTATAGTATGATCTATAACACTCATTAACAACTTTTTGTAGTTGAATTTTTCAAAGGAGGCATGATGCTACAGGAAAATGTAATGTTAAAAGAAGGCCGTTCCTTTTATTTTATCGATTATTTTAGTGCATTCTGTATAAACAGGGCGTTTCAAAACTTTCACTACAAATTTTGAAGCTTACAAACTTGATCAAAAGAAGCAAACAAGTAAATATAGGTAATGGTCTATCTATTTTCGTTTACTGTCTGTCTGTACGTGTTTTTAATTTACAAAATCATGTTTTTCAAAGTATTCAACCACATTTAATAAATCCTAAGTAATCCATTTAATATATTTATAGTTCGGGTGTACAAATGTAAAATGTTTGGTTAAGTTTGCCTTCCTGAACTGGGTCAACGGTCAAAGTGACTGAAATTTATAATATTTAAATTAAAATAACTCAAACGCATATTAATTTTATAAAAAGGTTATTAAATCAACTTTTTCAGAATATTTACAAAACTCATTTAATGGTATATAAAGATTTTACGTCGAATTACAAAAAACTGAATTATTTCAAACCTATTCCAACCTTGTTTGTCCTGAGTTTTTCCAGACATAGCTAGTATATCAACAATGGAACAAATAACAACATAATAATAACATACATAGTTTTGGAGAAACTCAGAAATTCAACAATAATTCAGTTATTTGTTGTTCAATATAAAATATCAATAAACTATTAAATTTGTTTAAACATCATCTTTAAAAATTCACATAAGTAACTTTTTTGAATATGAATACTTTTTTAGTTGCAATTATTTAAAAACTTATTTTAAATGGCCACCATTTCGAAATCAAAAAGGCCAACTTGACCGAACATTTTTATTAATAGTTATAATTATAATAAAGAATTTAGTAAATTTTGGTTAAATTTAGTGCATATTTTGAAAAATATGATTTAAAAAAATTAAAAACACAAACATTAAACGAAAATGGATAGACCATTTATTACACTTAGTATTTAGGCTTCTTTTGGTCGATAGAACAACACCCCAACATTTGAAGAGAGAGTTTTGAAACAGCTATATAAAATGGCATTACTGCTTGTGATGTTATGTAAAACGTTCATAAGTAAATTGATGATGCTTACCAAACGTTGATGATGAGGTGACAGAGTCCCTAAAGCCGTTAATAATTCTCCCAAGTAATAATGGTTGATCCTCCCTCGGGGGTCTCCCTGAGATACAAGACGTAACTTAGCCAAATTGGTTACCTCGTCTATTCTCCAATGTTGATCATTATAATGATGCAATGTAACACTCATCCCGTCCTCATGTGTTTTACTGTAATTTATTCACTTATCGTGATAAACGGGGTGTTAATTTTTTTCATAAAACGGTAAAATTTTCACAAGCAACGCCTTTTTGTAAAAGAAGTCGGCATAACGAAATTTTTCTAAGGTACAATGGATTTTAACCTGGTCTTATAATGATTGTTTCCCATTTCGAGGGTAGGGATCGAATTATTGCCTGTGACAGTGTAGTCCTTTTGGGAAATGGAGAAATAAATTAGTCTATAATAACTTCTTTGACTTATCAACAGTTGTAGCCTAAGAGTGTTGACTGTGTTTTAGTTGGACAGCACAACTCACAGTGTATTGGGTCTTTTGTCTACATAAAAAGTCCGCTCAATCAAGGAAATTCTATCTTGTATTTTCATTCTCAAAATAATCTGTGTTTTTTCCTCCATACATAACAGTTAGCAAATTATGAAAGTAATATGACATGTTTATAGGCTATCTATAACGAGTATAAAATATTCACATTTGTAATATGGGTAATTACATGATTTATGTAAAATTTAAATTGAAGCCATAAGTTCAAATAAAGATTAATTGGAGGATCAAAATAAAAGTGTATGATTGTGACATATTTTTTATCTGTAACAAAACCTCAATTAATGATCTGATACCTGAATATAAAAAAATGAATGAAGCTATACTTTATTGTTCCATCTACACTATACACAGAGTAAAACTAATTAGTTGAAGGAATTAATTAATTAAATTAGCATCAATAATGAAACTGGAAGGAAAACATCAATTGTACCCAGGTAGAAACGATTTCGTTCAGGAAAATATTTTGAAACGTCCATTCATGGTTATGTTTAAAATATTCTCTACATACTACTTACTCAATGGCCCCTTCTGTAACCATTTTATTGGAAATAGAACTGAGACGAACCCATAACATAATGTATGACATGTGTATTGACTGTAGAAGGATCAACCAACTATCAACATTTGCACATAGGGTGAGTGGGGCTGCACTTAAGGTGGTGCAATCGGTTTTCGGTGAGTTGATTATGTTCCAATTTTATAATCAAAATTAGTTAATTTACCTTCCCAAGATACAAGGAAAGAAATTTTTAACCACTACATTAGAACTTGTGGCCTTATGGAGTAGTGAATTTAGCTGATTTTAAATCAAGTATAAGACAAAATCATTCAAATACAAGTATAATTTTTATAACTACGTATTTTAAACAAAACTCAACGGATTAAAATGTTTTTAGTTTTTTTAATGTAAAAATATTTATATTTTAAAGGTTAAAAAGAGGTATTTTTACCTTTACAATTATGAATATTTTTAGTGTTTTAAAAAAGAAAAACATGTTAGTCCCTTCAGTTATGTGCAATAAACTTAGTTATAAAACATGTTAGTCCCTTCAGTTATGTGCAATAAACTTAGTTATAAAACATGTTAGTCCCTTAAGTTATGTGCAATAAACTTAGTTATAAAACATGTTAGTCCCTTCAGTTATGTGCAATAAACTTAGTTATAAAACATGTTAGTCCCTTCAGTTATGTGCAATAAACTTAGTTATAAAACATTTAATTTGTATTTTGAACGTTTTTGTCTTTAAGTTGATTTAAAATTAGCTAAATTCACCACTTCATAAGGCCACAAGTTCTTAATTAGGGGTTAAAAATTGTTTTTCTTGTATCTAGGGAAGGTAAATTAACTAATTTTGATTGTAAAATTGGAAAATAATCAACTCACCGAAAACCGATTGCACCACCTTAACGTCATGCGTCTGTAGCGAGTTTAGGTTTGTATAAGTAAAAAAGAATCTGTTAAACTTTTAATACGGTTGATGAGTCAATAATGGTAATTTAATAGTGGTAAATAGTTGTATTAATCTTATATTTTATTTAATGTCATTGCCTAAATTTAAAAAAAATTGTGTATCGAATCACCCATAAAAGTTGAATGATGAAGTACACTATAACCCGGTCACTTAGATTGTGATCTACTGGAAGCAATGGTGTGAGAGAAATGGGCAGTGTGGTTGAAGTGAGATAGAAACCCACTCTTTCCCCACTATTGAACCCTCGCATCTATTGCGACTCACCAACATACCATTATCATGGATACTAGAGTAGACGGTAAACCACAAGCTAACAGCCGGTAGTATCAAGGTCACAAGCTTAAAATATAATATTAAATAATTATTGCATAACCATGATTGGTAAAAATATGAACAGGAAATAATAAAAATAAGATAAACTTGTGAATTATCAATACTATATTTACAATAAACCACCGTTGTGGCAGTTAAGCACAAACGGAGCATGAAACACTTCTATGGTCCACACACACTTTGAGATATATCTCGAGACTTGGACTTACCCAGAATTGTTACCGCGTGTAGGGATGTTGTTGGCTCGGTATTCTGTATGTTCTGTCGTCGACTCAATATTAGTTCTGCATAGTAGAAGAGTTCAGCAGAGATTTATCGAGGCCTCGTCTCTGAAACTGTCCCCCTCCACCTGAACATAGAGCTCTGTGGTCTCAACGTGTGGAGCACTCTCTCGAGACAGTTCCGATGTTCTGTCAGTTCAGTCAGTTTTCAGTCATTATTCACTCTAACTTCATTATAAGTTACATGTGCTTTAGTAATATTGAAGTGTATTCTATTATTTTGTAAACATGAGTACCGAAAAAAGTTTTTGGAACGTCTTTTAATCGCAACAGCAACATGTAATTATTAATTACTTCTTCAGACACATTCATATTCTAAAGGAACAACTCACTGTGTTCTGTACACTCATGTCTCTACGTGTATAGTGTATACGGGACAAGATATACGTCTGGTGAATCCCACAGCTGAGACCTGTCTCGAGACAAATCTCAGAGCGTGTAGCCGAACGTGGAGTATGGCAGTGGAGAGGCAGTTCGTTTCCCCTCTGTTGATTGGTTAAGTTCAGTGATCCAGAAGGCACTGACTAGACGTGGTTTGGTAACGGAAGTGTGTTGCCTGTCATTGTGCCACAGCCGGAGGCCGTGCAAGCCCTATCATCCGCATCATCACAGTCATCTCGTCTGAGGTAGGAGGGAGTCGCGTAGAGGTCGGAGCCGTTCGCCTACCAGAAACATGTTCACGAAACAAGGCAACAACATTGTATCATCTTATGATGACAGGGATCAGGCCAGTTGATATATGTATTGCAGATTCTACAATGTTGCCGATGTTAGATACCAATCTAAACAGGATGTTACAAAAAATGAATGAAAGTCATTGCTATGCATATTATTCTGTAATTTCAAACGTAAAATATTCTATCGAAATAAGTACAGTTCTAGTCAGTTTCAAAATAACTTAATTTAATTTAACTTTTATTAGCGACATCGTTTTATTTCTTATTTTTTTAATTTTTTATGAGTTAAAGAAAGTGTAAAAAGTTGATTAGTTTTAAAGGAGCAGATAATTGTTATATTTTTATAAAAAGAGAACTCAGTATAACACAACACAAAATAAACATAAATAGTTATAAATCCTAATAGATTTGAGGGTTTATTAGGGGAAAGTTTCACAAGAATCAAACCCACTGAAAATAAGTGAACCCTACGAATGTCCCAAGGGGCCGGCAGTCGTCTACAGCTGACCAAGTGAGCCCTACGAATGTCCCATGAAACCGGCAGTCATATAAAGCTTACCAAGTGAGCCCTACAAATGGCTCATGGGACCGGCAGTCGTCTACAGCTGACAAAGTGAGCCCTACGACAGTCCCAAGCGGCTGGCAGTCATCTACAGATGACCAAGTGAGTCCTACGACAGTCCCAAGCGGCTGGCAATCATCTACAGATGACCAAGTGAGTCCTACGACAGTCCCAAGCGGCTGGCAATCATCTACAGATGACCAAGTGAGCCCTACGAATGTCCCATGGAAGCGGTAGTCATTTACAGCCGACCAGGACCAAGTGAGCCATGCCACAGGCCAAGGAGCTAGCAGTGGTCTACAGCAGACCATGCGCCTTGTAACGATAGTCCCAAATGACCGGTAGTGGCCTATAGATGACCAAGTGAGCCGTCTACCAAGTGAGCTGATCATGTGAGTTGTAACGACTGTCCCAAGGGACCAATTGACATTGTTCAAGTGACAGCTATACGGGTGACCCCGGAAATCAACTGTTATCAAGTAGTGCAGGATTTTGTCGCTCTCTAGAGGAAATGTCTTCTAGGACTGCCGTAGTTCTTAGGCCATAGATATTAGTTATGTTGACTTTTACTCATCTTTTACAAATTCCTTAGAAAAACATTAAATTCTCGTTTTTTTAATCACGACCTTTAGTTATTATAAGTAAGTTTATTGAAGATGACAGTTTATGACAGAGACTTTTTAGTTGTTAGATATCTTAACGACTCTCAACTAGTAATACATTATGTCATTTGACGCCAAAACTAAAATATTATTAAATAGTTCTTTTGTTGTCTATTATCTATTATTATATTTAGGGTAGCTGTATGCCTACTCTCAGTCTGGCTACGTAATTTAGCTGAAACTCCTATTAAAAAAATATTTATAATAAATATAGATAAATAAAATATAGTAGTGTTTGATTATATCTGTCAGTGATACTCATTTTAAGGCTTCCTTAAAAATTCTTTAGAATATACCGAGAAAAATGTTGTTAAAAATATTTTGTGCATTTATTGTGCCTTATTTAAGGTCACAGTCAGACAAGAAAAGATCTAGGAATAATTGGTCGTTAATAAAACTGTTTTTGTGCTGTTGTAACGTTTAAAGAAACCACGAAACATCGATCTCATGTTATAAGAATATTTTCACTAAGTTACTAACAAAAATCGCAATCCAAACAAACTAAAAATCGTTCGTTACAAGATTTAATCTCGTCTAATACAACTTAAAAAAGACATCATTATAATACATCACATATGGCTTAAAATTATTTCCTCGAAGTTTCAAACCATATGAATAATATAAACCAGGGTATATATAAATATATATATATATATATATATATATATATATATATATATATAATGTATGTGTAATATAATAATGTGGTTTCACTATCTCATTAGTGATTAATTGTCTTATGTGTATTTAAATGTAATCACGAGGCGTTGGCACTGTTATTGTCCATATTCTTGAATCAATCAAATTAATTAATTACCCTTAGATATGCAGTGTATAACGTCAAATTTAAGGTATTTGTCACGAAATAAATTATTATAGGACTAATTCTGGCGACATGTATAGTTTGGTTACTAAAATGGAATTTATTCTCGAATAGGCTATTTATTTATATACCAATAACTGGGGAAGAATGGGCATATATCTTTTATCGTGGACTCCGAACCACATGGTCTACGTTTGACTAATTTTATATGTATACAAGCTTACTTGACGGAGTAAAGTGGCAAGCGAGAGCACAATTGTAAATCTGGACGAAAACAGTTATTTATAGTGTTATTGTAGTGAGTGAAGGGTTGAACACTACCCCAACGTCACGAGACTGGCGAGTAACAGTATTGACGCACAAAGCGAGAACCAACGTCTCGAGACTAACGAGTAGCATTATTGACGCACAAAGCGAGACCCAACGTCACGAGACTGGCGAGTAGCAGTATTGACGCACAACGCGAGACCCAACGTCACGAGACTGGTGAGTAGCAGTATTGACGCACAAAGCGAGATCCAACGTCACGAGACTGGCGATTAACAGTATTGACGCACAAAGCGAGACTCAACGTTACGAGACTGGCGAGTAGCAGTATTGACGCACAAAGCGAGACCCAACGCCACGAGACTGGCGAGTAACAGTATTGACGTACAACGCGAGACCCAACGTCACGAGACTGGCGAGTAGCAGTATTGACGCACAACGCAAGTCCCAACGTCACGAGACTGGAGAGTAACAGTATTGACGCACAAAGCGAGACCCAACGTCACGAGACTGTCGGGTAACAGTATTGACGCACAAAGTGAGACCCAACGTTACGAGACTGGCGAGTAGCAGTATTGACGCACAAAGCGAGACCTAACGTCACGAGACTCGAGAGTAACAGTATTGACGCACAAAGCGACAACCAACATCACAGGATTGGCGAGTAGCAGTATTGAAGCACAAGCCAAGAGACCTAATGTCACGAGATTGGAAAGTATCAGTATTGAAGCACAAAGCGAGACCCAACGTCATGAGACTGGCGAGTAACAGTATTGACGCATAAAGTGAGACCTAATGTCACGAGACTGGCGAGTAACAGTATTGACGCACAAAGTGAGACCCAACGTCACGAGACTGGCGAGTAGCAGTATTGACACACAAAGTGAGACCTAATGTCATGAGACTGGCGATTAACAGTATTGACGCACAAAGCGAGACCTAATGTCACGAGACTGGCGAGTAGCAGTATTGACACACAAAGTGAGACCCAACGTCACGAGACTGGCGAGTAACAGTATTGACGCACAAAGTGAGACCTAATGTCATGAGACTGGCGATTAACATTATTAACGCACAAAGCGAGACCCAACGTGACGAGACTGGCGAGTAACAGTATTGACGCACAAAGTGAGACCTAACGTCACGAGACTGGCGAGTAACAGTATTGACGCACAAAGTGAGACCTAATGTCACGAGACTGGCGATTAACATTATTGACGCACAAAGCGAGACCAAACGTTACGAGACTGGAGAGTAACAGTATTGACGCACAATGCGAGATCTAATGTCACAAGACTGGCTAGTAGCAGTATTGACGCACAAAGCGAGACCTAACGTCACGAGACTGGAGAGTAACAGTATTGACGCACAAAGCGACAACCAACATCACCGGATTGGCGAGTAACAGTATTGACGCACAAACCAAGAGACCTCAACAATTAATCTACGTCAGTGGTAAACATAAGAATACATACTGCTTTCAAACCATAAGTTGAAACCATTACAAAACCTAAATACTGTAATTACAAAGTATTAAACCAATGATTTTAGTTGTTGGTGCAGAGTCCAATTTATAATTGGAAGAACTATAGAACCCCTAAACAATATTCTAACACTTCAAATTTAATAACTGTTAATTACCCCGAATTATGATAATTAGTGTATTAATTATTGTGTATGTTTCATAACATATGTGAACAATAGGTCACGTACCTCACAATTAAGATAAAAACACTTCTCATTATTTTGCTTGATATACGTAACCTGTGGAATTTGTTAACTGTACAGCGCAAAACTTATACACAATTTGCTGGATTAATTTGTCAGAAAAATTGGGCCATAAACAGTACATGATTGAAATTTAAAACAAATGAAATGCTGCAAATACTTAAGTACGAAATTATGAATGTGCCAAAGAGTACTTTTTATCCAAATTGCGTAAGTAGGTCTACTGTACCAGGGTAGATTAGGTTAGAGGGCCTCACAGCAACATGGGGTAGAAGGCGCCTTCTATGGGACATGAAATTGAGGTTTCAATATTGACGAGCATTGATATACAGTTCACTAGCTAAAATATTCCTCTTGATGTGCACTGATTTCACTGTCCGGAACTCGCGTGTGTAATAAAATAATAATGAATCTCCTCTTGAATAATAATTTCTTACTATAAATAGTAAAATAAAAATAAAAATTCTTTTACAGGCCAGTAAGGTCAAAAGGAAGTTAATGCATTCAAGTTAATACGAGAAATGACAAAGTTGAACAAGCATGCTTCTTTGAATATGAGAAAATCAAGACGTTATTAATAAAGACAATTATGAAATTCACTCTTGATGTTCTTAAGTATAAAATTAAGTTAATATTTTTAATATAAAAAAACAAAACGTTTAATTAAGTTAAAAGAGGAAATAACAACGTGCATTAAGTGTACCGCGTGGCGCGAGAGTTCGTCTTGACGATTATTTCGGAACTGGCGAAAAAGCGTTACAATTTGTATGAGTTTTCTCATCCCCACTTTAACCATTTGAACTGACCAATCATAAATGTTGAAGCAAAAGTTTTGATAAGGTTTGATAAGTTATCGACAAAGACCTGCATAACTGTTCAACTAATGTTTCAAAGTATTGTGTAATATTGTCCAATATGGGTGCAATTTTAAGGTTAACAATAGTAAGCTATTTGATATCTGCACTGCTGTCAACAGGGTAAAACCAGAGCTCGGCTATAGGCTGCCCCCCTCCCCTCCACCATCAACTCACGTAAAGTGGTGCAGTTAATTGAATCGTGGTGTTGACGGAATATATTGCCCAGTCTGTATTTCACATTTACTCTCTACCCTTCATACATACCCCTCACATAGCAGCGTCGCCCTTCGTAAACTCGTAAACATAGAAACGTACGTTACAGAGGTGCAGGCCGGTGTCATTTATCGTTGCCTATTCATATATATACTGGTTAGCATCAGATAAGCTGTTTAGTGATTCCAAGTTCAGAATATACGACTGTAATGAGACCTATAACCCTTTAGGTAAGGCTTGGATACTTAAAGCAAAAATTGGCTCATTTATCAAGATTTCTCAAAATAAATTATTTAAAAAAAAATACTTCACTTTCATGGATGGAGTATGGAGGAGAAGGAGGATTCAGGATCTGCTCGCACGAATAAACGGAAATAACATTGTACGGTTTATCAAGACCCAAGCATTCGGTAGATAGGCCACATGGCAAGAGTGGCATGTACAAAAAGATGTACTACACGCGCATTGCACGTCGTGCCATTTTTTATTTTGGCGCGCTGTGATTTGCATGGCACGCCGTGCGCTACACACTGAAAGTGCAATTCGCTCTGTGACGTGCCAAAAGACGGTGTTCAACTGTGATATTTTTGTTTAAAACGGCCATATCAGCATCTATGTACTTGATAGATATGAACCTCTACCTATCACGTACAGGACCTCTATCTATGACATTTCGCTGTGTCATTGTAACATAGACCCATACATACTGTCAGACGTTACAGAATAATGTAACCCTTCCATTTCCACAGTCCCTCTCACTATAGAATGTAACACCACAGATAATGGGAGAGAAATAATGGATCTACCCATAGAAATAGCATCCTTTGGATGTACAACCAAATTATCTGTTATAGGTGAAGATCATTATTCGAGTCCTACACCTTATAGAATACTGTAGATACTTTGTTTGTCTTTTGTGCAGTAACGAAAAATAAAGCTTTAGAGGTTTTATTTCATTATTGCAATACAGATAGCAAGGTGAAACAGAAGTGGAGGTAAATATAGGCTAAAAATTGGTTGAAGAAGAAAGATAAGTACGGTATTCTGACATGAGACTCCTGAAATTAGGAGAGAGAAATGCTGATGTATTTATAATTTTTAAACGTACAACCAAAAATCCTGTGCTGTAGCTAATGAAATATTACCTTAAAATACTATGCACTTGGCACGTGGTACGTGACTACACAATGTTGGCACGGCGCTGGATGGCTTGGCACGCCGAAAATCAAACCAGATCTGATTTGCATTCCACGCCGTGCATTGCACGTTGTTCCCCATACACCGGCACGTTTCGTCAATATTTAGCACGTCGTGCTTGCTCGGCATGCAATGCACGTATACTATACGAGCCGCTTTTATAAATATTGCATTTAATAATATAAGTACTATTTACTTGATTTATGCTATTAAAAAAGCACGCAAACAACACTGAAAATATTTGTTATATTTACAAGACTCGTCAAATCACTAATATATACGTACGCTCAATAATAAAGTTGTTTTTGGTAGACCGTCTAGTGGGAAAAAATACGGTTGATTGAGAAAGGATAGGTGAAGTGGAAGCCCCCGGACGATGTTATTGTCAGATTTAGCTGGGATAAGTTTCGGATTACACCAAGAAAGAAGCCAGCAGGCCTCAACATCTGTCCTTTGGCCCTTTATACTTGAATCCTTCTGAGAATCCTGCCTGGAGAAGAATGTAACATACGAGATTGGATAG
This sequence comes from Stictocephala bisonia, assembly GCA_035578905.1. Taxonomy (NCBI): domain Eukaryota; kingdom Metazoa; phylum Arthropoda; class Insecta; order Hemiptera; family Membracidae; genus Stictocephala; species Stictocephala bisonia. The sequence continues at coordinate 845,551 of JAQJVL010000074.1, read as the reverse complement.
GTATGAAAAGATAATGTAAGGTTATACTCACGATGAGTTTAGGTTCAGCTAATAATTGTAAGAAACTGCTGAAACCGTTTATTTTTCCTTTCTCACAGTTTGTTTACAAATTATAATGGTCACTTGTATTATATGAGTGAAATAACCTGACTGTACGCACGTTAAAAGTAAAAAAAAACTGATGCAAGAACGTTAAGAAGAGGACTACTTATTGCCTGTAAGCACGTTAAGAAGAGGACTACTTATTGCCTGTAAGCACGTTAAGAACAGGACAACTTATTGCCTGTTAGCACGTTAAGAACAGGACAACTTATTGCCTGTAAGCACGTTAAGAACAGGACAACTTATTGCCTGTAAGCACGTTAAGAAGAGAGCTACTTATTGCCTGTAAGCACGTTAAGAACAGGACTACTTATTGCCTGTAAGCACGTTAATAAGAGGACTACTTATTACCTATAAGCACGTTAAGAACAGGACAACTTATTGCCTGTAAGCACGTTAAGAAGAGGACTACTTATTGCCTGTAAGCACGTTAAGAACAGGACAACTTATTGCCTGTAAGCACGTTAAGAACAGGACAACTTATTGCCTGTAAGCACGTTAAGAACAAAACAGCTTATTGCTTGTACGCACATTAAGAACAGGACAACTTATTGCCTGTAAGCACGTTAAGAACAGGACAACCTATTGCCTGTAAGCACGTTAAGAAGAGGACTAATTATTGCCTGTAAGCACGTTAAGAAGAGGACTACTTATTGCCTGTAAGCACGTTAAGAACAGGACAACTTATTGCCAGTAAGCACGTTAAGAACATGACTACTTATTGCCTGTAAGCACGTTAAGAACAGGACAACTTATTGCCAGTAAGCACGTTAAGAACATGACTACTTATTGCCTGTAAGCACGTTAAGAACAGGACAACTTATTGCCTGTAAGCACGTTAAGAAGAGGACTAATTATTGCCTGTAAGCACGTTAAGAAGAGGACTACTTATTGCCTGTAAGCACGTTAAGAAGAGGACTACTTATTGCCTGTAAGCAAGTTAAGAACAGGTCAACTTATTACTTGTAAGCACGTTAAGAAGAGGACAACTTCTTATCGCCTGTACGCACGTTAAGAAAAGAACAAATTATTACCTGTAACCACGTTAAGAACAGAATAACTTATTCCTTGTACGCACGATAAGAACAGGACAACTTATTGCCTGTAAGCACGTTAAGAACAGGACTACTTATTGCCTGTAAGCACGTTAATAAGAGGACTACTTATTGCCTGTAAGCACAATAAGAACAGGACAACTTATCGCCTGTAAGCACGTTAAGAAGAGGACTACTTATTGCCTGTAAGCACGTTAAGAACAGGACAACTTATTGCCTGTAAGCACGTTAGAACAGGACAACTTATTGCCTGTAAGCACGTTAAGAACAAAACAGCTTATTGCTTGTACGCACATTAAGAACAGGACAACTTATTGCCTGTAAGCACGTTAAGAACAGGACAACTTATTGCCAGTAAGCACGTTAAGAACATGACTACTTATTGCCTGTAAGCACGTTAAGAACAGGACAACTTATTGCCTGTAAGGACGTTAAGAAGAGGACTAATTATTGCCAGTAAGCACGTTAAGAACAGGACAACTTATTGCCTGTAAGCACGTTAAGAACATGACAACTTATTGCCAGTAAGCACGTTAAGAACAGTACAACTTATTGCCTGTAAGCACGTTAAGAACAAAACAACTTATTACCTGTACGCACGCTAATAGCAGGATAACTTATTGCTTTTAGGCACGTTAAGAACAGGACAACTTATTACCTATAAGCACGTTAAGAACAAAACGTATTAAATAAATGATACTGTTGTATTATATTTGTTATTATAATTATTGTATAGTTATAAGCTTAATCTAGATAGCATATTCGTTTTTTAAATAAATTACATTATTTAATTTTTTTAAATTAAATACATTCCAATAAAATAATAGTGCTTGGTAATTGTTTTGTACCATAATCATTAATGATAACATCATCGATTACTCAGCTATTTATTATTCGATTTTATCAAACAATGTATCGTTATATTTGTCTTTAAATTCTATATTTTTTACCTTTCGACAACATTTGTTTTATTCCTAATTGTATTCCTAACAAATTTGACATGACAACTTTTAAATAGGCGCCATCTTGAAACGACTTTAGTTACAAGTCGTTTAGTCAACAAGACTTTAGTTACAAGTAGATAAAATGAATTTTAAAGATTCATTTTATTTACTACGGTACACATGAAGCAGAATTTGAAGTTTCTAACTCAAATAGATCTTGAGTTACACAAAATTTATAAAAAACACATACATACCGGAAACAGAAATCTAGACGTTTTAGACATATAGTTGTAAGGTGTTTTTTGTTTGTCTTGACCTAAGGAACATACCTATAACTTATTTAAAGAGAGTTCACTAACGTCCTCTATATAGACATCATAATATAACGTGGATTCACAATAATAAGCAGCAGTAACAAATATTAAGGTTGTCAAGAAACCAGTTTTTTTTTTTTTTTTTTTTTTTTAAATTTAATACACACAAATTCTTAGTTTTAAGGTTTTTTTAATGTATATTATTTCTTATCTGTAAAATTAAAACATTTAGTGTTTGAAAATCATCCTCACAATAATAAAACGATGTTCTACATAGAGTTTAATGAAGGTAAAACATTTTTTGTTTGTTTGGCGCAATGGATTAAAAGTCATTTTAACTCTGTGTATTAATTAAACGGCTTCATATGAATATATATATATGAAGTGAAATAAACAAAACCTATTTTCGAAAAATGCATCAAATAACAATATTTGTACTGTTTTATTTTAGATTCAGTATGACATATAACGCTTAAATGCTGTATAAATGACTATTGTAAAACAAATTAAAATTATTTATGAGAAATTTTGTTATTCCCCAAGAAACTTTGACATTATGTGATCGTTTTAGAACTTAAACATTAACACTTCCCGGGCTGTACGCGTGTTATACCAGATGTCGATCTGATGTATTCCAAGGCTAACGTACACTTGCCGGGCTGTACGCGTGTTATACCAGATGTCGATCTCATGTATTCCAAGGCTAACGTACACTTCATGGGCTGTACGCGTGTTATACCAGATGTCGATCTCATGTATTCCAAGGCTAACGTACACTTGCCGGGCTGTACGCATGTTAGGGCCTATACCAGATGTCGATCTCATGTATTCCAAGGCTAACGTACACTTGCCGGGCTGTACGCGTGTTACCAGATGTCGATCTCATGTATTCCAAGGCTAACTTACACTTGCCGGGCTGTACGCGTGTTATACCAGATGTCGATCTCATGTATTCCAAGGCTAACGTACACTTCCCGGGCTGTAATCGTGTTATACCAGATGTCGATCTCATGTATTCCAAGCCTAACATACACTTCCCGGGCTGTACGCGTGTTATACCAAATGTCGATCTCATGTATTCCAAGGCTAACGTACACTTGCCGGGCTGTACGCGTGTTATACCAGATGTCGATCTCATGTATTCCAAAGCTAACATACACTTCCCGGGCTGTACGCGTGTTACCATATGTAGATCTCATGTATTCCAAGGCTAACGCTAACATACACTTCCCGGGCTGTACGCGTGTTACCACATGTAGATCTCATGTATTCCAAGGTTAACATACACTTTCTACACTTGATAACAAGTATCCTTATTGAAAGCATATCACCGTCACAAGGAAGGAACTGTCCCTGTTTACCTCGATACTGTTTGCTCCACGAGTTCCTGACAGCCAGAGCTGTGTCTTGCGCCAAATATAGCACGTCCGTCAACACAGCAAGCAACACATCTGCTCTCCTGTTAACTGATGACTTTAACGAAAGAGAAATTGTGATAAGCAAATTTGTAATCGGTATATTTCTTGCGAGCCTCGCTGTGAGCCCAAAAATAACGCATACGTTATGCAGTAAAAAGTCCAGATACACACTTTCTGTTTTTATATAGTAACACATTTTTTCGGTAGTCTATGATATGGATAGAGTTAAAGTGTAGCCATAATATTTGCCATATAGTTCTTATTCAGTTGTGCATTCCACGTATTTTAGCTTATAAATTATAATCACAATAAATACAAATTTTATTTGTTAGTTTACATATTTTTAAAAAAGATCTTCTTAGAATTACTATAAAAAACTACTTGTGTTTAAAATAACAGTTCAATTTTAATATTATCGATAAACCATCAATGTTGGTGGATAAAGAACCTTAATAAAATTCATTTTTAATTTAAGAAAAGGGAATATCATTATTAAAGTATATTTATAATTGGAATATAATCAAAATAATGATATTGAAATTGTTTAACTATAGTGAAATCTAATACGTTAGTGTTTATTTGAAACACTTTATGCAGTTGTTGTTATGGTAACAACAAGTAAGTTGTTAGTATGAATATTAAACATATCGATGACACAGAAACACCCCCGCAAGTAATAAACGTTTATGTCTAGAGTATTGTAGAACATAGCAGGACTACTTCTTATAGATGGTTCTCAGGAGGGTTGTTCGGAATGGGGTCACTCATATGTGCTACATCTTGACACTGTTCTACATTCCTACACTCCGGGGGTTGATGGAGCGCTCTATATATGTCAGTGAGGTGGTTGTATTTAATGTAGCAATTAGTCGATTTAATTATGTGCACAAAACAACAAATTGTAGCATTGTATATTTTAGAAAGCAACCCCATTCTAGAAATATAGAAAAAGGATTATTATACATGTAAAATAGAATAAATACGTAAATAGGCACTTTTATTTATGTTAGTAGAGACTATTTATTAAATACTAATTCAATGAAAATAAATGGTACCAGGTAACTGGCTCAAACTTTCTCCCTTTCCCTTTGTTACGTCAGATTGTTTAAAAAATAAAAATTAAAGGATGTAAAACAAACCTAAATAAAAACAGATGTTCAATTAATTACATTTCTAAGGAATGTAAAACTGAAACACTTATTTTATTTAAATAAAAGTATGGAAAAAATAATCTTCTAAAAGATCTTTTCAATTAATCACATTTTATGTAAACAAATTCCAACAACTTGAGTTGTGGCTTTCGGAGTGGTAAGGAAACTTAGTGGGGTGGTAAGGAAAATATTTTAAATTGTAATTTGCATCTTTACTAAACATTTGATCAAAATTTTTAGAATATAGCTTGAACAAAATTGCATTTTAAAAGGTTTTTGCCCGTAAAAAATTTTATAACTCAAAATTTAGTCAAGTTAGAGACTTGCGGGTTTTAGTAAAGTATTTTAAATTGTAATTAATATCTTTCCTAAAAATTTAATCAAAATCGTTAGAGCTGTTTTTTTAGAAAATTCCTTTCTTGTATGTTTTGCCCATAAAAAAAAAAAAACTATAATTTCAAAAAAGTGAAAAAAATGTTCTGAAGATATTGACTAAAGACACCTACATACCAAATTTCATAACAATTTATCTGTCCTTTTGGTCTTCAGCGTAGTGCACATATACACAGACAGACACCAAAATGTTTTTAGAAAAAACACTTTTTGGGTTCAGGGGACCCTAAAATGGCTTTTTAGACAACACTTTTTTGGACGATCACAATACTTTATGTTAAAGCATATGGGGGAAAGTAAAAACGCACAATATTGACAATTATTCGAATCCGTTCAATTCGAGGCTCTCTGGACCAACTGCATAATATATATTGTATTTGGATAGTTTACTAGAGAGAGGATGACAACAAACAAACTGCTGTCTGCGTGCTTTCACTTAAAAAAGTAATGCATTATTTTATAATTGTCATAGATGGTACAAGCCTTTCTATTACATAAAGTAAATATACAAATTCGTAAAGTAAAATCTTTACCACCACCATGACAATTATGTGAATTGAGAACTAAAGACTTTGATAATGGGTTTAAGGATTAGATTCCTTGATGAGAAATAAAACAATATATATAATTTATAAATTGCATAAAACTATTGTAACGTTTAATTTAATTTATGGATAACAGTTATTTGAAAAGATATTTTCCTGTATTATATTCACGCCCTAATAAATCTAATCGATTTTGAAATATATAAATATTAAAGCCAAACACGATCGATTGACTGATGACAGTTTCACGAAAACGACAAGGCTTTGGACTATAAAATATGGCAGGAATATTCATTATAAGTTGTAGATGCATACTAAGAAATTATTTTAAACATTTCTCTCAAAGAGCTAAAATAAGGTAGAAAATAAATATCATGTTACCGCCTTTGTTACCATTTACTATTCTAATGACAGCTTATGACCGTATATCTTCCATAAGAAGTTATTTTCTTGCAAATGTAAGCGTCCAATACGAAAAAAATAACAAAACAGTTTAGAAATTATATTGCTTAAATATTATATTTTTTGAAATAGACAAAATGTATAGGTAGTAATTTTGTAAAGTTCAAATGAGCTTATTTATTTGAAATGATAAAGGTTTTCATAGTTTTTTGCTTAGTAATCTTTATTTATTTTTATATTTAAATTGAATTGTTATGTTAAAAATAGGAACAGGTTATCGGAACAAATAACTGAAATTTGACTCTGTCACCAGGTAAATTAAGTAATTTTATACCCTGATACAACATGGTACTATGTTCTCGTAGATGCTGGAGTGCAGTTTCGACAAAAATAGCGCTCCTGTAAACACAGCTGGTGACCTCAGGTATACACTCTCTGTTTGTGTTACCGATATCCTTGATGTAAAGGCAAAGTAACTCGTATTTATTCAACAAAGTCATCCTTTTTTACTAGTGTTAATAGTGAGTTGCTCTGCCGGCGTTGTAACTCAGTGGCTACGGTTCGCACCAAGGTGTCCGATGTTCGAATTCCCAACTGAGCTAACGGTCGGTAATTCACTCATTGAATAACTTTCATGTACAGGTCTGCAGGCCCATGTGAACTGGTGAATTTAGTTCAAGAAAAAAAGTAAATGGAAAACTAAAAATTTAAAACAAATATAAATTCAAGTGTTTTTATAATAAATTGTAATAGATTACGTTTTAGTATGTCTTATTTTACTTAAAACCATGGTGAATTGTAAGTTAGGGGGCGTTAGTTTATGTAAACCATGGTGAATTATAAGTTAGGGGGCGTTAGTTTATGTAAACCATGGTGAATTATAAGTTAGGGGGCGTTAGTTTATGTAAACCATGGTGAATTATAAGTTAGGGGGCGTTAGTTTATGTAAACCATGGTGAATTATAAGTTAGGGGGCGTTAGTTTATGTAAACCATGGTGAATTATAAGTTAGGGGGCGTTAGTTTATGTAAACCATGGTGAATTATAAGTTAGGGGGCGTTAGTTTATGTAAACCATGGTGAATTATAAGTTAGGGGGCGTTAGTTTATGTAAACCATGGTGAATTATAAGTTAGGGGGCGTTAGTTTATGTAAACCATGGTGAATTATAAGTTAGGGGGCGTTAGTTTATGTAAACCATGGTGAATTATAAGTTAGGGGGCGTTAGTTTATGTAAACCATGGTGAATTATAAGTTAGGGGGCGTTAGTTTATGTAAACCATGGTGAATTATAAGTTAGGGGGCGTTAGTTTATGTAAACCATGGTGAATTATAAGTTAGGGGGCGTTAGTTTATGTAAACCATGGTGAATTATAAGTTAGGGGCGTTAGTTTATGTAAACCACCAAGTAAATATTGGGTGAAGATTTAGGCATACATTTGACCATTCTCATCGTTACATTCAGTTGTGATTCATTTTTTTATTCAGTAAGATCATTTTTCATCTGCTGTAAAATTATAATTTTTAAATCGTTTAAAAGAGTTTACTATTGAATCCATTTAAAAAAATTTTGATTGTTTAGTTGTATTATCGTAAAAATCATAAACTAAAATTAATTTTTTTTATTTTATGATAAATCTTTTTTTTTAGTAAAAAAATGGATTCTATGGTATCTTTTACGCCCTTTCAATTTATGTAAAAACTATAAATTTCCAATCCCTAAGTCCTAACCTAATCCTAACTTTAACCTAATCCTTAAGTCCTAACCTAATCCTAACTTTAACCTAATCCTTAAGTCCTAACCTATTCCTAACTTTAACCCAATCCTTAAGTCCTAACCTAATCCTAACTTTAACCTAATCCTTAAGTCCTAACCTATTCCTAACTTTAACCTAATCCTTTAGTTCTAACCTAATCCTAACTTTAACCCAATCCTTAAGTCCTCACCTAATCTTAAATTTAACCTAATCCTTAAGTCCTAACCTAATCCTAACTTTAACCTAATCCTTAAGTCCTAACCTAATCCTAACTTTAACCTAATCCTTGTCCTAACCTAATCCTAACTTTAACCCAATCCTTAAGTCCTAACATAATCCTAACTTTAACCCAAGCCTTAAGTTCTAACCTAATCCTAAATTTAACTCAATCCTTAAGTCCTAACTTAATCCTAACATTAACCTTATCCTTCAGTCCTAACCTAATACTAACTTTAATCCAATTCTTAAGTCCTAAATTAATCCTAACTTTAACCTAATCCTTAAGTCCTAAATAATCCTAACTTTAACCCAATTCTTAAGTCCTAACCTAATACTAACTTTAACCTAATCCGTAAGTCCTAACCTAATACTAACATTAACTAATCATTAAGTCACAGTTCTGATCCGCATTAATACCATCAAATTGATGTTAACGCAGCAATAAACAGGGTACAATACGCCGACTACCTCTGCAGACTCTTAAGTCAAGTAGTCAACCATACTTTCAATTGACAAGTACTCACACTTTTCACAACTAAGCAACAACACTTATCTCAATTGCTCACAAGAATGACTTCAGTCGTAATAGAAATTCTACTAACGGTCCGAAGAATTTAGTTAACTAGCCTCTATATGTATCAGTGTAACACTTTTGGCGTCTATAAATCTCCTCTCTGTGGTTGTTTTGACCTACGTAAAGGTTTGTATTTTTCTATTTTTATCAGTTTAGTAATTATGTTCATTATATATCAATTTTAAATGTTAAACTTGCTCCATTATCCTTGTTATGATGAGTCACATGAAATCAATGTCTCTATAATCAACGTCAGTAATTGTTCATGCAGATTCTTAGCCTCCATCCTAGTCTGCCCATCGTCTCCCTACTGGTGTAGTACGTTGCCATTTTACACTTTGTCCAGAGCTTGGAATCCCCTCCCTCTCACCCTCTCGAAGGATGTTGTCTTTTTCCTCAGAGTTTTATTTGTCCTTTCAATTTTGTTCCCTTATTTTCAACAGTCTCAGAAGTTTAGTTTGATCCCTACTCTTCTTAGGTCCTCATTGTCCCTCTCTCTATCAAATCCATTCTCCACATATCAAGTACCTTCTATTTCCCTCCCTATATATGTCATCCTCAGTCATGACGTTTCAGCACCGTGTATTAAACAGGAATGCAGGTGTATGTTCATAAAGATGGTGTTTCTTGTTGCCGTAATAGGAAGTGTTTGAATGCATTTTTCGCCACTTACGTTCAGACGTTTGTATTCATTGTTTCAGGTATTAGGGCCGACGCCTTATCCAACATAACTCAATCTAACAAAAAAATCTATAATATCGTAACCCAACCTACACTTGCCTAACCAAATCAAACCTAAATAAAACTGACTGAACCTAACCTTACCAAACCTAACCTAACCAAACGTAATATAATCTAACCTTATCCAAGCAAATCTAAACTAACCAAATTCTGACCTAAAAATCCTAAATAACAAAAAAATAATCTAAGCTAACGCAGTCATTGACGGGTGGTTCTCGTTGTCGGTAGACTGCGCTTTATCATTACAACCTTCGAACGTGATTAGTAAGTCAGTTTTGTATGCGTCATAAAAAAGTGCATAAAATTGTCTGAGAACGTTCTATGACATAATTTCATCTTACATTTTATACGCAATCACGTACATGCCACACATTACTTTGATCCTTTCAAAACACCAGGTGGATTATTTCCCAAACAGGAAAGTGTACAAGATGTGACTTTACATAATGGCTTGAACATACAGTAGGCAGAATCTATTCATTAGCATAATGCTAGAATTTTGGAGTGGGCAGAAAAAGAAGAAAATAAAACAGGTGAGAACCGTGTGAAAGTGTGTTTCCGCCCATTCCTCGGAGATTAACTTGGCGTTTCCGGCGGCAGGAGAGAGGATGGGAACGTGTGATAGAGGTATGAGATAAGACGTGGGCGTACCGAGACAACCTTACAAGGTCACTCCATTCCCCACCCTCTGTGGCAAGACCAGAGTAAGGAAGCAGAAGTGACAAATCGTCTATCTGTAACAGTTTTATTATTAGATAGTTTTAAAAAAAATATTTTATTTTGTCTTTTACATCTTGACTTAATAACATTATTGTTGTAATCAAATTTAATTAGAAAATATAGATTGTTTTATAATAAACGTATTAATGTAATTGAACACTACCACGCAGAAGAAACATACATATTTACAGTGGCTGTGGAGATTAACAGTGGCTCACGTACAAAAAGAAATCAAAATGTTCATTTATTTATAAGTGTGTCATAAAATTATACGATCTTGATTTGTTTCCTTATCCAACAAATTAAATGCTGACTATTTCATAAGTGTATGACATATAAATTATTATCGATTCAAAGAAATTATTATTTAAACACCTATGGACAAATAATATAATTGTGTTGTTGAGAGGAAAAGGACGAGTGTAACATAACTTTCTGTGCTATGGGTGTTACAGTTTTACAAGTTTACAAGGAAGTGCAAGGTCTGGAACATTGATGCATATTTTCACTTATTAAATAAACAAATGGAATTTAATTATGGTTTTCTTTTTTTACAAAGAATCGTACCTAGCACAGGGGAGAACATTTATCTGTATTTCAAGATCATACTTAATTAAATTTTTTTTCGACCCTGGTAACAGTGAATTTTTATCGTTATATTATGTAAATTTATGTGTTTTTTTACGATCATTACAGTTAAATTCCATATGTGTAAATGAAAATCAGTCGATGCTGTTATAAACATATTTACTTAAGTTATGTATATTCGTTACATAATATTACAGTACTTATTTTAAAATAACGGTTTTCTTATTAATTTTTATTACTTTACAGTAAGTTCAATAACTATTAACTGCCCTGGTATAGGAACTATTTATTTAAGTATTCAAAAGCAAAAATAATTAAAATTAGAAATAATGTTAGACTATTTACATGTCCTAAACATTTCTTCTTGGCTTCTCTACAAAATTTAAGTCAATTTTGATGAAAATAACTGCCGATTATAATAAAAGAAAATAAAAATAACTGTTGATTCAAATAATTGTAATTCAAATTTATATTATGTTGATTTAAACAACTAATGTTGATTTATATTTCAATCGATATAAATAACTATCGATTCAAATTAAATTTTGATTTAAATAACTGTCGATTTAAATATCTTGATTTAGATAAATGTTTATTCATAAATAGTTGTTGCATAAGATTGAAACAATTCACCCCAAAAATTCATTTTTGTGAAGACTTTGCTATGCTTTTGGCCAGTAATGTAATCGATAGGTAAGACCGAACTGCTATTTCTCTATCCAGAGAATGCCACGCACGTTTTCAGTAATCCTCCGGCGTCAATCACGGTGACTCAAAGACCACAGACATTGTACAGCTGTCAACAGACAATAGATGTGGCCAGAGGACACTCTTGTACGCTTCTGCCACCGTTACTGATCGATTGGCAAATGGCGGGCAAAGACCGGCGAAAGGGCAACAATCTGATGTTAGTCACGAGAGGGGGAGGGGGGGAGGTTGAATTTGTATTGTATATGGTTGCTAGTTTTTGAGTATATTGTGTTTTATTTAAGGACATTTCAGGGTCCTGTCCTGATGGTTTTGTAAAACCAATAGTTTGTATTTTCTCAAACTAATCGCCAAGTTCGAGAATGACGGAATTTCGTCTTGCTTACTTCAGCAAGTTGGCACAACTGTATTGTTGTTTACTTTTAAACTCATCTTGATGATTGTATTTCATTTATTTATTTAAATTGTAGGTTGTTGAATATTTTGTTAATTAGAATTTTTGTAATTTAAAACTTTTAAATTTATAAAATGAACTAAAATGTTTTTAAAACAGTTGGCAATATTGAAATAATTTAATATGATTGACGTAGTTTAATTATGTTGATTTCAGGCTGAAGTTAAGGTCAGTGTTGATTAATAATTAAAGATTGTAATAAACCAAATAAATATTCATTACAATTAATTGATTATGTTAAAATGAGCGCTCCGTCTTTAAATTCTTATACTTAGAATATTGTAGCTACTCCAGCTCCGTGCGTCATGGATATTAACTTATATAAAAGAAAAATTTTATTTTTACTTTCAAAAATTTAGAAATGACATCAATCGAGAAGATAAATACTCTACTTAGTGGTTTACCTAAAGACAGCCGAATGTAACTAGATACAAAACAAATGTAATAGAATTTCAAATCAGCCGTTGATACCACTTTTATTTTCAGATGATAATATGTCAATAAATCCTTCAACAAATAAAACTTTTGTGAGATCACATTGACATCAATCTCCAATTTAATCAACACATTGTAAAAGTTATGGCAATTTTGTTTTTATAAATCTACAAAACATATCAAAGACGCCTGTTCTTTGGAGTGTGGAGATATGGGGCAATGTGTCCCACAGGACTGATCTGAGGAGGCAACCAGAGTTATATTCAAACAGTAGTATAGCAGTGTTAAAGAGAACAAACTAAAATTTACCTCTGTTTACATTCTGAGGTCGGTTCCATTTATTCGTAAGAAATATCCCTTTTGACTCAATAAACAAGTTCACTATGAGTGCATTTTACCAACAATAATGGCACTCTGCTACCAGCACAGAGAACAACTTTTTTGATTAGCAGTTGGTCTACAGTTGTTTAAAACTGTTTAACTCATTCTCGGACAGTTCAAAAACTGTTATATCAAGTTTGAAAGAGCAACAAAAAAGCTGTCTATTCAAGCATGCTGGTATAATGTAAATTAATTTTAAAATTCGTAAAGTCTTGACCTGGCCATTCGTTTTAAATCAGTTTGTATTTTTAATGTTTTGTAAAAGTTATCCTATTTTCCCTCTGATAACTATTAAGAATATCTGTAGCGAAATAAAATAAAATAATGTAATTATTAGGTAGATATTGTTTCAAAATAAAGAGTTTCTGATTTCTGATGGAAAAACAAAAGTGTCATTTTTGAATATTTTCTACGTGTGACCTTTGGAAGTCAGCGAAGGAATTGACTTTCATAGTCTCTAGTTATCATTTTGTTCCTATAAATATCCAACTGCCCTTTGCTACAGGACCAAAATATTAACAAAGACATGTTAAAGTTTTTATGTATACAATATGTATTTCAGTCTGACCTAATTTAAACTGTTCAAATACTGAAGGAAGTTGTCTGTAACAGATAAAATTAAAAGTTAAAACTAAATAAGTGACAATGTAAATGACAAGACAACTTTGATAACACGAGGGTGGAGATATTCCGAATAGAACGAAGTTTAACCAATTTATGCATTTTTAGAATGTATATATACAGGGTGTTTTACGAGAGGTTGGCACAACTTCAGGATATGATAGTAGACATAAAAATAAGCAAAAAGTTCCTGTAAAGATGTGGCCTATCTCGCCTTCTTAAATGTCTGTCTGTATGTGTTTTTTATTTAAAAAATTATATTCCAAACATGGTTTGAGCTAATAATTTTAAACATGGTATATTTGCTAACCTAGTTAGGTAGTTTAAAATTAAAAATGAACAACATTATCTTTATCAGTTTCAAAATATCAGCCATAAGAAATGTTAAAAGTTAAATAACTTTAAACCCATAATTTGTATTGAAAATGTATTTGAATACTTTAATTTTGTAAATTTAATAACAAATTCAAAGATATATCAATTTTAAAAATTGATTTGAAAATAAAAGAGTAAAGCACTGTTTCATGTATGCTTGTTTAGGGGTTTTCATTTGTATGAAGTTTACTAACAAAATGTATAACTTCATAGTCGTTATAAACATCTGTTTTTAATTATTATAAATATCAGCTGTTTTTATGTGAAGCACCTTTACATGTATGCTTGTTTAGGGTATCCCACAAAAATAGTCTTTTGTTAACAACGAAATTTATTTTACATAAAACAAAAACACAAATCGTATAATTGTATTATAAATGCTGTTCAATGTGACGCCCCTTCATCAATGCATACTTCAGCCTAAAATAATTAATTAAGCAATGCATACTTTAAAATAATTAAAAACAGCTGTTTATAATGACTATGAAGTTATACATTTGGTTAGTAAACTTCATACAAGTGAAAAACCCTAAACAAGCATACATGAAAATGTGCATTAGTCTTTTATTCTCAAACCAATTTTTAAAATTGAAGTATTTTTGAATTTTTTATTAAATTTACAAAATTAAAGTAGTGTAATAAATTGTCAATGCAAATAGTGGTTTTAAAGTTATTTAACTTTTAATATTTCTTATGGTTACCATTTTTAAACTGATAAAGATAATTTTGTTTCTTTCTTATTTTAAACTACCCCTAACTAGGTTAGCAAATATACCAAATTTAAAATTATTAGCTCAAACCATGTTTGATAGATAATTTTTTAAATAAAAAACACATACAGACACTTAAGAAGGCGAGATAGGCCACATGTTTACAAGAACTTTTTTGCTTATTTTTATGTTTACTCTCATCCTGAAGTTTTGCCAACCTCTCGCGAAACACCCTGTATATTCCGGACGGTACTCTCGTTTTCCAAAGAAAATCTCAAGCGTTATCGTCGACAGACATACAGACAGGCAGGCAGATGGAAATTGAGATAGGGCACGTTTCGAATTCTCTTGTGCTCTTGTGTGCGAAACATGAATATATGCAGGCTACATCATTTAGGCCTACATTCTACGTAGTACACATATAGGCCTATGCTTATTTTATTTATGAACATGTATCTGACCTAGTTTTTGTTTGTTGATTCTTAAGATGAACTGTAAAATATAATTGAATTCACGTTAAACATTTCAAGTAAACTTTTGCACAGACCTTTGGTTCAATTCAGTTTTTATAATGCTTCTGCATTTAAATATTTCTTCAGTTCAACTTCGGCCTTACCACAGTGTAGAAAGAATCTATTTGTCTTTTTTGTGGTCGTATTAAAACCATAATGCCTTGGCAAAGCAGGTAGTTAATGAAGTAGTCTTAGTTACTAATTCCTGGCCCATTTAATCATCAACATATAAATCCTAGGTGAAATCTAACGTCTACGGCAGCCTGTTAAGCTGGTCTCAGACTCAGACATCAGTTATGAAGTGTGTCATATATCGATGGACATTAATATAACTTGGCAGAACAATTAACCGACCCATCGGACCAGATCACAATATAAAGTACACGTCACAGGTATCTTCCTGTCAAATGTTGGTAACACTGACCTGTATGGGCGTGTGCTAACTAAAGGAGGGCTTGGCTTGGAGTGGTTGATCACCTTGCATCTATACTTTGTAAGATGTGAGACGCACGAGCCATTTTCGCGTATTTTTTTCGATAAAATTAATTTTTATGTCATTTTGTAGCTATTATTTTGAAGAATGTTTAATGTTTTTTTAGCATATTTTAATGTTTTTGAATTACCTATAGAAAGGTTACCTAATATCAAAAACTTTATAAAATGAAAACACAAACAAATTGGGAAACAATAAGACATAATAATTTAATTTTATAGATGAATTAAGCAATGCAGTAATTATAGTCTTTTTTTATTTCGTAGGCTTAATTAAATAAATTATAAATCCAGTAAGGAAAGAGTTTGAAGAATGAAGCAATAAAAATATATTTTTCTGACATTATAACAATTTAACATTGTATTGCAAACGTGAGTACATATAATACATTATTCAAAACATGTTCATACATACATAAATATTTATTAAGTCCATTAAAACTTTATTGCATTGGAATTAGTGTCAGTTCTAGTGGTGACATTTTGTCTTCCTTATTCCCAGTGGTGCGATAAGAACTCGTCAACAGAGTTAAATGATTTTGATACCAAAAGTGTGTTAGTCGAGCTTGGAATTGAGTTGGAATGACGGACTCTTTGATGTTCTCAGGAAGCCAATTAATTAATTTGACTCCAGTTTGAGATGGAAGTTTATCAAACATTACACTGTGTTCGATAACTGTCCCTGCCTCTGGTGTTGTATGTATGTGCATACCACCCTCAGTCAGTTCACACCTGAATCGGCAGTACAAAATTATCTGATGGATATAGAGACAGGGTAAAATCAGTAAACCGAGCTCCCTGAAAGCTTCGCAACACGACTCTTTATAATCATATTTTAACTAAATTCTGACAGTTTTTCTACAATTGACGACTCTTTCAACTTTATATGAACATTAAATATTTACTGTGGTCACTGTCAGCACTCAAATACTTAAAATGGACTTTGTGAACGGACCTTTAAAGAATTACCAGTTTTCGCTTTATTTGAGAAAATTTAACATTGGTCTTATTACAGTCTGTATACGGTAGGGTGGCGCACGGACCCGCCAGCTACCTGTGTCGGTCCTTTCCTCCCCCCGGCGCTCGCGGCTGTTTCCTTAATGAGTCACCAACTAGCCCCTCTAATAGAATTATTAACTTTTTTTACTTTCTCATAATATATCAATTTTAATAGAACATTTGTATACAATGTTGTTGTATACAATACAACATTTTTTTGTAAGCTTCGTATTGGAAGGAAACCATGCCAGAAGACACCACAAGTTCTAATCATTCTAAACGAGGTCACTCGAAAGTCCATTAGTGAACTTTATTCAACGAGTGAAGCATCGATCTTTAAAGTAATGAGTAATCGAACCTTGGACCTTTTCTTTTTAAACCTTAGTTACTGAGCCATTTCAGGTGATTTACTAGTTAGTTAATACTAAGGGAAAAGAACCGTAAGTATATTAGGCACTTCATATCACAGAATAAAAACAGAAAATGTTTATTTTTTTTTCGTGTTCATATGAAGTATCTTCAAATTCCAACAACTGTACAATGTCTATTATTGTTTTTGTTTAAACAATCATCAACTTTGGAATAATGTAATTTTTTTATTTTTCATCGACATTTTTTAAAAGGCTTTCAGCTTTTATTTGTTGATCATGACTAAGTTTTTACCGATTGATTTATTTTATGAATTGGCTTCAAAAATGTAATCATCCATGAACGGTATTCGTCATTTTTGGTGTCTGAGTCTACATTATTAATTCTCAAATTATATTTTAAGTGTTAATCATTCCATTGTAGATGCGATCGGACCGGGGAGAGCCGTAGTGTGGCGGAACCGCCCGAGCCTGAATCACCTGTCAACCTCGCCCTAGAAGGAGATTCCGAACGACCTTGCCCGGTGTTTATAATGCGATGTCCAACCGACTGGTAATTTCTCTAGATGGGACGTTGGCTTCTTTAGTAACCGGTTCTGCTTTGAGATGCCGACTGGTCTACTAGGAATTCCTAAGAAGAAATATAACGTCCGTAAGCCTTGCATTACAATGGATTGAGACAGGTGGATGTGAGATGGTTAATGTTCTTCTATGATAGTGCTAGAATGGGTGAATTCTGTATTCTCATGTTTGTAATCATACAGGCAGTTTGTGTACATGGTAGAACTCAGTGAAAGGGACTGTTTCCCATCCAAACATAATTAATTGTAATGTCGTTCCTTGTCAACTGTTGTCACTTGTCAAGTGAGGTGATGTTAGGTTTAGGTTAGTTTATGTGATGTTAGGTTAGGTTATTTGAGATAAGGTGATGTGAGGTTAGGTTAGGTTGTAAGTTAGGCTGTCTGAGATTAGGTTAGATGAAGTGATGTGTGTCTTGGATACTGGAGCGCACACTCAAACCATTTTTTTATGCTTTATTAAATCATACATTCAAATGTGGTTTAAGTAATAAATATTTAAGCCTTCTTGGAAAGTGCCATTTAAAACTACATCAATTTCGTTAGACGAGCACTACAAATAAAAGCACTTGGAGGAAATTCCCTTGCGACAGAGATGGTTATCGAGTTTCTGTGGGGAATCCTTGTGAGTGTCCGATGGGGTGCGCAGGAGAGTGCGACATGGTGAACAGATCAGAGGAATTTCCAACATACACCACCGAATGTGAGCCAGACAATTCAACGCAGATAATGATTTTATTGTTGCATCAAATATGTCAACAATAGTCTAAAATGATTAATTATTTTCATTTGCACAGGCTTGTCTATCCACCCTACTTACACAACAGGGAAATATATGTTTACTTGCTTGTGTATAGATGATACATTACGCCTGTAACATTTTACAGGTTTCTAAACTCCATCTACGAAAATAAAACGTAGGTTAGTGACAAAAATAACTCCATATGTTGATTCTATAGGCCTATTAATGTATTATAATAGGCATACAAAGGAATGAAAAAGATATAAGTTGCCGTTTGAGTTTGAATCTATTTGTTATTAGTAGAAAAATTACCCAAGAAATGTTCGTGTTTGTCAGGGGACTTCTGGTCAAGGGAGCCAATAAGTAATTGACGGCAGTTTATCCAGTGAATTATTTATACCTAAAGGTGAGGTCATTGTTCCCGAGGGATATTCAATGGCTTGCAGGGAGATTGATGGTCTGTCGACACTAGCTATTTATCAGGGCTGCCAACTACGCCACGTCTAGTAGCTGTACAGTGAAGTGATCCTCTACTGAAAGGGTGGTAAGAGTGGAAATAACCTGCTGGGAATTGGACTACGAAATCACTCTACATTTTATACACATTTGTTTTATACGATTAGAATTTTCCGTATTGGAAAAATACAAAACAAGTGAATATCAAACAATAGAAATTCAAATACATTTCCTAAAAACACTAACTTAACCTTAGGTGAGGGAGGACATTGTCTCCCAAATTCTTGCCCGTCAAGAAATTTTGTTTTATTTAAGCGAATTACTCTTCAAATTGGAGTCTGGGCAGAACAAATCATGATAGGGCTATTCACTACAGGCCTAAGTCTCTGTCGAAGTCAGGCCACAATCCCTACCTTAGAAATATGATGCAAGAACTCTTAGGATTTTTCTTTGGTAGGGAAGGAAGGAGTCATTTACTGGAAGAAAGATATGTCCTTCAATATTTTTTTTAATTAATAAAAATATGAGGTTTATAGGTAACTTACAGGATATTTTGTACTTGTAACTCACACTTATTTAGGGCAATTTAAACAGTACAATCAGTCAGTCAACGTAAACCGAAAATGTTCTTCTGATGTGAAGTAAAACAAATAAAAATTGTTCAATCCAGATTTTGTACCAACGTGTCTCTATGAACATTACAATTTTTGAATAATCGAACCTCTGAAGTTTCTGTACTTGTAAATTTATTGGTCAGTCATGCCTTTAGATTGTTACTCGACATGGGGCCCACTTACCCACCCTACTTATATTTACAGCCAGTTACAAACAATCCCACCGTTCTTCCTTCTTGACGTATGAATTGGTTGAATCACGATCTGGTGTGAAATGGAGAGATTAGAGAGTGCAGTAGAGGAAGTGAAAACATTTAAAACAATGATTGAATTTAACAACTCACATCCGCATAGTCTAAATAATAAAATTAATTTCAATCCTGATTGGTGGGAGGTGAAATTGTATAACAACGTGTATACTGTCGGTTTAACGAGCACTTTTATCTCATACATACATCCTCCCCCATACTCAAGAAAAACTATGTTGCTGCAATCCCACGTATAAATATTTGTGATTCTAGTGTCCTTATTTGTACAGGTTATATAGTTGAACTTGTTTATCAGTAAACATATGCACTGACTGGGGGTTTACCGTTTTTCGTAATGAAGTTGTTTATTTGAGGGATCTTCGAACAGGTTTAATTAATGAGAAATGTCAGGTCGTAAACGCCTGTCTGTGACTCATAAATACTCCGGTAACGGTCGGCGGGAAAGTAGAACTCGGTCCAGTCTCCAACAACTCACCTCTGAAAAAACATAAAAAGTTTTAAAGAAAGGTGAGATTTTCCTTAATTGAAAAAACTACGTATTTTATTTATTTATTTTTTATATTTATTTAAGACAGGGACCTTATCGGGGTTTTAATAGATTTTTTCATAGTAGATAGATAAATAAGAAACAAGAAATGATCGTTTTTAACAGCGGAAAATCCGGAAACATTACGAAAATGAGGTAAAACGGATAAATATGTTTTTCCGTAAATATAGGTACTCAAACTGTGCAGAATTTTGTTCTGACCACGGTTTCAATAAAGTTATGTTTTTATTAGGATAGGTTAGGTTACTGAAACCAGCATATATCAGACCCTGATCTATTGATTTTTTTTTTTTTTTTTTTGAGAAGGTGCTTTCTTTTTTAAGCTTACTCAGACCATTTCCCATAGACTAAGATGAGTGCGGGGAACTTATTCAGACGAAGGGGGAGAGCCAGTTCAGTACAGCATTAACATCACAGTTAATTTGATGTACACATAGATTTCTCATCCAATTTTAAATTATTTGTCTCCAATTATCAGCTGTTTTTGTGGTCCATTGTGGATCGTTAGTATAGTCCCATGTAAATTGAATGCGGTGTAAATCAGCTGTAGTAGCAGACCTCTCTAACAAATCAAATTACTGGCACAAATATTGTTATTAGAAGATATTTAGTATATTTTAAAGTATATAATTTAAAGTAATATAATTAAAGACATTTCTTATAATACCTCTAGTTTTAACCTAGGTCATCTCCTACGTGGTCACAGTTAGACTGTTCGGCCACTGGCCCATCCAATTTCTTTGGTTCTTATACGATTTTAGGTTATTTGATAGAACATTACATAAACTTATTTTACGAAGTTGTTTATAAAAACCTTTCTTTCGTAAATATATTATGGAGTGGATACACCTAAGGGGTTAAGACAGCTTGTGAGCAGTTAGCCAAGTTCGATTCTCGGTATGACCAGACGTTCTCCTGTTCAACTTCCTTGGTTCACAGGTCCCAGTAGTAAAACTCCAACGATCTTACAAAACAAAGATGGGATAGTCTAAAATGATGAAGGGGACAATGTCTTATTTTGTCTCCTTTTCTAAAAAAACTATAGGCCTGAGAAATTTTAAAATTATTTAACAACATACAGTACTTCGATAAAATATTTTATAAGCGTTAATTTTCTATATGCTATTTTATTAGTGTATTTTCACAGTACTTCAACAATGGGCCTACGACCTCAGCAGGCCGTTGAGTTATTTCCACTCCGCAGTCAGGTAAAATTGGTAACGTGTTTAGACAGTAACAAATTTGTATTATTTATGTTAGTTAGGTAAGGTTTGAGTTTGGTTAATTGGATTATCAACATTGTTTTTAAATTTCCAGCACTTTTGAAATCATAAACATAAAAACATTTAATTTCTATTGGTTTGCTTTTACTTGTATATATCATCTACTTTAACACTCTCTAAAACGTATTGGGAAATAATATAATTTATTTATTTTCTGCTCTAAAAAGAAGAATAACACGTTAAAATATGTCGGAAATGTTTATCAACTACCTCTACAGTAGTAACAGGTTAAAAAACTTCATAAAATACACAATAACTCATATTTACTTTATTCTAACTAATAAGTTGCCGTATATCACAATCTCGTATCTGACCCTGAAAAGAAAATATTTTCTGAGAAATATTGAATATATTGCAATATTGTTGATTCACCTTCTTCTTTGGAAGTAGGGAGCCGCAAATCTTCTTTTACTTGGATAAAGATTACATTTTAAAAACATTAAAAACCTTTAATTAGATAATAATGAGGACTCACGCGATAATTGTGTAATTTCTGGTACCTTAAATCCGAGCTTGAATGTCCCCGTTCTACCGGAAACACTGCAATGGTAGCACAAATAGTGTCACTGATCCCTATCTCAGCCCGGCTTACCATACGCTGTAAGGGCAACACAAAACATACGGGCTTTCTGATATTCAAACCCCTCCACTCGTTAAAAGTACGTACTTAAAATATCACGAATATATTCTACTGATAGAAAAGGTATGTAAAAGAATTATAAATGCCAATAATAATCCTGAACTGTTTTTTTATTTATTATTATTTTTTGTAATGAACGCTAATTAAATCTATTTGCAACCAATGAAACGTTACTCTTTTTTATAAAACATTTTTTTTAAATTGTATGTTTCTTAAAAGAACTGATAAATAGTAGCACAATCTATGAAAACAAATTTCTAAACAAAATTCTCATGTTTACACTATTATATAACTAACAATATCTGTAAAAGTTAAAAAAATAATAAAACAATTAGATATTTTGATTCATTGAGAGATTGGTTACGTAATACTAAATAATTTTGATTATTTTCAATACTATTGCTATATCATATTTTTATTTAGAGGGCTGCATTAATAGATGGTTCTTTAACAAATACACTTTGGTCCGTTTAATCAATTTCATTGACATTAACAACTGATAACATTACTATAGAACAATATCAAACAGTTATACAGAGTCGCCTTTAAAATTAGAGAGAAAACAATAAAGGTTACTGACCAATTACTGTAATGTGTAAGTACATATAGTAAAAATAAATTAATGATTAATAAAAATAACAAGGTAACGGTCAATATTTGCTATTTTTTAGTGTTGAATTAATTTTGTAAATTTTGACAGTTAATTAGCTTTATTTAGATAAAAATGAAATATAACAAGGAGTAAAAATCATAATGATTGTTTATAAATTTACAAAAATTGTACATTACTACTTTTTATAATAATAAAGAGAATACAATAAATTACTTTCGACTTATTTCGACCTTGTTTTAATTTATGCCTTTTCAATTAGGCCTATTTGTAATATTTAGTTTATTTTATCTTCTAGATGATTTCTACTTATACTAATTCAAATAATTAACTCAGAAAAATAAAAACAATATGATTTATTGGCAAAGAATATTTATAAATGTTATTTACAAGATAAATGGTACTTTTTAGTATGAAAAACAAAATTAAAATATATATGAATACATAAAAATCGGCTGGGTATGCAGAAAGAGATTACATAAATATATAGCATGGTATTTCGGGCTGGTCTTGGTTTATGTTTATAGATTAGATATAATATTTAGGTAAAAAGCATTCTTGATAATAGTTTTATAAAGTTAAAAGAAATGGCAAATATTTGATGAAGGTTTGTAATGAGAGGTAAGCCTAAAATTGGTTTGATGGATTGGTCTCAGCCAGTGATCAATCCACCAAACTACAGTTTGGAAACTTTGTGCTTATAAAATGAAATCTTTTTTAATATAATATTTTCATAATTTACCATTTACCATAATATTTACCAAAAATTATAAGGAAAATGATTTCAAGCACGAAGGGAATATGATGTAATCGAACAAATATACAATAAAAAATGTAAATAATTTTTCTATGAATGTAAACTGTTATATTTGTTAGTTTAGATCGCATTCCTGACGTGTTGGGCTAATTTTTCTCATAATTGTTGTAGATTATGAAAATATTATCATAAAAGGGATATTATTTGAAAAGCACGATGTTGACAGAGTATAGTGAAACTTCTACTTGTTCGTTAATTAGTGGTTGCCGGAAGGAGAGGTAAACAGCCCTACCGTTGTGCGTGTGTGGTAGTAGGCTAAGGGTATACAATCCGCTAACGGCCATAGCTGACGGAATGGACTGTAGAACAATGTAGCATAGCCAAAGTGATTCACCAGTCCCACAGTAAAAAAAAAAAAAAAAAAAACGTAATAAAGCAGGAGAATGCTGGGACAGTCATTCCAATGACGTCATGCTCAGACCGGCTTGTCCGCTATCCAAGCATTTACAATAAGGCACAGGGATAATGCGTCCTGCCCCACCTTTCACTGACACTAGTAATTACTAAAGTTTTGGCCAAATATTTCACAACATTCTCTAGTATGTGTGGGCTTAGGTACGTAATCTTCCGTGTATAAACACATTCCACTAACGCAAGATTCTCAGAAAACCAAACCTTCGTTGGGTTCCAGCGATTTACTAAAAAATATCGACTCTTGGAACCCCGATCGTGTCAGATCCAGTGGCAGGCAAGATTTAGACAGTAATCATTGTTTCGTCACCATAGAAAGCTTGCCTCACCTCATCATGCACCTTGCCCCGGGCCAGCACGCCCGACCCGCCCAGCAGCCAAGGGAATCCGCGACACAGGAGCGCCTCTTACCTGGCTAAGGGTTTGTCATAAATAATTTTCGCTAGGGGTGCGACTCAGGAGCGCCTCCGAAAAGGGGTGGGGAGGCGCTCCTGTGTCGCACCTAAAACTACCTGTCCTCGGCACTCTACCTGCTTCCTACCTGCTATCAAGCTCAGCTCGTGGGGCCTTCTAAATACCTACCAATCTAATATCACAACGGCTACTATCATACTGACTTTGTTAAGTGCACTGCATATTTTGTAAGAGTAAGTGTTACATTGATTCTGTAGGGGTTATCCTAAAAGACCAATCAAAACTATTAATCACGTTTCTTAATCATATTTCATTTTATTTGAATTAAACTTGCAATAGTGGTTAAACTATTGCAGACTTGTTTTAAAACAAGTTTATAATCGTACAGACAGAAAACATCTACCCTTGTTCATGTACAGTATCTACCTTGGTCTTCGGAGGTGGGCCACATCGTGTTTACCACATCAACTCCCGAGGACTAAAATAATGATGTGTTTATAGTCATCTTTTAAAAAAAACTATAAACTTTATACTTTTTAGTTTTATGTAAAAGGAACACGTACACACTCTTCATTTGATTATGCCTTGCCCCTTTAACCCATGAGTATTAATTATAAAATATTAACCACAGTTTATACAAATTCGTAATAGCCAAGCAGTGGGTTCTTAAAATTATATTAGTTTTATTACTGGGCTAGTTGTTTCAAAGAAATTGAAGTTACAAAAAAAGGTAAATAACTACAAATAGGCTTATAAATAACAAATATGTATTTCTTAGTTTTAACACTTAATAATTTGTATAACATTCTAAAATAATAAATACACATTTAAATTTAAACTAAATAGTTTGGGTTACACTTACTAATATTTAAAATTTAAAAAAATACTTACACTCAAACAAAAAATACTATTTACACTCAATCTGTAGACTACAATATTCTAAATAACAAAATATGGAAATTCAAACAAAAAATTCTATTTTACTTTTACTTAATATTTACTACAATCTAAATCATAACAAACAATACTTAAACTCAAACACTATTTAGTTCAATCTGTAAGCTACAATATTCTAAAACAAACAAAATATAAAATCTTTATACAATTAAAAAATAAAGACTTTAATTGACTATATTGTACATTATCAGAATTTTCAAATAAATGTGTTATTTGCTTGAGGTATTTCGCCTACAAGGTAGGCATTATTGAACAAAAATCAAATTAAATAAACTTGTTTCCAATATATAATAATATAACTGATATAGCATAAGGTGTAACTGTTTTAAAAATTAAAAAAAGAGTTTTACATTTGAAAGAAGATAAATAACTAAGTTATCAGTTTTATCTAATTAAATCAAGAATTTATTGTGTAGGTGTCAAAATGTTCTGAGACTGGAAAGACTATATATAAGATATTTTATAATTTAATTTGATTTTGACGCTATGCACATTGAATTATCACTCGCTAATAAACGTCTTTTGATAATTTACGCTATCTAAAGACTTAAAAGATTTTAAATATTTGATTGTCATCTACTTGTTGGTTGGTATGAAAATAATGTATTGGATGTGTCTCAATGATAACTGATTCTATTTACATAAATGTTATAGAACAGTATATGTTAAAGGTATTATCTCGTTTTATTACAAAACTGAAAATATATACCGCAAACAGATGTACTATCAACTTATTACTTTGTGTAAATGATTTGAATTATTTAATGGCTATTGTTCAAATGATTACATTATTGACGGTTCAACCTGCTTAGCCTTGATTTAAAAGGACCACGAAAAATAGTTACTTAGGAATACGTCAAACGCCAACCAATCCACGATTTTATGTCTTATACAATAACGTTTTTTATTACTTAGAAGCGTGTCAATGAATCGGACTATAACAGCTTATTTCAATGTAGCTTATATTTACAATTTCAATACCTGAAGGTTTTTTATTTCTAAAGTAATTTGAAGTGTAAAATTTGTTAACAAACCCGGATCTTATGTAAATACTATAACATGTATGCTTATTTTAATAAATATACGTCTATTGCTCTCAAGTTAAACACACTCTCACTATATATATCAAGACCCCATACCCTTGTCAAAACCCTTGTCACATTGGACCCGCGAGGGTACGACAGTGGAGCGCCTCAAGGTCAGGCGCTCCACTGTCGCAGTTGTGCTATTTCTTGGCTGACAGTTTTATTAGTTTTTGCCAGGCGCTCCACTGTCGCTCTCCCCAGCCAAGGAGCTATCATAGGAGTAATTAAATTAGAAAGGAACCGAATTCGTCTCATTTAGTGATTATATGAAACATCTTATGAATACCATTGGAGAGAGGGATTTTTAGCAAATAGCTTATACGAGGGTTCTAAAATATAATTTCTTTTCTATTGTGCCAATTTTAGAAGTAAATAATTTAAAAAATGCTTATTACTGTTAACAAGGGGGCCCGCTATTAAAAACTAACCAAGGTGGAGATGAGAAAAAATCAATACGAAACAGATTGTAGTATAAGATATTAAAGTTAATTTGCATCTGGTAAACACAAAACTAAAACATCTGTTCGTGTCTGAGATCCCGTTTGTGTGTTGTTCAGTATGTAAAATACCATATAATTGTCAATTAGATGGTATCTGCAACCCTTCTACGGTCTAAATAAAGAACTCGACAGGTATAATAACTCCTGCCACCTACATTTAAATTAAAACTAGATATCTCAGAAGGAGTCAAACTATATTAGCACCAAGATACCTTAAACAACAAAATACCTATGAACTAGTATCGACTTTATTAGAAAGTTTTGGCTTTTACAAACAACACTCTAGATGTCTAGTTTGAATAGAAACGTATAATAATGTTTTTAAGGTCCTCATTAAGACAGGAGTACTTATAACTGTGGATTTTTTTTCTTTTTTGTATAAAGAATAAGTGTATTAAATATCTAGAAATAACTTTCAAAAATCAGATACAATAATAACTGAGGAAACCCCCCAATATGAGTTTAATAATAATTTATTTGAATCATCGTGATAAAAGAACTTGAAACCAATGAGACACGTGCTTAAATTATATTGAAAATTGAACTGTTCTGGAATTAAATTCATTTATGAATTTTTCATGAATATTATTAAGTATTTTTACTTTTAAAACAATTCGCTCGTTGTTACTCGCTGTTGCTCGTATTTTCTAATTGTTGGAATTAAATATATGAGATAATTATTGAATAATCACTAAAACAGGATATACTTGTGGGTTCATGTACACAAACATTTATCTGTTACGTAAATAAGTATAAAATATACACACCCGTAGTTATAGTAATGCCAGTAATGGAAGTTTTGTAGTTATAGTAATGCCAGTAATGGAAGTTTTGTAGTTATAGTAATGCCAGTAATGGAAGTTTTGAAGTGCAATAATTTCTTGGCGTTAAACTTGAAGTTAAATTGTCAGTACAATTTTTGAGGAGAGATCAAAGGGTAGGTGGTGGGGTGGGTGGGTGGCGCAGCTCAGCCGGTACATTCGACTTACACGGTTCGCTCGTCTCCGTCAGCACCCTTTGTCCTCTCTGCAGGTGAGATGGTCAGACATTCACTGAACTGGAGGGAGGCAATGGATGGAAAACTGAAACATTTCAAATGTATACAATTACTTAAATATTTTATAGTGTTGTAGTACAACGGTTCAAAATTACCTAAAATTTAATAAAGTCAAAATTATTTTTTATTGCTGTTGACAAACTCAATTGCATTAACAAAGGTCAATTTCTTAAAAACTAAATACATTTTAATTTGAACTGTTCTCTACATAAGGAAAGTTCCGGCAAGACTTTCATAAAGTAAACATAACTTTAATTGATTATATATTTAATTTTAAAATTATGCTATAATTAATCCCAAACTAAACCAAAACTAAGTAAAAGTATTTACTACAATCAAATACAGTATTTTTTTCTATTCCCTTTCTCGATTGGGCAATGGTAGTTAATCAACCCTGCTATGTCCTTAGGATGAACTTTGTAGACTTGGTTCTAGGATATGTTTTGAATTGTTTATATTAGAAAGTTTAGCAACTAATTTATTTTCCATGGATTGCAGATGGTAACTTTTTTAATAAGTCGAAAATATAGTTAAATTTCCGCCCCAAAGTGATATTTTTAAATATTTATATTTAGTAATTATAACAATAAATAAACAATTAAAGTTATTTATTTTCTTGCCCAAACCAGAACCTTTTTAACGTATTATAGCATTGTTAAATATTTCATCTCAACAACCAAATTTCGATCTCGATTTTCAAAATAAATCAACTTTTCAATATTCTTCACAGCTAGCTAAATTGATCATGCGCAACCAATCAAGAATGCATGTAAAGTTATTCCATAAGGACCTTGGTTGTTAATGAACTTTTTATCTGTTCAGCACCCAACCAGTTCCTTGGCTGTCATTAAATGATTCAGATCTATGGAGAAACAACACTTACGGTTCTCTGACCCCAGTAATTCCAAGGCTTTACCAAATTAGGAAAAACGTGGGAAGGGTAATTATTTGATAATGCTAA
The DNA here is from genome assembly GCA_035578905.1 of Stictocephala bisonia. Classification (NCBI taxonomy): domain Eukaryota; kingdom Metazoa; phylum Arthropoda; class Insecta; order Hemiptera; family Membracidae; genus Stictocephala; species Stictocephala bisonia. The sequence continues at coordinate 816,633 of JAQJVL010000074.1, read as the reverse complement.
GTTTGTAGACTGGTTTCATTTTAATATCAATGTTAGTGGCTGACCTTGAAGCCATGACACAATTTTGACGTTTCTTTTTTCGGTTTAACGATTTAAAGTGATTTTTGTAAAATAAAAGAATTTATTGACAATAAATAAAGTGGAGATATAGTTCACATACATATGTTTATAACAATCTACAACAGACTATTCCTAGGTAATCATTGTTGGATATTAATACCATAGATAAATTTATCTGTGCTAATAATAGGTCAACTTGTTACGCAGAGTAAAAGATCCAGATGCCAACAATTTGAACACTTTTCGCATTAATAGAACATGTCTGCTTATGGATCATTGGAGTCTAAATGTTGTACTTTTTTGCGTCATGATCATTTTTATTGAGGTCATAAATAGTTTGATCCTTGGTGGCTTTAAGAAATTTCCAGGTCCATATTTTGGTTCTTGATATCATAGATATTTTACTAAATCCTTCAGTCTGATACTTGGTGTCTAAGATACGTTAACTAGAACCCATATTTTTTAGACAAATAATTATTTTCATTATTAATTTGAAAAAATAATCTCTCTTTACCTTATTTTCAAAAGGAGATGTAAACCATTTAACCACATAAAGAAAGAAAGTGTAACATTTGCTATGGTGAAGGGAAGGATTCGAATCGAGATATAAATAAATAAAGACCGTTTCTGTCAGGAAGTTTGTCTCCCTTTATGCATTGACGTTAAGAAATTATTATTTATGACAAAGAAAAAGGTCCTACGTGCTTTAAATCCATAACTATGAACATTACAGTTTTTTTAAACAATACATTATTAATATTTCATTTTTTTAATATTATAAATTTCCCAAAAGTGTTGAACATAAATCGCAAGTAGTTTGAAATCTGTTGATGAAATCAGGTATTGTATCTCATGTCATATATGACAGTAGGTCCCTCGATACAGAGGTATCGTCTTTCATGTGAAGTTTCTGCTTTCGAATTAATGTAACTATATCTAGAAATTGAATCACTGCCTAGATGTTAATGTATCATTTTCCAAAATCGATTACTGCCTTATTTATGTATTTATTATTAAGATGCCGATCATCAAAAATTGAGCGAATATGGATTTCGAATGAGTGTGATAAGTGTATAAGAGGGAATGTAGTAATTGTTACAAACTAGGCTGACGTTTCCTTAGTATTTTCTATCAACTAATAGCCCAATGACAAATGAAAAGCCGGTGGTTATCACCTGATCCTATTTAGAATTTGTCATGACTCTGATTGGGATTGAAGTCAGAGTTTTCAGTTTATGAAGCTGGGCTTAAACCAACTACGTTACCGACTAATTTGATGATATACCTTAATGATATACTTTAATGATATACCTTAATGATATACATTAATGATATACCTTAATGATATACATTAATGATAGACCTCTTCATAGTTATTTGGCATCATTAGGTCTATGTCATATTTCAGAATAGGTTATTAATTCGTTATTAATATGTCAATTTCTAATGGCACAATACAAAAGCCTTCCAGAGTTGGTCTGCGTTGATGGTAATGAATCAACTTCCACTTTGTATTACTATTTTTCAGGAACTGTCTCGTGAATTAGATTTAGTCAATAAATTTCACTGTGTGTTTACCCAGCTGGGACCTGGCCATAGTTGCAACTATTCGTCCTGTACTTGAATACAGGGTCACAATAATAAAGACGGTTTACAATGAAGTAGACATCAACATTCTACAGCATACTAAGTGTGAGGTAATGTTTCTCGCACCTTGTGCCCATTCTCGGTGTAGTGCGAATTCACTTCCTCTCTCATTCCTTTCTCATAGTAGAACATGCTCTTCCGTCCGATCACACAGTGGAAGCAGTTTCTCTACCTACTTTCTTCAATTAGTAAATTTTCAATCAGAAAATCGGAATCTATTGTGATGTGAGTAAGTTTACCAAGATAAAACAATCCATTAGTCACATTTCGATTAATAACTGCACGACATCCTAATTGTTGTTTTCAACGTTTATAGAGCCTTTTTGTTAAATGGGCTCAATAAACGTTGAAAACAACAATGAGAAAAGACGTTTTTCGTTACAGTTAAGCTTTTGTTACAGTTAGTCTTATTATCCCTTAATATAACTCTTAAAGAAAGTCATTTCAATTTCATAACAAAACAATCCGTTCACTGAGTTTTCTAACTTCGGTTCTCTTCCAAATTTCATTTGTTCCATTCTTATCATCTTGTTTACCTTATTTAAGACTATTTTTCTCGACTCTCTTTGTAAAAGGTCCCAAGTCAATATCCTTTCTGACATCTTCACCCTGAACTTTGTTTGTCTGACTTCGTTTCTCCACTTTTTTCCACAGAACTTTAATTTGTTCTGTCTGTAGCTACGCGGTGTTTTTCAACACCAAACTTCCTCAGTGTAAGCCACAAGTACACATCAGTAAGTATACAATTGGCCTTGTACGTCGTTCGATCCCAAACTGAATAGCGAGAAGATGCAGTGCATACAAAATACCATTACATTGAAAAGAATAACATTGCTCAATATTCATTTATGATCTTATAAAAGTTCTAATACCTTAAAAAAATCATCTACGGTTTTATCTAATTTGGTCTAAAACCACTCATGTTTTATCTTCAAAGATACAATAAATATTTTGTAGCGTTAGAGCTAACTTAACATCAACAAAGAAACGCCCCAAATAATTATTTAGGACCGTAAAAATTTAGTTATTAGTCTGACGTGCTTTTACTATACTACATTTACATTTAAAAATTACTGAACACATTTTCGTGTATGCGTAGAAAATTAAAAAAAAAAAAAAAAAAAAAAAAAACCAGGATTCTGTCATTGATTTATGTTTCTTTAATGTGCATGAATTATATCGAGGTTGAATTACATACAATTTTTACCAAGCCTGTATCAGTATTGTATTTTCATATATGTGTCACCCCAGTTTCACACTCGCCACGGAGTGAAGCATATACAGGGTGGAAAAAATATGGAAACGCTTTCACAACAACGTTAGTTTTCCCATAGATAATTTGATAATTGCATTTTTTAAAATAATTGTATTTCATAAAGTATAATTTTTGATCCGAATAATTTATTTAAAACCATTAAAAAGCGGAAAAATAATATCGTTTAAATTAGTTACTTTGAAATTCAAATAACCACTACTCTGGAAAGGATAAACCTTTCAAAGTCCGGTTTGCGGCAATTAATTTCTCTTGAATAGAAGTTTCATTTGATACCAAACTCGACGTAGGCTTACTTTGAAGATTTTCGTTCAACTCGTCATTGGCCGTCCCCCTGTCGCTAATGGCGTTAAAAACTATGTTCTTTGTAACCATAACAATGCACAAGATTTCAATTTTACAAGTGAAGTTATACAAAAGTTGTGAAAGCGTTTCCATATTTTTCCCCACCCTGTATAAGTATAACATGCAAAGTACGTACGTGCCTCCTTAATGCAACGGGTGAGTCAGTAAGAAATGTATAGACCTGACAGTTTCATATAAATGACAAAACATACAAGAACGACTTGTCTGATGTGAACAAACTCATTAAACATTACTACAGAATCAGCAGTGCTGGGATGTTGTACCAACCCAGCTCTATCAGACTTTCCGAACACATGAATATCTTGTATGAAGACAGTCTGGGACGATATTTAATTTTAACAAGTTGCTGAATATCTAAATTTCCTAAAACAAATTCTGACGAAATTTAAGTGTAACTTTTCAACACTTTACCAAATAACGTAAAAAATAAGGCTTTAAAAACTTGTAAGAAAAATATTTACAACATTTTATTGGAAATGGAACTACGAGATTTATTTATTAAGAGATTTATTTATTAGAACTATTATCCTATTTATTAGGAGAACTTGCTGAAAAAATTAATAAAAAATGAACTTGATATTTTCCTAATTAAATATACAAAACCTGAATCTAGTAAGAAAACGTAATTTACGAAAAATGATATAAATCAATTTATTAATAAAATAAATAACTATACATTACCATAAACTATAAAATTATACATTACATTATTATATAAGTATTCTTTTCTGATTTGTAATTTATTTGTACAAAGACAATAAAATGTCATTTATTTATTCATTAAAATTAATAATATCGAAGAAATAAAATTGCACGCTCATTCATGTGATATACTTAAAATTAAGTGCGATTTATTTTTAGTTGTATTAATTACAAATCGAGAATCGTCAATCACATAACATTGACGTTTGAAGTGTGATTTGAAATCTACATCATTAATATTTTGCTATTTAATCATTCTTGTAGGAAAAATACTGCCAAAATCAGGCTTCAAGAAGCTGACGGTACAGAAATGTGAGTAGAAAAGCCATTTCGGACACCAGCCAAGTGTCTGAGGGTTTTAAAAATGTACGCTTCCTATCTAGCGAATACTATTGTCCTCACAGAGGGAAGTTTTCTTTGAGACACATACCTGTTTTTCTTGCTGGTTTCATCTACCAAAAAGGAGGGTAGAAAGACACATTGTGTAAGCTGTATATTAATTAATTTACTATTGTCTTTTAAATATGATCGTTTCATGTTGTGGCATGATTATATTGGTTATAATTTGTGTGTTGAGTGTGTACAATTAATTTATTTACATTCGTGTTGTAAAATGTTTATATTGTAATAGTTTTCTCGTGTTTTTCTACAGTTAAATTGCCAAAAAATTTAGTATTTTGTTTGTTTCACATTTTTATGTATCATAGATGACATTGCTTATTTGTAAATTAATAAATATTAACTAATGGTTTTAATAGTTATGTGTGTTCAAACAAATGGAACGTTTCAGAGGCTATGAAAACTACCTGCCTTAAATCATTGGTAAACAACCAATACGTTTCAGTAAGATGAGCCAGAGACTTTCCTTACGTAATGTGATCCTATTTTATAGTTGAAAGTTAAGTTTTTTATCACCTGATGAAGTTAGTGACTTTATTACTATCGAAACGTTGTTATTGCTAAACAAAACATGACGCAATTGAAATCTGCACAAATCATAACACAATCACCAAGAAACAATAATGAAACCGCAAGGTCATAGATATTTATCATTATTCACATTGATGGAGTAATCTCCATCTTTAACAAAAAAATCTTGTGTTAATTATATAGTAATCATTCAATTGAACTGACTCAATTAGCTGAAACCTCATATGGTATATCATAATAATACTGTTAAAAACAAAGTAAAACGTACCTAAGGTTTGTATAACAATAAAATGGGCGTTTACAACATCACTAAATATCATTTTAGTAACTTAAAAAGAAAAACAGACAGACAGAAAAATAACTCTTTTATATAAAAAGAAGACATATATAAAGATATAAAACCCAAAAATATTAAAATTATGGAACCAAACACAAACGTTACTGAAACGGAATATAATTCCTTTGTCACAAAAATCACTGCCAGCAGGATTATCGAACTGTCGCTGGAAAATTGTTTTCTTCATGACACTACAAGGTTCTGAAGGAAACTATTATTATGACACATCTGTCTGGATGGTCGACAGCTTCATAAATTCCCACCCCCGCTCTGCCGATTGAAAATAGAGAAATACAGGGAGAAAATCAGAGAGTAATCTGTTCACGATGTATCTGGACATAGCCCTCTGGTAAACATTTTGTAAGGCGATTTCCTTCTTTATATATTTGGAATTTATCCTTCTCCAAATTTGTTGGGCGTTACTAAAAGGATTGTGTACTAAGAATGTTCTGTGGAACCCAATGTTGTTTTCCTGATTATTTCTATTGTTAAATAGCTATATTGAAAATTATTTACTAATAAATTTTGGTAAAAGGCTTGATCTAAAAACAGTATTCGAAATATAATATTAAAAGTGTAAAAAATCTCAATTGATATATAAATTAAAATTAATAACAAATATGTTTTAACAGCAAAAAAATGTAAAAGTAAATAGAACAGGGAAAATGAAAAAAAATAATATTCACACGAGAGTTAATATTTTTAAGTTCTATAATAGATCAACATAAGTCAATTACGAACAACAAGAAATATCATACTGATAATACATGGTACCGTAGACTGTACTTCGGATAAAAGTGGGAGTTGTTGAAAGAGTGTTGTCACTGCCACCGCTTCAGGACATATCTCCTATTTTATTCCTGCTATATATATACATAATACAGACAGGACATTTTATGGAATATAACTTGCAAGTTTCAGCCTTGCCATCTAGTGGTTGAAAAGTGAAACTACAAATTATGTCAGGTAAGTGCTGCGCTAAGTAGTTATAATGTGAACTAATTCCTACCTGGACTTGTCAATCACCATCAATTAAATTATTGAGGAGTTTTTTACATAACACTTTATTTGAAGTATTTTATAGGTGCGCATTATGTAAAGAAGTTTTAATATAGTAATATTTCCATAATCTTAATAACATTGGTCTGCGTCTAGACATATTGCGTAGGTAGTGCAAAACTTTGTTGGTAGGATCGTGACAGTCGAGAGTCGTGCCGTCAGCGCTACCAACGGCGGACCACCTAACTAAAGATGGAGAATGCGTGGAGAACTCAAAAGGTTGCCGCATGTATGAGTTACTAGAGTTAGTAGTGAATACGTGGATTTGTGTAGAAGTGAATGAATATTCCTGTATTTTAAGGTATTATTATAGTAAAAAAAATTAAATATAATAATCTATTATTTATTACATTTAAAGCAAATTTTTAACAAGGAGTTTTGATAAAAGTCCCTCTAACATCGTATTGCTTACAAATATTGTATATAGATATTTCATAAAAAAAGTTGTATACTTGAATTTGGTTCAGTGTGAGACCAGACCATTCTGCACCCCCAATCTACTCACTACTCTTGACGGGCACTCTCGCCCACCTCTTATACACGACACTTCATGTTTCAACATGTATGAGCAACACTTATTAGCCTATAATGATTACATTTTTTTTCTAATGTCAATATATGATGATTTCAGGTACGGACATGGAAGAAAAATTTCTTTTACGTAAGTAATTTTGTAAAATATAAAAAAAAACATGTCTGGTATTTAAAAAATATTCTTTTTAAGTATTTATAAAGCATGATACTTAAAGCAACGGTTGAAAGTAAATTAGTTTGTAATTTTCATTTATATTTATGTGGCAGGAAAAAGATAGCGCAATTTAGTTTGGGGAAGTTGATTGGAAGTGGAGTTAGCTGCATTGACTGTTGATATACAAAATTGCTGTTATTATAATATATTTTAATGTATTCATTTTAAATAGTATATTTGTATTCCTGTGCAACAGAGAAAATGATAATTTCAAATAAAACCATTATTTGCTGTACACGGTAAAGGTCGTCATTAGTAGAACTATATACAAAACCCCTGCTCAATTATAACTTTAATCTGAACTGTATTTATTCCAAATTCATATATCTCATTCAAATGATTAATTTAAATACTTTCTATTAAATATACTGTATTTTGTTTTGATACAAATTTACAAAGTTAAAATCCTAAAGAAATGTAATTATGAATTAACATGTGATAGGTTTAAATCAATTGCACTTTTTTTTAAATTATTTAAATTGTAAATTACAACATGCGAAATTAAATAACATTAATATTGGAAGTATAATTTGAATATAAATTAATAACATTTTACTTTTTAGACTTATTTGTAGGTGAAATATGACTAAATAAAAACCTACTATCACTCTAAGACAAGCCCTCTCGTCCACCTCTAATACGACAATATATGGGGAAAGAGCACTTACAGTTTTTTAAAGATTCAATTCTCCTGTTTGTTTGACATAGGACGAAATAAAGCAGCTGGCTTATTAACGTGACAATCTTTTTAGTAAATCTGAAAGAAACTGAGAAGTAGTTTTCAGCAAACTTTTAATCATCGTAATTTGCGATGAGCTAATTTCACTTTCTGTCGAGTTATATTTGACGACTAAAGATGGATTACATTCAACAGAGAAGTGTTCTCACTACCTATTTATCTAAAAAAGTTATATTACTTACTCGTCATTTTTGTTTCTACACCATTAAATATTTACAGCATTGCCTGTTTAAAAAGTCAAATGCCAACTAAAAATTCGGACAGTAAAAAAATATATTTGATGAGGAAAAAAAGGTGATTTACTGTAACTGAGATGGACGATGAGGCTTGGTAAAGTGGAACATGCAGCCTACCTGGACGATCAGCTGTTCGGGATATAGGCTACACGGTACCATTACTAATTAACTATTTTACTTTGCGTAGTAAACAACATTGTAACAAACTCTTCCTCCTTTTTACTTTATTTATCTAAAATTATGTTCTTTTCTATAGTTTCATACTGGTGTTATACCACCAACCATTTGAAAAATGATTTATATTTTATAATTACTAAACTTATATCAGTGTGACGTTAAAGCAGCAACACTCATTAGGAAACACATGTTATATCACATAAAACTGATTTCCTATCTAACATTTCTTTCAATTTAAGTTTGAACTCCACAAAATAGTTTCCTTTTCAGCCAACATTTAGAGGATAGTAATGAGTAATTTATATGTCAATTTATATTTATTTCTAGTAATGTTACATTTAAAAGAAAACAAAATTATAAGAGAGCACAGTAATAAAAAGAATAATCATCATGAAATTACGCAAAAATAATAAATTATTAACTAGAATATTGATTATTCTTATTTTCATAAAAAAATCCATAAATCTAAAAAAAAGAGAGAACAGTTATCAAGAGCCATCTGGCTTTAGCATTTTATCAGTATAATAATCTTAAAACAAAAACAAAAAACAAAAAACAAAAAAAAAGAGATGAAGCTACCGAGGTGTCACACCTGTCTTTCAATCTATTATCTAATAAATGTATTGAGCTAAAGATTCTAAGCTAAGTTCAATCCCAATCACAGTCATAAAAAATTGTTTATAGGTTTACAGCTGATAACCACTAGTTGATCATTTGTCATTGGGATACTAATTAATGAAACTTTCTAAGGAATAGTTGGCCCTAGTTTTAACAAATACTACATTTGCTCATCCACACTCATTAGAAATTCATATTCGCCCATATCTTTACGATTGGCATCTTAAGAATAAAAATAAATGGTTGATCTAATGAACTGAAAAAAGCTACAAAGATGCTCTCTACATTTCGATGTAGTATCAATCTAGTAATCTCAAACCTAACGAACAGATATTTATTTATTTATTTTATTTATTCATAAGACGCCGATCGTCAAGATATGGGCGAATATGGATTTCGAATGAGTGTGATGAGTGTAGATGAGCGAATGTAGACGCTATCGAGTTGCCACACGTTTTTAAATATATTTGTAATCTAATAAACAAGAACACGGCAATCGAAAAGTAGATTTCGAAATGTTCTCTATTTATCGGACATAAAATAAAACGGAATCCATTATTTTCTGCTAAGTATGAGTAACCTATTGATCATGATCCTTTTACTATCTTTACCAAGTTCTCAAAAGTATATCAATATAAAGTTCGACAATGTTTTTTTACACTTCCGTTTTGAATTAAATTTTCTAAAATAAACCGTAATAAAGTGCCTTAATTACAATGTATTTCTCACAAACTGTTAATATCAAGTATCTCCTTTCCTTCTAACACAACTCACCCTTTCCTTTGTAAGGGTTCTCTAGCCGTAATACAACCCCGTCACCGATATCTTTAAACCCCCAACTGAATCCATCCTAAGACGATCTCCCTAGAGAAGGAGCTTAGTCTGTTCGACCAAAACTTACTTCGTTCAGCACACGAGGAAACGGGACACGTTTTCTTCTCTGTCACGAGAGAAAATTACATTCAAGTATGAGTAGAACTGATTATACTAGGGTTAGAATTAATTACAGTATATCCCAAGATAATTGAGTGTGAATTCCAGGTGGATCTTTGAGTTTAGCGATAAGGGGGTTGTTGCATTCTGATAATCCAACAATTTTATATAGTATCTATTGCAAGTCTGGGGCATTTTATCTTGATAATTTATAAAGCTTATAAGGCTAATGTTAGCGAGAAAGCTTAGTTTAAACTTAAAAGATGGTTTTAACAATGTAAGCTTATGTAAACTTTTAAATTTTAAATCAGAATTCCGAGTAATATCTAAACCAAAATTGGTGCCTCCTTTGATCAGTACATGTGGAGGTAAATTTGAAAACAAAAGTAGAAATTTTATGATCAACATTTTTTTGTAAAATATTATTTAATTAATTGCAGGTATACTCTAACTATAGCAATAAACATTGTTACAATTTAGACGTTTTCTACAATGACGAAGAAATGAAAAGAAATCTAAAGAAATGTTGTTTAGGACGGTTTTATGTAAGTACAGCTGTACGACACAATTTATTTTATTCTACACAGAAAAATATATATTTGATTAATAGTAAATAATTTTACGTTCTTTAAAATTACTAAATTTAATTAAAACTTATTAATTTTAATTAATGATTAATTACAATTGTTAAATTGTAATGATTCAAAATAATAGTTAACGCTAAATAAAATTATTGAAATTAAAAAAAAATAATCCCCAGGGATGATCTTTAAACAAGATGTTTCATAAATATGCTCAGTTAAAAATATTCACATGGTTATTAACAAGTATGTACATCTCACACTGAATAAAAATGTCCAATAAGACGGTAGCAGTTGTTACAAGTGTGACATTTGGAGTTACAAAGTACAGAACGGAATGCATTCAAACGTACTGTAAGGTATCTAAAGCTGGAATATTCAATATTTTTTTGAGTATTTTTAGGGCAGTTTTGAGATTGAAGGTAATCAGAGCATGATAATGCTTTATTTTTACTGAAACAGGACTGCCAACACCAGCCACAGGTGTGATTGTAAACTTCACAAAAAAAAAAAAAAAAAAATTATATTCACAGATTGGGGGTAATTTTTTGCATTCATTTCTTCACTGGAATCACTACGACGCGGCACTGGCGGGCGTTCAAATAACTAAAAATCTGAGCGAGGTCTAGCACAATAGATTTAACATTTTAGTTGGAAAAGGACATCCGCATTTACACTCTGCACTGACTGAGTTCCAGAAAGAGCAAGCTGATTCGCAAAGAATGATCGCTGAATTAAGTATTGGAAAAGGGTGAGAGCTGCACTGCAACAATAGTGGGTGGACGTGCAAAGACGTTTACGAAGAATCATGGAGACATACGAAGAACACGCAGAACATAGAACGGAACTGCAGTACCTTAGAAACCCTTCCCAATAAATTTATTTATAAAAGTTATAAACATAAATTTGTAACTTTAAAAATTATAAAAATAAACACTCATTATGTTTAATTTTTTATGCGAAACGTTGTCCTTGAAAAACAATTTCCAGCGAAAAAATGGATGCAAAAAAAGGCCCGTGTACCATATTTAAATCAACGACTTCACTTTTCAGCAATAACTCAATCTATATTAAATATTAGTGAAACTGTGGCCATCAAAAATAAATAAATAAATAATAAATACAAGATGTAATTGTTAAAATTGTGCACAATTACCTTTAACATGCCTTTAAAATATTTTTTTTACAATATACATTTCAACTTCCACCAAGCCTTTAACTTCATGAATCGTCAAGTAGTTAAGTACAGTTTAAAACTTCATATTAAATATCACACAACTAAATGAGGAAAACAAAAGTCTGATTGGTTTTTCATAGACCTCTTAGTCACCTAGTAAACAACCTTCAAACTCGGATATACATAATAACGTCTCCTACAGTAGTTCACATTTTAATTGTTTTTTCATAGACCTCTTAGTCACCTAGTAAAAAACCTTCAAACTCGGATATAAATAATAACTTCTCCTACAGTAGTTGACATTTTAATTGGTTTTTCATAGACCTCTTAGTCGCCTAGTAAACAACCTTCAAACTCGGATATACATAATAACTTCTCCTACAGTAGTTGACATTTAAATTGGTTTTTCATTGACCCTTAGTCGCCTAGTAAACAACCTTCAAACTCGAATATACATAATAACTTCTCCTACAGTAGTTGACATTTAAATTGGTTTGTCATAGACCTCTTAGTCGCCTAGTAAACAACCTTCAAACTCGGATATACATAATAACTTCTCCTACAGTAGTTGACATTTAAATTGGTTTGTCATAGACCTCTTAGTCGCCTAGTAAACAACCTTCAAACTCGGATATAAATAATAACTTCTCCTACAGCAGTTGACATTTAAATTGTTTTTTCATTGACCTCTTAGTCGCCTAGTAAACAACCTTCAAACTCGGATATACATAATAACTTCTCCTACAGTAGTTGACATTTAAATTGGTTTGTCATAGACCTCTTAGTCGCCTAGTAAACAACCTTCAAACTCGGATATACATAATAACTTCTCCTACAGTAGTTGACATTTTTACTGGTTTCTGTAATTGGATATTTTATTGAACCAATACAGCCTAAATTTAAATAAAAATGTACAGTTAGTATTAGGTAAAACCAAAATCACCTGAACTAAAGCTATAAAAAGAACTGTAACTTTTATTGAAATATCTAAATAAGATTTTATATTTAAACCAATTAAAAAGAGTAAGCAGCCTATAAAATTACATATTTTAACTACAACCGCCACTTATATTTTGAAACACCTCTCATTCGAGCCATTGATTGGATCTATTTTCATTTATTTATTTTGGTTCTATATAAGTGTTATATGTAATAGGTATGTTTGAGCCTATTCCATTTGAAATGCAATTCAAAAGGTGTATTTAATTCCCCTTGAAACAAACGTAAGTCTTCTCTTCAATTATATGGTTGGTAAAAACAATCGAAGGAATGAGGCTCAGTGCTTGAGGTATTTTTTTGTATTTCGTTCAGGATCAGGGAGGAAGATTATTATTAGGTGAAGGTTTGGTATAAAGAGTGGGAGGTGGACGTTGAAGGGGCGGGGAAGGAGACTGATTAGAGAGGTCCGAGCCACTGCAGTAACTGTCGCAATTGACTTGTAACTCTCAACGAACTAAATTGTCGTTGACTTTGTAAGAGCTGGGGATATGGGGGTTGTGTGGGAAGAGGAGGGAATGAGACTGATTACAGAGGTCCGAGCCACTGCAGTAACTGTCGCAATTGACTTGTAACTCTCAACGAACTAAATTGTCGTTGACTTTGTAAGGGCTGGGGATATGGGGGTTGTGTGGGAAGAGGAGGGAATGAGACTGATTAGAGAGGTCCGAGCCACTGCAGTAACTGTCGCAATTGACTTGTAACTCTCAACGAACTAAATTGTCGTTGACTTTGTAAGAGCTGGGGATATGGGGGATGTGTGGGAAGAGGAGGGAAAGAGACTGATTACAGAGGTCCGAGCCACTGCAGTAACTGTCGCAATTGACTTGTAACTCTCAACGAACTAAATTGTCGTTGACTTTGTAAGAGCTGGGGATATGGGGGATGTGTGGGAAGAGGAGGAATGAGGACTGATTACAGAGATCCGAGCCACTGCAGTAACTGTCGCAATTGACTTGTAACTCTCAACGAACTAAATTGTCGTTGACTTTGTAAGAGCTGGGGATATGGGGGATGTGTGGGAAGAGGAGGGAATGAGACTGATTAGAGAGGTCCGAGCCAATGCAGTAACTGTCGCAATTGACTTGTAACTCTCAACGAACTAAATTGTCGTTGACTTTGTAAGAGCTGGGGATATGGGGGTTGTGTGGGAAGAGGAGGGAATGAGACTGATTACAGAGGTCCGAGCCACTGCAGTAACTGTCGCAATTGACTTGTAACTCTCAACGAACTAAATTGTCGTTGACTTTGTAAGAGCTGGGGATATGGGGGATGTGTGGGAAGAGGAGGGAATGAGACTGATTAGAGAGGTCCGAGCTAATGCAGTAACTGTCGCAATTGACTTGTAACTCTCAACGAACTAAGTTGTCGTTGACTTTGTAAGGGCTGGGGATATGGGGGTTGTGTGGGAAGAGGAGGGAATGATACTGATTAGAGAGGTCCGAGCCACTGTGGTAACTATCGCAATTGTCTTGATACAATCAACGAACTAAGTTGTCGTTGACTTTGTAAGGGCTGGGGATATAGGGGTTGTGTGGGAAGAGGAGAGAATGAGACTGATTAGAGAGGTCCGAGCCAGTGCAATAACTGTCGTAATTGACTTGTAACTCTCAACGATCTAAATTGTTGTTGACTTTGTAAGGGCTGGGGATATGGGGGTTGTATGGGAAGGGGAGGGAATGAGACTGATTGGAGAGGTCCGAGCCAGTGCAATAACTGTCGTAATTGACTTGTAACACTCAACGAACTAAATTGTTGTTGACTTTGTAAGGGCTGGGGATATGGGGGTTGTATGGGAAGGGGAGGGAATGAGACTGATTAGAGAGGTCCGAGCCACTGCAGTAACTGTCGCAATACTCTCAACGAACTAAATTGTCGTTGACTTTGTAAGGCCTGGGATATGTGGGTTGTATGGGAAGGGGAGGTAATGAGACTGATTACAGAGGTCCGAGCCACTGCAGTAACTGTCGCAATTGACTTGTAACTCTCAATGAACTAAACTGTCGTTGACTTTGTAAGGTCTGGGGATATGGGGGTTGTATGGGAGGGGGAGGGAATGAGACTGATTAGAGAGGTCCGAGCCAGTGCAGTAACTGTTGCAATTGACTTGTAACTCTCAATGAACTAAATTGTCGTTGACTTTGTAAGGTCTGGGGATATGGGGGTTGTATGGGAAGAGGAGGGAATGAGACTGATTAGAGAGGTCCGAGCCAGTGCAGTAACTGTCGCAATTGACTTGTAACTCTCAATGAACTAAATTGTCGTTGACTTTGTAAGGTCTGGGGATATGGGGGTTGTATGGGAAGAGGAGGGAATGAGACTGATTAGAGAGGTCCGAGCCAGTGCAGTAACTGACGCAATTGACTTGTAACTCTCAATGAACTAAATTGTCGTTGACTTTGTAAGGTCTGGGGATATGGGGGTTGTATGGGAAGAGGAGGGAATGAGACTGATTAGAGAGGTCCGAGCCAGTGCAGTAACTGTCGCAATTGACTTGTAACTCTCAATGAACTAAATTGTCGTTGACTTTGTAAGGTCTGGGGTTATGGGGGTTGTATGGGAAGAGGAGGGAATGAGACTGATTAGAGAGGTCCGAGCCAGTGCAGTAACTGTCGCAATTGACTTGTAACTCTCAATGAACTAAATTGTCATTGACTTTGTAAGGTCTGGGGATATGGGGGTTGTATGGGAAGAGGAGGGAATGAGACTGATTAGAGAGGTCCGAGCCAGTGCAGTAACTGTCGCAATTGACTTGTAACTCTCAATGAACTAAATTGTCGTTGACTTTGTAAGGTCTGGGGATATGGGGGTTGTATGGGAAGAGGAGGGAATGAGACTGATTAGAGAGGTCCGAGCCAGTGCAGTAACTGTCGCAATTGACTTGTAACTCTCAATGAACTAAATTGTCGTTGACTTTGTAAGGTCTGGGGATATGGGGGTTGTATGGGAAGGGGAGGGAATGAGACTGATTACAGAGGTCCGAGCCACTGCAGTAACTGTCGCAATACTCTCAACGAACTAAATTGTCGTTGACTTTGTAAGGCCTGGGATATGGGGGTTGTATGGGAAGAGGAGGTAATGAGACTGATTACAGAGGTCCGAGCCACTGCAGTAACTGTCGCAATTGACTTGTAACTCTCAATGAACTAAATTGTCGTTGACTTTGTAAGGTCTGGGGATATGGGGGTTGTATGGGAAGGGGAGGGAATGAGACTGATTAGAGAGGTCCGAGCCAGTGCAGTAACTGTCGCAATTGACTTGTAACTCTCAATGAACTAAATTGTCGTTGACTTTGTAAGGTCTGGGGATATGGGGGTTGTATGGGAAGAGGAGGGAATGAGACTGATTACAGAGGTCCGAGCCAGTGCAGTAACTGTCGCAATTGACTTGTAACTCTCAATGAACTAAATTGTCGTTGACTTTGTAAGGTCTGGGGATATGGGGGTTGTATGGGAAGAGGAGGGAATGAGACTGATTAGAGAGGTCCGAGCCAGTGCAGTAACTGTCGCAATTGACTTGTAACTCTCAATGAACTAAATTGTCGTTGACTTTGTAAGGTCTGGGGATATGGGGGTTGTATGGGAAGAGGAGGGAATGAGACTGATTAGAGAGGTCCGAGCCAGTGCAGTAACTGTCGCAATTGACTTGTAACTCTCAATGAACTAAATTTTCGTTGACTTTGTAAGGTCTGGGGATATGGGGGTTGTATGGGAAGGGGAGGGAATGAGATGGATTAGAGAGGTCCGAGCCACTGCAGTAACTGTCGCAATTGACTTGTAACTCTCAACGAACTAAATTGTCGTTGACTTTGTAAGGCCTGGGGATATGGGGGTTGTGTGGGAAGAGGAGGGAATGAGACTGATTAGAGAGGTCCGAGCCACTGCAGTAACTGTCGCAATTGACTTGTAACTCTCAACGAACTAAATTGTCACTGACTTTGTAAGGACTGGGGATATGGGGGTTGTATGGGAAGAGGAGGGAATGAGACTGATAAGAGAGGTCCGAGCCACTGCAGTAACTCAGTAACTATCGCAATTGACTTGATAAAATCAACGAACTAAATTGCGGATGACTTTGTAAGGCTGGTAAAGGTAGCGCGTGCCGCATCGGTCCTCCACAGACTAAATTGTTTTTGAATTTTAGAGTTATTTTTATTTACATAAAAACCTGGACCCAGAGTGTCTTTTTGCTTGGTTTATTTTGACGTTTTTGTAGGAAACAATGAGATGATAGAGGAATGAAGAGGAAAACATATCTTAAAATAGCAGTTACAAACATTCTATGTATTCATAGTCATATCTAAGATTTTACAAATTTCTATAGTTACCTGATCCACAAACTCACCTCACAGTAAGCTGCTAGTTTATGGAATTCAGAATGTACAAATTAAAACAAGAGAAAAACCTAATAGTCCTAGTTATAAATGAGTACATTACAATTGGATAATCATTATATTTTAAAACGTTCTATAAACCATACCTATAGAATAGTAATTAATTACTTTGAAGAATACAAAGAATTATAGGTAACTAACTAAACCATAATATACTAAACCATAATTGCAAACCAGCTAAAAAATACTTTAAAATTCTTCTATATTAAATCTTAATTGAAATTTTGCTCATAATTAATTTACCTTTATTTAAATAACAAATGACAAAATATTTGAGGTATATATTTTTTGTTATTCTCTCTTTAATAGCATTGGTTAGAAATATTGCTTTATATCTAGATAAAACTACAGAAACAGGTTTCGTTAAGAATCTTTATTTAATTTGAACTTTTCACTCTATAATTTTAAGAGTGAATAGTTTTCTCTGTGGAGTTATTGGAACTATTTTAGCGGAGTTTTATTTTAACTTATTAAATTTTTGCTTAGGATGATAAAAAGCCCAAAATGGCCCAGAACATATTTTTAATATGACAAAAACATAGGACTTCACCCAAAGAAAAAAAGAAAACAATTACTTATAAACAAACTTAAGATTGTACAATTATTGCAAACAATTTCGATGGTGTGAATTCAATTATAGATGTTTTGTTTTTTGCAATCTCCATTTCTCCTTGTGGCATGGTGATGTAAATGCCAAAATCGCAACTTTTGTATTTAAACATTTTTGTTAGTGATTTTTTTACATCCAAATGAACAAACTTATATCATTTTGAGTATTATATCTTATCAACAAAAAAGTTGACAGCAAACTGGAAATAAAATTAATGCGTTTTTTTAATGTTATCAAAAACAATTTTAAATACACAATACTTTTTGTTTAACGAGGTCAAACGTTTCCAACTGTAACTTTGTAATAATTATAAAATTCATACAACATTTTGCCTTGTTGGTGCTAAAATGGAAATCGCAAATCTGTTGGACTTTGAGATTTATGTTCACCATTTGGTAAAAAGCGAACATCCAACGTATTAAATATCTTATTCAACATACATTACGTACGGTACACGATTCAGTCTGCTAAAGAAGGACAGCAACTGACACATAAAACTACAAGATAAAAGAAAACTATAGGAATACAAAGACACTAGAACAAACATGTATATAAACTATAAGAATACAAATACACTAGAACAAACATGTAAACAAAATATAGGAATACAAAGACACTAGAACAAACATGTATATAAACTATAGGAATACACAAATATGCACTAGAACAAGTAAATATAAGATGAACAGAGACAACTTACAACGCTGAGGCCGTTGGTTAACATTAACGATGAAATATTTTAAGAACATTTTCACTAGTTTTTGTAAAAAAGTAGTTACATATTTTAATTAAAGTTAAAATAATTATTCTACAATTAAGTATTTTTATAACCTGTTGTATCTGTACAACTGGAGATGGTCTTGCGAGACCTAAATCGATTTTGATTATTAAACATCACAAAAGATTTTAAGTATAATTGGGGTTTTTAATACTTAAAGAGCAGGAAAATATATAATTTGCCATCCTCAGACCAGAGGGAGTAAAAAGGAATGAAATTGGTGTTCAACCGCGCCTATTTTAATCAGCACTTGTCACGGTCGAGAAATTCATGTCGTTGGGCTGAAATTTAACTGTTACCCAAATGCTAACAGTTAAAAAAAATTGTTTTATTATATTGGTTATTGCCTTAAAGCTCAAAATAATATTGGCGATTATGGTAACCGTAATCTTAATGTCATTTTTTTAAATTCAAATTAGTTTTTATTCTAAGTTGTATCATTAGTCTGCCCTTAATAGATTCAATTACAGTAATTTTAAAGGTAATCAATTATTTTTAAATTATCATCAATAAGATTTTATCATTTAATAAATTACTGACTATATCTATACGCTTTGTAGTAAATTTATTAATTAATATTGAGCATGATTAATCATAATAGAATATAGGAAGTTAACCAAAGAACAAACTCTTTAACGATCTCAAGTGTAATAAGTGTCATGTCAAACTGTTTAAGAAGAGATCCCATCGCATGATTAAATTGTGTCGAGGACGAAAAAGTAATACAGAAATGAAAAGTAAAATTCAATCAAAGGACCGAAAGTAACAAGACATAAAAACCTTGCCTGAAGGGTCTTTGAAAGAAGCAATTTATTTTCTCTTGACAGTGACTGAAAGAAGAAGTTCGGCTTTTGTGAACAGAGATTATGGGACGTCTTGAAATTGGGTTTTACTAATATTTCGGAATTTTGTTTAAGTCTGATGAATATCAATATCGTCTGTTGAAAATTCAACTTTTCTCTTAAAAATAAACATATACTTATAATATTTAATTAAAAGCAAGTGATTGTGTATTAGATCAGTTTAATTTAGTTAATACCTCTTTACTAACATAATACATACATTTTAGCCATTAGAAGAATAATAGTAATAAAAAAAAACTTTTTATAAGAGTTTTTAACATGTATGATTGCGTTATGACATATTTTATCTATAGTTTGAAATACTATATACTTTAGACGGGTTGTTAAATGTTATTATTCATCTAGTGAGGAATATTTGTCAACCCTCTCAAAATAAGTCTTCTTTACTGATTATTATAGTTACTATAGGTGATGTATACATCGAACTAAAGTATATACTTCTTACAGATCCGTAGCGTACTACTTTTTTTTTTACATCCGACATTGGATCTATGCCCCACTTCCAGCCACCCCATCAAATCTAGCTATCTTTGAATGCTTTACGGTTAAAGTTGATATTTTTCCTGTGGTAAACTGACTATTCTAAAACAATTTCCGTTTCTATTTCACAGAAGAGGGAGGAGGCTAACTTTCTGTAGTCTCCATTCTTCAGATGTAGGTTATTCATTTTTATAATCCCTGAGCTTTGAACGCAAATCTTGGTACACACGGTCATTTTTAAGAGTGCCGCCATATGGGTCCTTTAAAGCTGCGGCGATAAAACAGACTGTAAATGAAACACCCCATTTAAAGTTTGTTTTTCTCTGCAGATTTAAAAGATCCCAATGGTGACCACTTAAAATAATCACTCTCTATATTTCGACACTGATCAGATTTAATGATATTAGATCCTTAAGGAGATGTTAATTTTTGTTAGCGCTGAAGTATCATCCTCTTGTGACGACTTTCAAGGTGACTATAGTTCTGTGAAGTAGATACAGTACTTAACACTAATTAGTATTGGCATCTAATATTGCAATCATTAGATTTAATTTTAAAATATTCATATATACGCTTTATGATGAAATACAAATTCATTTTTTTGTGAAAATATATATTTATCAAAAGAGTGCAGAAGAAGAAGTCCAATCAAAAAAAAAAAAAAAAAAAAAATACTGGCTAAATAAAATCAAATTATTATATTATCTTCTTCAATTTGAAACCCGTATATTATTTTAAACTTGTAGTTAGAATTACATCAGGACTTTATTTATTGCACGGGTTAGGTCATTGAGCTTACTTCACAACCATGTAGTTTTAAAAACTAAAATCCTACGAATGAATAACAATTGGAAATTTTATTAATAATAAGATCTAAACCATTATTATTATGTATAAGTGTTATTATATGTGTATGACTATTACATGGATTCCGGGATTAAATATATGTTTTTGATTTCTTTGTCTTTCAACTATGAATAATTCATTACCTTTTTTTATTCTTTTTTCTTTATGTGAATGAAAGAGAAATTAAGAATTTTACGTCTTATGCAGATATCTTAACGGCAGTTGCCAGTTAGGCACTTTTATACAGCATTAGCTTTTTAATGAAAAATGTCTAAAATATGTATAGCTTACATTTAAAATATTTTGCTGTATATACTTTGTTAACACATGTTGTTGACGCAGTGCTCAATACATACTTTGTTTACTCCTGTCGGTAAAACGATAAACGCAGTGTTGAGTTTTCACTTTGTTTACACTTGTCAGTAGAAAGAGATTGCAGTGCTGGGTATATACTTTGTTTACACTTGTTGGTAGAAAGACAGTGCAATGCTGAGTATATACACCTGTTGGTAGTAGAGAACGCAATGCTGAGTATATACACCTGTTGGTAGTAGAGAACGCAATGCTGAGTATATACACCTGTTGGTAGTAGAGAACGCAGTGCTGAGTATATACACCTGTCGGTTGAAAGAGAGCGTAGTGCTGAGTATATTGACTGTTTGCAACTGTCGGTAGAAAGAGAACGCAGTGCTGACGTCGATACAATGAAAACTTGTGAATCTGGGAACGGGAACGCTGGCCGGATACATAAACGGTGTATGCTTGGATGATTTACGCGTTCATGGGAACTTTCTACAGCGTGCCGTATTCCCTCTACGCCGGCCTGTTTATGAGAAAAGTTTCAAACATAGGAAGCCATATTGTCACCGCTTGGTTACGTAACCACAACGTGAATTAATTGAAATTATTTGGCATAGCAAATACATTTTTTCCAAGATTACAAATTGCTTTGTTATGTTTATGTATTGTATATTTGAATGTACAAACATACAAATCATAATTTATAAAAGGCATAATCTTGTTCCAGGTATACAAAATTCCCCACTTCCAGATATACCGGAGAGACAAAATTTGACATACTAGTTTTAAAAGGATTGCAAATAGGGGAGTCGAGGTATCTATTTACCATCAGAACGGTGGTTGTTGGCGTTCTATATGTTTTTTAATAACATATAAATAACATTTTCATTCTATTTTATATTTATTATTTTAGTTGCTACTTAATATCTTAAGTGTTCAAATATTTTGTAAAATATGTGCTAAAGTTTAGGACTCAGTAGAATATATTTAGTTCCAAATACTATCGTGAGAGTAATACAATTTTGCTAATCACCACTAAATGAATTTGCTTTATTTACAATAGAAGAAATATTTTTTATTTTTTATAGTATAGTGAGTGAATTTTTAATTTTTGACTTTTTAAAATTGTGTTACAACAATTCTTTGTATTTGTAACCGTTCGTAAAAAGACTTGACTTTCTGACAGTCAATCTTAGTTTATAAGTTTGTCATTATTCCAGGTATTGTTACGGTTTGATTCACTCTGAGATAGCTAGTCATTGTTGAATATAAGATAAGTTGGCAAGTAACACTTGAGGACAACAAGAGTTTTGTACTTGTAAAAACATTTTGTTTTTAACACGATTGTTACTTTTTTAAATGGTAGCTGGTTAACAAATGATCAATCCAGGAGAACCAGATGATTGTTGAAATCTGAAGTGAATCGAACCAAACAAGCCTTCATCTATGAATGTATGATTTAACAAAATACGACAATTTAATGTCATTTAATCTTATGTCAAGAATGATGGATTAATCCAAGGAAGTACTTTTTGACCGATCTTTTTTTGAACATAAATAACTTAACCAAATTAAGATTGGACGGAAACTTTTTCTGTTTGCTGACGACTCAGATATTGTATTTGAAGGTGATAATTGAAATAATGTAATGTGGGCTACTGTTGAACGTTGTTTTTTTTTTTAGTTGTAAAAATGTGGTTTCACCAGAATTTAAAATTTAAACATTGCTGCAAAACAAAGTTTTTGGCGATTTCTTATAGAGCTATCACATAGACACATAACATATATACATAGGCATACTTTAAAAGCTCCATAGCATTAAAGATCCAGTAACGTAATTTGAGTGTGCTGAGATAAAACATGTCGAATATTACAAATATTTGGGGTTTATGTTTCAAGTAAGAACGCGATGGTCTGAAAATGAAGACTATTTAAAAACAAAGAGTCGGAAATTTACATTTACTTTTGTAATCTTCAGGGTATTTTAAAACTGCCAGAAAATATGTCAAGAACATTGCCAATCACTATTTGTCTGCGGAATAATTGCCTGGGGAGGAACGTATCAAGCCGTCTTTGAGTTAATCAACGTATTGCAATGATAATTAAAACTGATCTCGTTAAACGTTGAAAGTATACCAGGGAACTACATAATGCAAAGTTTGGAATATCAAGTATTAGGCAGTGATATCTAAAAAACATTTTAATTTTAATGTTTACCAAATTTTGTGATTTATTTCTCAATACAAATGTTACAACGAAATATTCAGCGTACATCCCAACAAAACTCATTCATAGTTTATCCCAAAATAAAAGCAGTGTTACAGATTGGAACGGCTCATCACGTCGAGTTATCGATGGACCAGTCCATTGTTCGTCACCATATCTTCCTTGTGTTGTCCTCATCACAGCCGCCTTTGTAATAAGAATAGTATCGTTATCATTATATTCATCACTTCTTCCTGTAATATTCCCTACTTTTAATTAAATTCAGTACAAGTAAATGCCACACAACACACATTTATTACAATATAAGCGCAAAATGTACAAATATATTACAATACAAGTACAAAATGCACGAATATTATGGTGATCGATTTCGGTTCGATTTAAAACTATTTCGGAATCAAAATTAACCTGTTCATTCATTAATTTATCACGATCATTACATTTTTCTTTAAAAATAAATAACTGTTCCCAAGCATTCATGTTACGACCCTTCTTACAAACTTTTAGAATATCTACATTTTCATCTATTTTATTCAAACTGTGGGTACAATTCAGAAGGTGTTTTGCTACATTAGATCTTTTAGGTTTCTTATATTTAAAAGCATATGCATATGTGTATATATTTGTACATTTTGTGCTTATATTGTAATAAATTTGTGTTGTGTGACGTTTACTTGTACTGTATATATACCAACACGTATTATGCTAATTAAAAAAACTATTAATTAAATTGTACTATTATTGCATTATTTAATCCGTTAAAGTAGATAATTAATTTTTAAGAAGTTTATAAATTGTGTTGATTATCGAAATTATCTACGGAGTGTAAGGCCTATCTCTTGTCAGTACATAACCACACACACGACAAGTTTATGTGAACATATTATTTTCATGTATTTAATGGACGTTATATATTTGCCATATTTATTTATAACAGAAGTTACCAATTCAAATTGCTTACTTTTGTTTATAGTTTTAATAAAGAAAACAGCAAATCATTAACTGATTGATAACCCTGATAGTTACAGCAACAGTATTTTATTCACTCCAGTAATGGTCATGAATTTATTCCTACCGGTTTATTCACCGGTCAACTTTCCTCTGAAGGTGTCGTTACAATCTGTGCGAGTTGATCCCATTTGCAAGTGAGAGTAGTCCACTTGCCATTACATATCACAGCAGCACAATGCTGAGGAAAGTGGAAGGCTTTCACAGCACGTGGCTGGCAGTTGAGTCTCTCGCTCAATGAACCTTACTGAAGTTACAATCTGAGCGAGTCAAACCATTTGCAAATAACAGAAGTCCACTTGCCCTTACATATCACAGCAGCACAGTGCTGAGGAAAGTCGAAGACCTCCACCCCAAGTCACAATGACCCCCCCTCACCCATCCATACATGTACAGTAATTATCCAACCTAACTTAAAAAACACCAAACGGTGTCATACTACCCTGAATGGTGGTTCGGGGGTCGATGAAAAATGCAGCTAAACGCGCGTTGACTTGTGAACTGTAAGACACATAAACATCGACAATTTGAACGCATATTGTGACCCAGAGATTTTATTCCAAGAGACCTGTCTGAGGGTCGGCACATTTGCAACCCACCCTGTTAAAATCAAATTAAATTCTGGGCCTACCTAGGGTAGTGTGAAAGGCATCGTATACGGGAGGACACAGAACAAAAAACACAAGTTACGATCAAATATAGTTTATTGAAAAAAATTAAAAGTAGTAAAATTAGATATAAGCATTTAACATTTATGTTATAAGGAAAATATAAACAATGAAAACTATACAACAATAATAATCATGTTACAAATAAAAACTTATGAAATGCAAGATTAACCAACAATTAAAATTATTTATTATGAATAAATAGTAACAATAAAAACACTTAAAAATTAAATAAATATACGAATGGCCCTAAAATAATAATAATACTACAATCTTTATTTATTAATGGAAGAAAATATATACGGGGCATCGGAAAAAATACGGAGTTTGTTTAAAAAAAGTATGGTCTAACATGTTAAAAGTTGTAACTTTATGTTTATTTTATCATTATTCATTTTATTTGTTATTCACGTTTCACGTGTCCACGGCCCAAAAGGGCTAAGTGGATTAGTTCATTTATTTATTACCTAGCTTTTCGTTTTTCCTACATTCTTTCGGAATGAGCTCTCCTTCTTTCACTGGACCAAGTTTTTTAGGATTGTTCGCTGTCTTCCTTTAAGACTTTCCAATCTTTTGCCTGGGCGTTTTTTGTTTAAATTTTGTGCTTTCTTTTTCCTACCAGTTTCATATATTGTTTTCTAATTCCTCTAAAATTTCGAGTCCAAACTCTTCGATTTTAATAATATTATACACTTGTTCTTGTTATGACCATAGAATATATTACAATTAATTTCAATATTCAAAGCATTACATTTTACAAACGAAGTAAGAGTAAGTAATATTTGATACAATTAATGATCATCTGATATGTTGATTTATTTATTTAGTTTTAAATTGAATGAATATTATTTGGGTAAAGCAGATATAAACTTTTAAGCAAACAAAAACTAACTGAAATCACAAATGTTCATTTTTTGTTCAGTGATATTCCTTAAATTAAACTTTTAATTTAAGGTTAGTTAACGTTTTTCACTACCCATTATGAAAATGTACCTTTATAAATTTGCGTGACAACAACAGTAATTATTTTGTCGTTTATAATTATTACAAAACTCTTCAGTTATTTAATGCCGTCCACAGACTTAGTGTTAGAAACTCAAGTTCCAAGTTGTGGTCTGGCTCTAACTTTTAATGACTTTCCTTGTGAACGTCTAGGACTGAAATGAAGCGCTTATCTTGAAGGGAGATTCATTTGAAATGATTTCATTGGCAACTGACAAGTAAGTATTTAGAATTAAACTCAGTTGTATCTAAGTTGGAAGCTCATAATGTGAGGCTCATAAGGCTTAATGATGTGCAATATACTGATATTGGTTACAAAAAGGTAAAATTAATTTATGGAGTCTCTGAGTGTTGTTGAATGAAAATAAATGATAAAATGAACTTATAAATTTCTTATGTAAAACAATCTGTTAGTAAATATAGTTCGTGAAAAGTCATAATTTCAAAATTATGATAGTTGATATTCTACTTAAACAAGTATAGTTCAGTGCAATTAGTAAAAAAATGTATTTTACTACAAGTATTTACAGCGTTCAGATCATGCATTAAACTAAATTTTTTACCACATCTACAATATTAATAAGCCTATAGTAAAAATTAAGAGACCCATAGATGTAAACAAATAACTCAAATTTATAATGTTTGTTTGAAATTGATGAACCTAACAGTTTATAGGATATTTTGAACAAACGACTGCCACTTTTGATTTCCACGTTTCCAAATAAGTCGGTCAAACCATTCGTGAGTTATTATTTTTATATTTTTTATTTTTTTTTTCTAAAAAAAACTTAAATAGAGAGATAGACGCTAAATGGTGCGGGATCCGGTAAAACTTTATTTTTAAGATTCTGCTCTAAATTAGGTGTAGAATCTTAAAATATATATCCAGGGCACCTTTTGTGTTACATATACATGAATTTTGATTTATATATAATTAAAATGTTATACTTCGTTGAAATAAGCCCGTAAGGCTTAATACGGGTGTTGCATCTCAAATGTTGGTTGTAGGAAAAAAGTTGTAAGAATAAAGATTGTAGCGAATTTGATTCACTACATCTTTATACCAGGAAAATATGTCGTAAAGTTGATAGTTGACGAGATAAATTAATTATTGTTCTTCTTGAGGTTTTTTTGTTTCTAACTAGAAAAATATTTATCGTACGATAAAAATTATAATAATCAAAGTAGTAGATAAATTAATTAAAAACAACTTTCGACCTACCCGATTTATTAAAAAAGTGAGTATTTCGAAGATATCAAAGAAAATCTATTTATTTTGTCTTCAGCTCAAAATGGCGGCTGACGCACACCGGTCGAGTTTGGTTGCCATTTTAAATGTATACAACTAATGACCCCTATACATTTATGCAATAAGACTTCTGCCAATAAAAAAATGCCTAATTATACTGGACTGCTTGTACACGCTAGTGCTTGAGTGATAATTCAGGCTTGGAGGTGGGCTAGAGTGATACGAAATGGTGGTAATTTCCAGGTAGCACGAATATATTCTCGATAGGACCAATAAACAAATTTCTCAAACCAAGCAAAAACATAGCTCTACGAATAGTCAGTCCTTTATAGTGTTTCTTCACTAGCCGATACTAATGATTATAATTTTAACAGTTTATTGCATTAATGGTTAATTTTAATTGCTTATGGGGATTCCAATTTTGTTGGAATTTTCATTTCAACTAATTTTGGAAATTATAATAATTTTATAACCGTGTATCACAAAAAGTAAAATACTGGAATTAATTTTTCATCACAATACATCCCTGAGACTGAAGTTTTTTTCGATACAAGTGCTAAGAGTTGGATTTATAGGAATGTTTTTATGGAATAAAATTTATAAGGAATTGTGTTGATAGGAAAGTGTTTGTATTAGAGCCAATATAAATCACCAAAAAAATTAGTAAGCAAAGGGTTTAATACTAGCATTGACCAAATAAATAAGAAGGTTTTCCACTCATGTGGCTCCCATTCCGGTCCAATCCGGTTTTCCTATTCCATTAAATTAGCATTTTTCGGTTTCCATATATAGCACCAGTGGTCTCCCTCTCTATCTCTCTTCATCCTTCTCTTTCTCTCTCCAACACTCACTGAAGTGACTAATAACTAAGCTAATAGAATGACAAACATAAGTGTTCGAGTGCTTTGTTGAA
The DNA here is from genome assembly GCA_035578905.1 of Stictocephala bisonia. NCBI lineage: Eukaryota > Metazoa > Arthropoda > Insecta > Hemiptera > Membracidae > Stictocephala > Stictocephala bisonia. The sequence goes on along the minus strand of JAQJVL010000074.1, from coordinate 788,718 downwards.
ACCTATCGCTGTTAGATAGCAGCACAGGTTCGCACCTACAGCAAACCTTGGACATTATGGTTCTTTAGTCAATGGTATTAGATAAGAAACTGATACTTAATATTTACTTTAAATAGAGCCAAAATATTTGTTATCTTGTCCAAATACACTCTAGTATATCGACATACATGTTATATTTTATGTGTGTTTGTGTACGTGTTGCCCGTGATTTTATACACATACTAGTTTGTTTGTAGTTGTAGAATGTTTGTTATAAGTTTGGGTATGAGAGTAACCACAATCATTGTATAGAAAAAATTACGTTTTAGCATGGAACATGCTTTACTCTTGACCTAACTGTCTGAAAACGTTACGTTACGCGGGAGGGTGACGCGGGAAGGTGACGCGTAACCATGAAAACACAATGACATATCAGTGTTGACTTCAATAATGATTTTATTTGCAAGCGTTCATCAAAGTACATCTTTAGTTTCCATGACAACTCTTGTTTTGTAATTCCTTACATGAAATCTAAAATTCGTTGTTTTCGGAGAAATACATTTGCAGAAATTATTAAAAAGGAGCCACCGGGTAGCAGCCGTGATCTATTACCAAGTAGCAGCCGTGATCTATTACCGGGTAGCATCCGTGATCTATTACCAAGTAGCAGCCAAGAGCTAAAGCATGTTCCATGTTTCTTGAATTTTAGCCGTAGGCTCTAAGCAAAAAGATCCGGGGGTCCAGGGGGCTTGCCCCCTGGTGAGGCCCGTAGGGCCGAGTTTTTTTTTTTAATAATTTACATCTCTAATAATCGTTTGGTAATCTTAACTTTTCATGTACGGAGACATATTTCTGAAAATTACAAGCAAAAAATCACATTACTGTACTATTTTCATGCATTGAATTGTAATTTCTGTTTTTCTTCGGTAAACATTACTGTTTATATTTTCATTGATCAGAGCCAGAGGGATGTAGTGGTTGGCCAATGTTGACATACTCCCTAAAACACCAATGTTAATGGTCTGACGTATCATTAATGGAGAGTGTTGATTATTTAGCGTATTTAATTTTTTTAGTTTTAATGTTTACATGTTCTTGAAATTGTTATAAGTTTAAAAATTAGGCGAAATGACTACCAAAAAATTAATAAACCTAAAAGAAATCTACTTTAAGCATTTATTCCAGAATTTGTCTACATTTATATGGTTAAATTTTGCCAATGAGCAAACGTATAAAAGAATCATGTGTGGGCCATGTTTTAAAGTGGATTTGAGAAAATTTCATGTTGGTCTCATTGAATAAAGAGCCATGCTAACCGGAAACCGGCCAGAAGTCCCTCCAGGCTCCATTACATAAATCCAATTTATTAAGCAAAACTGATAAACTTGGTGAAAGAGGAAGTTACGTAAATATCTTTGGAGAGGTCTGGAAGTAAATGAATTTCTCAATCATGAGCCAGAGTGAGTTGTTCAGAATCGGCGAGCTACCACAAATTGCCTCACCATGGGTTCTTGGAAGAGCTGCGTGCGTGTGATGGTGACAGGTCGTGACTCTTGGCACGCGCTGCACGCAACCGACACGTGTCGCCCAGAGTTTATTTACTTTGAAGCTACTCGCTACAAGAAGTTTAAGAATATGTCACTGCTGATTATTTGATCCATCCAAGACAAAAGAGATAGTTTAAATACAAGTTGGATGAAGAGATGAATTTATACTTCCTCCGACCTCTAACGCCGATATAGCGTCTGCTCAACGGTTACCATCGACTTGGACACTACTAGAGAAGTCTGGGGTATCCGTGTTAGGGATGCTGGTCAGGGTTCAGTTTTTGTTAGGAAAGTTAACTTAGTATAGGAACTAGTTTTCTCATTAGCACAATACGTGTTGGTACATATACAGAATAAGTAAACGTCACACAACACACATTTATTACATATAAGCACAAAATGCACAAATATACTACAATACAAGTACAAATTGCACAAATACAAGCACAAAATACACATAAATACTTACTACAGTACAAGTACAAAATGTACAAATGTACGTACTTTTATCAATTTGTGCATTTTGTACTTGTATTGTAGTACATTTGTGCATTTTGTGCTTATATTTAAATATATTTGTGTTGTGTGACGTTATCTTTTACTGTATGAGGAACTGTCATTTAGTAGCGAATCAGACTAAGTGGTTTGGATTCCACGCTAAGCTGTAAGTCCCTGCCGCTGTTGGGTTATTAATGTCTATTTCTACGAAACGTTCGACCTTGGTTAGTAACAGTGACTATACTCATCATAAATGTTCACCACTCACATTTGCCCACATCTTGACGATCTACTCTTAATAAATAAATATATAAAAGACCTCATAGCCTTTGAATTACTTGCTTTAGAAAAATACAAGTTTTAAAGATAAAATCCTTGTAATCAGTAAAACCCCATTGCAAAGCTAAGTCCTAACCTCCCAAACATTAAATTTTTTGCTTCTTCGCCATGTTCAGCCCGGCAGTGTATCCAGGATATGAACAGAATAGGCAACGTTCACTTTGTGTCCCATTGTCTGAGACTTCGGGCTACAATCACTAGACTGTTACTCCCGTGCTCCATTCAACCTCCATGAGTTGCATCTACCAACCTCAGTTCAAAATCGCACCAGTAAAACTCATTCCTTTTCAGGAAGGTTCAAACCACATGCTTCTTTCTTCTATATTGGCCTACTTTGTTTCTATATCGAACTAGCTACGGTGTCCAACCTGGCTCAGAGAGTTGATGTGAAGTTGTGTTGGAACAAAATCAAAACTTTAAAATATAAGAGCTACATACATTTTATTAAAAAATACTCGGTTCTTCGCGTTGTCACTCATAAAAAACTTATCTTTGAACCCACGACGGATGTAACTTAATGTACCTCTACTAACAGTTCTGTAATCATCCACAACATTCCAAACCGTTGTATGTTCCTGGACTTCCAGAATATCGCAGAACATTTTGGAGTGTTTTGGAATACTCTCGAGTACTCTCGAAAGTTCTCGACTGTTCGACAAATTTGCAGAGGGTGAAATTTCAATGTTCAACTCAGCGCCGGATTTTGACAATTCAGACCCCTAGGCTCCACCTGTGGTGCGGGCCCTGTGGTCACGGTTTGGGGGATACTCCTCATATAAAGGGGATCCGAGGTCCCTCCCTCTGGGAAAATTTGAAAAACTGCGTGCAAACAGTCACTTTATAGATACATTTGCGTTATATATCCTGTATTGTCTGGTCTGAAAATTAATGCTTCATCATTTATTATACAATGTTTGAACCCAAATGCATGAGATAATTCAAGATATTAGAAAACTTTAATACTGTTTTACCTAAGGTTATTAAAAAAAAAGACAGGAATAGATATAGATAGAAGTAGAAATAAATTCAACTTTTGAATAATTTAATGTACATTAGTACGGCAACAAGAAAATTACAATCAATATTAAGTACTTATATGAATAGATATTAAGTCATAAATAAAATGTAAAGTAAATAATGTTCATTTCAGTCACTCTTGCTGATTGGTTTCCATCTAAGCTTCTCCGCAATGAAGACATTAATGACGTTCTCATATTTGACTTGTCTCAGAATGTCATGTTCTAAACTAAGCAAAGCCAAAACGTTTAGCCTGTCTTCTGACATTGAGGTTCGGAGTCTGTTTTTGATCAGCTTTAGCTTAGAGAACGATCTTTCGGCAGAGCAATTAGTCACCATCAATGACAGATACATTCTTAATGCCACTTCTACATTAGGAAAGCAATCTTTTACATTATTTTCTAAAATAAGTCGATACATCCACCTTTCTTTACTAATGGGCTTTTCACATTTTTCATATTCATTTTGAAACTGGGTGGAAAAATTCTTGAATTGTAACACTTCGTTTCCCAATTCTTCTTCTAGATCTTCGTTGTAGCATTCTACTAACAATTTGCTTGATAATAACATCTCATCGTTAGATAGCGTATCCAATCTGTTAAGGAATCCAAACCTCGCGTCGATAAGTTCGTATGCTTGAAGCCTCTTTGTCAACGCACCCTCAAGTTCGTCTATGACGGTAATGAAGGTTTGGGTCCGGAATGTATCAGATGGAGCTAGGTCAACCCCCGGAGCTTGTACACAGTCAAGAGGAGCTAAACGTACATTGGGTTTCCTTTTACGTTTAGACTCAACTTCATACTCTAGACAATCAGTTAATTTTATGGCTTTCTGTTCATACTCATTGAAACATTCCCGTTTGGATCGAATCAATCTTCTCAAAGATTTCAACATTGATGCAGCTGTATTCACGTCAATTCTAGGGTTTTGTAGAGATTCACTAGTTTTGTTAACTTGGCCCAAAACATCGTCCCAGAAAATGGCATACAAACCTGTCTCCAACTTGTTCATTTTTCGAAGCAAACCCAAAGCAGCCACCCTTGATATTCCAGAATCCTCTGTGTCTTCTGAAATTTTCACCAGTGCCTGCTTTATTTCTTGATATCCACGCAAAAGAGCTTTGGTGGCATCGGCTCGGCATGACCATCGTGTTGTTGTTGTCCTTTTTGGCACAAGAACATTTTTTTCAGTTTCTGCTCGTTTCAAGCATTCAGTTAGAATCTTGTATCTGTTGGTTGAGGCAGTGAAATATACAAATATCTCTTCCAAAAAATTGAAAAAGCTTACAGCATTAGGACAATAACCAGCTGCAGCTTGTAATACCAAATTCAATGAATGTCCAGCACAAGGTATCCATACTGCCAAACTGTTTTCTTCTAAAACGAGTGCTTGCAACCCGTTATACTTTCCACTCATGGCAGAGGCATTGTCATAAGACTGACCACGACAGTTTTTTATGTCCAGATCATTTTCTTTCAAAAAGGTACATAGTCCATTAAACATGTCGTTTGCTTTGTGTCCTTGATTAGGCATAAATGTCAAAAATCTTTCAACAGGTGTGAAATCTTCCAAGTACCTAAAAACCAAGCTGAGTTGGTCAACATGACCTTCATCGGGCGTTGAATCTAGAGATATTGAAAAATATTTACACTTTTTGATTCGAAATAAGATCTCATCGGACACTTGTTTCCCTATTATATTTACAACTTCCTCACATATTGTAGAAGATAAGTAGTTGGTGTGACCACTTCCGCGGTTTCCATGAGTTTCAAGGTGGCCTCTTAAAAATTCATCATGTTGTGCTAGGAGCTCTAAAATCCCCAGGTAGTTGCCATTTCGTGGTGATCCAAGGGTTTCATTCTCTCCTCGAAACGCCAAACCTCTTTCACTTAAAAACACTATAACACTTATCAATCTCTTTAGGACCTCCCGCCAGTACTTTTCTACTTTTTCCGCTTGATGGGTAAGCTCTTTATCTATTTGACCTAGTCTTTTGGTACGTCCTGCATAATCAATAACAGCATTTAAATGAAGTTTAGATGTTTCATGCTCAATTAGGCGTGCTGAAGCATTTTTCCAATCACTATATCCACCATGAGTTAATAAAGAGCGTACCGGGGAGAACAGTTTGCAGACATAACAGTAAACGTGGCCATCGCTGGGAGAAAAGCATAGCCAAGAGCGTTTAATTGTTTCACCATTTCGGGTTTTTCGTATAAACATATTTTTGTGACATTTCCTTACAAAACCCTTCTCGCATCCCTTGCACATATCGGACTGTTTGACAGACTTGCGTTCAAATAGATCCTCGTCACAATTTTGAAGCAATCCGGTGCCCATTGTAACACAACGGTCGATGTCACTTTGTGTAAGCGCTTCCGGCCACTGTCCAATGTCAGTGTTTGACAAACAACTTATTTTCGGAGCAGGCGCAGGATCAAATTGAGCAGAATCTACGAGGGCTCTGGGCACCTCCTCAGGCGTTTTTGGAACCTGGAAGTAACCAATTACAGTCAGACTATTGTCAAAAAAAAGAAAAGAAAAAATGTAGTCTATTACAAAATTACTAAAATATTCAAATAAATGTTCCATATAATTTACAAAAAAAATAAAATAAAATAAAAAACACTACTGCATAAAATTTAACATAATATGTTAAAAGTACTGAGCTTCTGACTGTATTGATGTGTAATCCTCGGTATCCAAAACCTATCAAAATCATTTTAAAAAAATCATATGACAAAAATGTATGAGATTTTCAAACAACTTCCAAACTGACAGTTTGCAAATATTTAAGGCTGGATTTCAAACTTAATTTGAGGGTTGTAAAACGTGTTAGCTATTTAAAAGGATATTAAATCCACACTAAATGTGCAAAACAAACCCCTCCGTGCGGTTGATACTGAGCTTATTTTTAAATGTAGGCAACAAATCTTTTTTTACCAATGGCAAAATAAATAAATTTACTACTAACTTGGATTTAAATTTTTTTTGGATTTATTAATTAATCAAACATGGGGTCAATTGTCAAAGTTTCCCAGCGAAAACACCTAATAATTTCGTTAATAAGAAATCAGTTAAAATGTTTAATATGACACCCAATTTATTTTTTAAAGTTCAAAAATGTAGCCGTGATATGCCGCCGTGTGAAAGAATGTACTAATTAATTGGTAATAGTGCAACTCAAAATTTTACGCGGAGAATTCATTCGTGGTTTGTAGCCAACAGTTCGACTATTTCTACTGACAATGAACACAAAAATATCTGTTGAAATCTTCCCTCCAAGTTTATTTATTTAATTCTATTCAAGGGAGGGGGTGGCTGTAGTACTTCGACGCAGATTTCAGCTGTGGCCGCACTTGATTACTAGATCCTTGCTCTGCCACCACTTAGAAAAATATTGCTTCTACAATTCCAAAGTACAAAAACATGTTAAATAACCCACCTCTGCTTCTTTTTCGGCATCCGTTTGATTTCCGAGCTGTCGGGTATTCCCATTGGTAATTGGCACATCTACGTCGTCAATCACGATGTCGTTGTTTTTTGCTGCTTCAGAAACAGACGTTGATGGTGTTGCATGGACATTTTTTATAAAATCAGTCATGCGACGTGATTTGACTAGGACCTCTGCATTCTTTTTCTCCTTTTCTTTAGCAATCTTCCGTTTTGCACTGCCGCTTTTGAAAACCTCTTTCGTTTTATGGCGATTATTTTGTGTTTTATGACGGTCCATAGTAGAATCTTGCTGAAAAGAAAAAATACTTGCATTCGCATGTATCTCGTAAATGAGAAGCATTCAGTTAAAAAGGTATGTAAATATAATGAGTTTTTTAGGATAATATTTTGTGAGTTTTAAAGTTGAAAATAAATCTGCATGTGTTTAATACTGTAAATAAATACAAAACACCAACTAGGTTTAAAATACTGCCGCGAAAACGGGACAAGTTGGCGTCCCAAGAATTTGGTCGAGACCCTCTAAAACGGGACGTCTAGTCACCTTTAATATAAGTAAAATATATTAATTAACAATTAATGGTAGGCCCACGGAGAAGATAATCAAATATTCTATTAATAATTCTATTGGTGCAGTGTGCAGAGTGGGCCGTAGGCCAATCCGCGATTAATGAAGATATAATTTTAAAATTTTTTGAAACCCCAATTAACTTGTTTAAATTTGTTTTGACATTATTGGAAAATAAACGTATACATGAAGTTGTTGAATTTATAACAAATTCTAAACTGAGCTATACATATTATAAAATATGACTTACCTTTGTAATGTTATTTATTTAAATAATCCCGCTATAGCCTTCTCTGGACAAACTCACTGAGCACACATTTGACAATCACAGAAACAGACTTAATAACTAGTTTGCACCAACTTAACACAAGTAATCATTAGTGTGAGGAGTAGTAATGTAGCACTACGCTGCTAACGCTATGTGTCTTGTTAAGACAGATGACAAGATATTAGTGGTGGGAGGGGAAGTCACAGACAAGTACCAACACGAACCCTAGTTCGCTAACTCGCCACACGTGGGCGCGGCAAACGGTCGCTGCCCACTGTTCATATCGGCGTGAGATGCTTTAAACCGCAGAAAAATACTACTTTCTCTGTGTTCAAATTAACTCCAACCGCTTTTCTCAAAATGTCACCATCAGTGCACTTACACATTCACTTGTTCTGTACATTTACAACCAAGGCCATGTCTTTTGTATGTAGATAATAGAACATGACCAGTAATATAATTTTTGTAATGAAAGTTGTTTAAGAGTAAAGTTGTGGTGCGGGCCCCTTTGTGGCGCGGGCCCCTAGGCGCGCGCCTATGTCGCCTGTGCTTAAATCCGGCCCTAGTTCAACAGCTCGACGTTCAGGTAAAAACAGGAACCTTCTTTCCCTTGATCGTACAGGAATGTGTTTATGATTTATATTGGCACAGACATTGTAGTCTACACTACTTGTTATCATATATATTTTATTGTAATTATATTCGTACAAATGTAGTGTACTCTTAGAGTAGTTCTGCCAAGTTCGAATTGGAGATTTCTTGGAAAATTGAGCGTAATACTGGTTTACGTGCTCTAAGTTGATTTTATAGTTCGGGAGGTCCTACAAAATACTAAGGAGCTTAGGTCAGGCGTGGGAGTGATCGTATACAATGCTCTCATTACTTCTTCTTTTAAGAGCTTGTTACTTCAGAAGCTACGTTACACAAGTTTGGGAGATAAGGTAGAGGAGTTAGTACGTTTTTTCTAAACTTTATGATTCTGGTAAGTTGGGTGTCATATTCTCGTGTTCATGTCCAATCTGCACATATCTCCTCAATGGAGCTAATCCAACTACTTTGTTATCTGTACCGACACACGTTCTGATATTCGAGCTGCCACATATCTATTCAGTATAAAATTATCTTGGTTTCCTCTAGGATCAACTCGTGACCGTCAGCATTGAAGCAGAACTGCCAACCACAACGTGAGCAAGTTCAGAACATTTTTGGAAATATTCGCGCCGGAAACACAACATTTCTAATCGGCAAATGTTACCTAGTACACACGTAACTTACTTGGCATTGTCTCTATTTATTTAAGTATACTTCCAAAAACTTCGCACCCAAATATTTTTCTTTTAGCTGTTTTGTATTGTTTAAAATATTTATTACAAAATATTGACAAATCGATGCTAAATGTTTCAGACCTAGTATACAACATACAAATTATGGCTTTATCTGGAAACGCAACGAAAACAATCAGATAATAAAAATATTTATTTTCTGTTCATATTTCATATAACCATATACCATAGGGTACTTTGGTTTTCAAACTTTAGTACGTAAAAGTAAAATAAATACCTTCAATGAACTTTAGAAAACATTCTTACATATGAGACGCCGACACAACGTTGTTGGTATTTTAAGGCGAATATGAATGGTTATGTGAGTGTAGGATGAGTGTGGTGAGTGTAGTCTGGTTACTAACAGAGTTCAACTGTTCCTCAGAAAGGGCAATTTATTAATAGCTCAACAGCCAGGGCAATTAAGGGACTTACGTGGAATCCGAACCACGTAGTGCGGGTCTTTTTTTCAGCTAATTGATATATGCCTGATACTCAGTTATCTCCCCCACACAACATCCGCACAATGATTACCACCCAACATGGACACCCCACACTTCTCTAGTAGTGTCCACGCCGATAGCAACCATCAAGCGGACGCCATGTCGGTATTAAGAGGACCGAGCATCCAACCTATCGCCTACAATCTCCCAAATACTGTCCCATGTAGCTGGGTTACAGCACTGCGCCACCAGTGCCGACTACCTGTTCAGGAGTGGGCCTTGTCGAATTTTGTGCAACTTATTTAGTTTTTAATCTCAATAATGGTTCTACATATCCAAATGTAATTTATTTGTATGGTATGCAAAAACCATAAAAATTATGCAAGTTAAAATTTACACGATTTCAATCACTTAATTTATTAATATTTTACGGTATAAAACACGTTGAACTTCTTTGAGGATAAAATCAGACAATAAACACAGCAGATGGCATAAATGTTATATTTATTTTAAATTATTAAAACATTTTATTTTGATTTTATAATGTTTACCAAAAATGAGAGCAGATCCCATTTAAACTTTGTTACAATTCTTGTGGTTTCCAAGATCCCAATGGTGGCCAAGTTGAATTGAACACCCTATATAAATAATCTTATTTTGTTCAGTGTAATTAACCATTGTTGGCGTGTACAAGTCTGGTGGCGGGTTGGGGGTTTATGATTTGTTGTTATTGCCCTTTGGGCTGTTCCTTCAGTAATAATTACCTCTACAACACACTCTTATCTTTTCTCATCAGAAGAACGTTGTTGGGAGTGTTACTTTATTGTTACAGGCTTGCCAACATCACCGTGATCATGCAACGGATGACCTATGATGGTTTACGTACAAAATGCACGGACGATAGAAATATATTATGACAAAATTAAGGTTAAAGTTTTAGCAGTATTTTAATGGTGGGAAAACAACAAAAATAAATAGTATACCAACTTTGTAGTCATTTCTTACATTATATTATAAATGCAATAAATTGCCTTTTAAGGGGTACTCCACCTTTAAAAAATTACTTTATTTTTTATAAAAAAATATATATTCCTTCATCATATGTATTTTCACCCCTTATTATTTTCATCCCCTTAACAGAGGTTGATTTTTGTTTATATCAGCGTTTTCTTGGGACAACTGCAACTTAAATACTGAACTAGATATCACGTTACTATTTTTATATTTTGAAGGTAAAATATTTATGTACAGTTTGTAGGAAGGGATTTAATATAAGTATTCATATTTTGAAATTATGACTTTTAAACATTTCTAATCATAAACATTTTTAATTTTATAGTTTTTATAATAAAAAATTTTGCATATCATATTTTTATAAACCCATACTGCAGGTTGTAGAGCATCATATTCCCTATAAAAAAAAAAAAAAAAAAAATTGAAGGTTTTATGTGGTATATAAAAGGAGCTACGACCGTTTCCGTACTTGAAAACAAGCTAAAATTAAACTTTCGGAAAATGGAAAAAACTAAAACATGCTGTTTTACTTATAAAAATGCAACTGTATTATGCAAGTAGTTATTACCGAATATAACTTGTAATAATAAAGTTGTTTGTATTAATGCATTGTTGCCAATACCAGGAAACAAAATAACTCATGTGCAGTTCACTATAGTGATAAGTAGTATATGAAATGATAGTGTGGCGAAACTGGGAAAAAAGGCAGGTGAAAGCTGATCGTGATAAATTTATTAAAAAATATTTATAAATAATGTTTCACCAATATTTTTACATGGAAGTGTTCAGAAAATGTTTTTTAATACTAAACTTAAATAAAATGTCACCATTTTTGGTGGAGTACCCTCTTATTATTATTTTTTTTTTTTTAATTTTGATCCTTTATTTTGATAGAAATACTATATAAACATCTTTACAAATGTTGCAAACAATAAACAATAACACCAGCGTTTTTTATACAGATCAATACGCATGTAAACAACCTACATAGCAACTCGCCATTATTTCAATTAAATTACAATCCACCGAGTGTCTGTCATCTATATTAATTAATGGTTACAATTGATTAATTAAAATTTACAGAATATTCTGCATGATATTTGCGTTAGTGTAGCAAATAAAACACGTAAAGAAAAGTAATTATATTTCAACTAACATGTACAAAAGTGTTATTTACTGAAAATATGGACTTAGTTTAAATTTGTTAGGTTTATGAATGACCTAAATGAAAACTCAGTATGTTGAATACAACCCATGTGCTCAATGGTTACCATCTACAAGAACACTATGTACGTTTGGACGATTGTCTGGGGTTGCTAGTTGTACGGAGTTCACGATATAATGTAGTTTACCTAGTTCCTCTGGATATTGGGCTATTAATTAATAGCCCTTTCTAAGTATTAGTCGACGATAGTAACATAGACTACATTCATTATTACACTCTCATTACACTCATTCACAACGTGCCATATTCTTGACAACTGGTGAATTTCAATAATAAATAAGTAAATAAATTAATGCATGACTTTAAAACGTAGTGGGGTGAAACCTTAATAAATATTTTAGAAATTCATAGCGGATAAAATAATCCATTCTGCAAGAAAAGAGCTTTTATACACTGGCCGTTTGGTTATGGCACAGAATATAGATAGATATCTACTATAGATTCTTCAGTTACAAGAAATCAATCACATTTCTTAGTAATATTATCTAATCCTGAGTGATAAAAGTTAACTCTAAACATTCACTGCACATGCCTTAATCCATACTACAAATGAAGTTAATGTATTTTGCATTACATTAATGTTAAGAATGCAAAATTCATTAACTTTTTAATAAGGTTTTCTTAGAACTACCTATTAACACAGTAAAAAATCTTGTCTAGTAAAAATAATCAAATGTAAAATTGATGAAACACTACTGGAGTGTTCATGGTTTAATCTTGTTTTCTTATTGTACCTAATCGATATTCCCTATCTAAATTAAAAATCAGCGGAGACTGTCTCTTTCTTGTGTGCTCAGCCCACGTAAACCGTCTATTTGCATCCATGTTTTATGCAGACCAGTGGTCCAGAACTATCTGTAACGATCTTCAACCCAATTATACGGAGGCGTATAATTTACATTTTACAATTTAGTTATGTTACGTGAGGGCATTGTGAAAATTATGTCAACCATTTACTTCATGTCGTAATGTTTTATACAACAAGTCTTCATTTACCGTAAATACAGATTAAAACTATATAGTTAATAAATACTACAGTACATAAATATAAAACTAACAATCAGATTAGAATTTAAAAAAAACATTACTATAAGTATACTAAGTACAATTGTATTAAAAGCTGTTGGTGTATTTACTGAAGCTCTCTTTAATTGGTTTTCTAACATTAGTCTCCAAACTTGATTTGCGTTTATTGAACTCGACGTTTTTATAGAAAATATACCTACGATAATGCCAACTTGGTGGTTCCATGTGATTATTAATATTGTAGCTTTTCTCGTACCATATTACTCACAACATCACGCTGTAACAACTTTTTTGTTTCACATTAATCACAACGTAACACTATCACATTTCTGGTAATTGGGACCAATAATTGTGAGTATTTATTAAAAAAGAACGTATATTTGTTAGGTTTAAAGTGTTGCTATAGTTTAATCAGCTATTTTAACTACACATCCGTAATATTGTTGAGTGGGTGGGGATGATTTTACTTTGTGGTTGTTATTGACTGTCATCAGAAAAAAGGATTTTCTAATATTTCTTTGGCCAGGCAATTGGAAGGGCTTATAGTTCTAGTGGCGTAAAAACCTCTTACTTAAATTTACCATTTATATTGAGTTGAATCACTTTATATCAGTAATATTCCCTTTCTAGCCCCATTTCACGCAACAACATGTTTGGGTGTCAAGACTATTGTGGACACTTGACAGTTCAACTGATCGATGCCATTGGCTTGTGGGAGTATCGGTGGGGCGTATGTGTTAGTGGGGGTGCCCCTTTAAAATTATAAAAAATGTTGAGTCTAAATGTTAACTCGATCCAAAATAAAAATGTATAGCCATATAATTATAAGATGTCTTTTCTTCTTCTAAATTGAAAGCATTATACATTATATCAGCACCATCATATAATTCAAAACACATCCATCTTAGGGCTGGAAACTTATTTATGGTTCCCAAACCAAATCTCACTTTCTATACAAAAAGTTATTTATTTCTGGGACCAAAAATGTTTAACTCAATACCAATTGTTCTGCAAAATTTGAAAAATATAAAATTATTTTCCAACAAAGTAAAAAATTGGTTATTAAAGCAATAAAGTAGAGATTACCTTGTAAATATTCAAGTTTAAAGCAATAAACTTTCAAACATATTTTTATTATTAATTAAATCGTATACATTTTAATACCTTGTTAATACTTATTCACTGTATCATATATTTAATTTAGATAACATAGTAAAGTATACATAATTGGTTAGTCATAAATTGTTTCGTTTTTATTTTGTTCCTATTATTGTATTATATAGCTATACTGTTAGGGTTAGGATAACATTACATTTAGAGTTAAGGTTTAAGCTATTTATGTTTTTATATTAGTGTTTATATTTTAAAGAATTGGGATATTTTATTTTAAATTAATATTATTTGCTTTTGCGCATTTTAAGATTTATTTGAAAAGAAGGGACCTCTTAAACAGGCATTGCCTTAGGAGGTCCTAGTATTTTCTTGAAATATGAAATTTATGAAAGGTTTTGTTCTAGTAGTATAAGTTTTATTTTGTTAACAGAGCAATTAAGAAGAAACATTTTTATGTTTAAATGTAATTATATGTATTTTATATTATTATTATTATTATTCTTATTATTATTTTATCGTGTAATTAATCCAATGTTACTTGCCTCGACTGCTTCTCTAACTTATGGCGAAGCAACAGACACAACTCCCACCTTGTCTATGGAGTTGTGCTATGGGGAGCAGGATCAAAGAATCAATTGTTAAGAGTGTTTAGACTACAAAAAAGGCAATCCACCTTGTTGCTAAAATGGGATACAGAGATTCCTGCAAGCCCTTTTTTAAAGAACTCAACATTCTAACATTCCCTAGCCTCTACATTTTTGAAACGACACTGTTTAATACCGCAAAAGCACTAGTTCGGGGGCGAGACGTGCATGAGCATAATACAAGAGGCGGGGATAACTATAGGACTGAGATGCATAGAACACTTGCCTATAGAGGCTGGTGTTCGATTAATCAACGAACTGCCCAACATTAATACGCCACAACGCCCAAGGCGTTCAAAACTCGCCTAAAAGGCTTTTTAGCCTCACACGCTTTTTATAGTGTAGACGAGTTTATGGCTAATAATTGGGACCTTATAACCGGTGACTGACACCGTTTCTGAAAGTGGGAATAATTGGCAATAGTGAGTGTGGGATGTTTGAGTGACCTTCATTGTATGTTTGAAAGAGAATTTTGTGGGGTGAGTGTGACCAAATGTTATAAATATAAAATAATGACGTTTTAAGTGAAATGTATTTGTATAATGCAATGATTAAATTGATTTGATTCGAACTTATTTGAAATTACTATGTAATTTTAATAAATATGTAGACTATGTGCAGCAAATATAAGCACACCATTAAATAATGAATATTCATAGCGCTCTCTCAACATAACGTCACTGTATTTACCATCTTGGTAAATCTTGGTATAGTTAATGAGTTACCATTAAGATTTATATGAAATAAGCGCACAGCATCCCTTCTCATCAGATACGAGTACATCTTTATAGAAAATACACGTAGTCCATTTTCTAGCTGAAATCGTAATATTTTCCATCACACAATACAGCAATACGATATTTACCACCTATTAACAATTAGCACACAATCGTTGAAAAGAGAAGAATGGATCCATTGAATGTAGAGTAGGTAGTGAGGACATAAGAAACCCCTCGTGTGGCGATACATTACGGACAGCGGCAAGTCCTGGAATGGCTTTGTGTTCTGATGGGACAAAACGTTGACCGATAATAAAGGAACTGTCGCTCCAGCCCATTAGCAATACATCTTCCATCTTCAGTGGCCGTTGGAGCTGATTAATAGTGTAATTTAACATTCTACCTATGACATGTAGCTTGTCTATGTTTATGTCACCAATCAGATCCTTTCAAGGTAGAAATTGAAACACTTTTCCAGCCACCTGAGGCAAAGTGCTTCGGAAATACGTGCGGCGATGCTGTTCTCAGCACTCTAACACCTACGTGATATCTGCTCAATAGTTACTATTGAAATGAACAATACTACAGAAGTCTGGGATGTCCATTTTGGGTTCATTTCTTGGGAAGAAAAGTTAGTATCTGCATTGTAAGTTAGCTTAAAATCAGACAATGCTTAGCTGTATGTCTCTTAGTTACCCTGTCTATAGGGGTATTAATAAACGGTAATTACTAAGGAAGGGTCAGCTTTATTAGGTAACAATGACTACACTTGTTTAAATAATTCGTTCACACATTAACTAATGCATTACACTATCTAATAATTGTATTAGTAATTTTGTAATTACTGTACGCTATGATAAAATCATTTGGTTAAAAATACTATTATTGGGGTGTTTGATTAATTTAGAAAACATTAAATTCCAAAGAAGTTAAACTTAACGTGCAAAAGCATATGTTGCCGCCAAATATGCAGATAAAATTTTAGTCAACTTGCTTTAACAATAATAGTTTTGTCATAAGTGCTTGAAGTATTATGACTAAAAAGTAAAAGTAACAAATAATAAGGTTAACGTACCTTTGTCGTCTTCAACTACAAAATCCTATTTATTGGATAACCGGTTTCAGAGTAAAAACTCCATGTTCACATCCATTGTACGTTGTCAAAATAAGTGTCAAAAATTTTAAGAATGAATAAAAGTAACACTAAAATTCAAATTATATCCAACTAAAAGTAACTAAGACAAAACTAATTTTACTTGCATTTAGAACATTAATTTTTACCAATTTACGCAGTGAAATGGAAAACTATGTTTGATAAGTTATTTTTTCAGTGATTGCTTTTCAACTTTGTCCAAAACTGTGTCTTCATTAATTTTCTAGCAACACATCTTTTTTTTTATGACATTAATTTTATCATAGAACAAACCATGCAATTTAAACATATATGGATCATACGCGATGTTCAGCTTAACATAAGTTTGCACGTTGACGTCTAAAGAGTATAAACGTTAATAGTGAGAGAAGAAACTTCGGAAAGAGGAAAATATAACTTATTGTATTATATAAAGCATGTCCGAGTATGTAACCTGGAAGGACCCCTGCTGTATTACATATAAAATCAAATATTGCTCCACTCTATATTCTCATAACTATTAGTCATGTAACACAGTTATATGGAGTAATGTATAAAAAATGTAAACACCGATTAGTAAGATATTTAAGCAAGGGTGGTCAACTATAAAGTTAAACGAATCAATATGTAGTGTTTATTTATATCAACGACTCAACTAAAATGCCTTATTAAACCAAATAATCATTATAACAGAGGTATTAATTACTTTTGTTGATCTCATTATATTGATAATACTTTATCACTTCCGTTATATAACACCGAATCCATTCCAATTTGGTCCTCCGAGCCGGATTAGAGGGAGACCTATCAATTCTCTCTAATGGAGACTGAGGCCGGAGACCACAGAACCGGTTGTGACTCGGGCCTACACCATCTGTGCCTTCGAGTGGGTGTTACTAATGAAATACACCTCCCTCTTGGCATTTAAATATGCAAGCCACTGCCCTTTCGGTGTCTTAAAACACAATTATTGTATGTGTTTGCTCTTTCTAATTGCTAATGCTGACTTATGAGTTAGTTTGATGTTTTTATAAATGTCAGATTATTTCTGTCTAAACAATTTAGTAGAAAAGTTTTGTTAGTTGAATGTAAATCTATTTTTTTAAAGAAACGTCATACTTATAGCGATACCAGATTCTACCGCATTTCACCATTTATAAACGTCACTTGTTAAATAAGTAAATAATAAATAAATTTGAAACTGTTGTTGTTTTGCTTGTTTATTTAGATTTATATAATCTTAGAAATAAATCAATTATCTTGGTTATTTTATATAATCTTAGTATATTTTCAATTATTTCGATAGACTGAGTCTAATTAAAAAAGGCTTTAGTAGTATTCATGAGAAAATCATAAATATTCCATATTAATCAATAAAACTTAGTACACGTGCACTATATTCAGTCACGGAAAGTTAGTTTCATCATGAAGAGTTATTCTATTCCTAAAATTATTAAATATGCTTATAATTTAAAATGGAATATTGGAGACAAGTGTTAGTAAATTAAAAAAAAAATTAATAAATAAAGGTAATCAAACTACATAACGATCACCATGCAAATGACAAACCATTTTAAACAGGCTTTGTTTATTCTGGTATAAAATATAAAATATCATCTCAGAATTTCTGCTGGTGGGTAAGTAAATTGCATATACAAAAGGATAGTAAATTTAGAATGATTTGCTCTAGAGAGGATACAAATTTTTTTTAATTTGCATTTAAAAAAATACAGGTTACAAAAATGTAGGTTTAAACGTTAAAAATTCTTAAAATATTGACAGTAAAATTATGAGTTTCGTTAACCTAACATTATTATTTTTTACTTATAGTTTTTCCAGCTTTATAACTTCGAAATTTCCACCTGAAGCCGTTAGCCAGTTCTTCCCAAGTTTTAATATTTATGATAGTACTATACAAATTAATTACTGTCATTATTTTATCAGAAAACAATGGCTTACAATGTTCTTAATGGACATACTGCTTCTTTTCTCATACTTATAGAGAGACTCTGGTATCTCTATAAGTATGACGTTTCTTAAAAAAATAGATTTACATACAACTAACAAAACTTTTCTTGTTCTTAATGGACATAATGTTCTTAATAGAACTAAAACAATTTAATATAAGAGCTACAACCCTTTAGCTTGAACCTGTAATTACTGATGCTTTGTAAAACTATATACTTTAATAAAAGTTATTTAATATTACTTTCCCTCCAATGTTTTGTTACATATATCCTCATATACATTCATCATTTGTATGAGGTTAAGAAAGATCACAATATATTTTTAATTCCAAGAAGTTTGATACTTGACTTCTATTTTTAATGTTTCGTGGGGCTATAAGGCAATATTTTATTTATTTAGTTGTTGTTTTTTTTTTGTTTTTTTTTTGTAAAAAGTAAATATGTAGCCCATAACCTGATATTAGCTTGATCTGGTGCTCTACTCTGGAACGCTATTGATCTATACCAGTCTTACAATTGAATTTTTGTCAGCGTAAATTAAATTGATAGAAAAACTTAAATTATTTACATTGAATTAAAACAATAACAGTCCCAAAACAGACCCTTGAGGAGTACCTTGCAAATCTATTCTAGGTTGAGATAGATCAATATTATTATAAACACCCTGCGCACAACCACAGAAGCAGGCCTAAGATTTCAGTAACTTTTGTAGCTTATAACTTAACCTAAGTCAATAACTTAGGAAATATAGATAATACAACTAGAGGCCCTATAATTGGCAGGATGTCGTAAATTTATATTGAGTCTGTAAAATATAGGGCCTATACTGTAGAGTGAAACCATAGAGACTCACAGTAAGGAGAATTATCATTAAGGTATTCAAGGGGAGATTAAGGAGGGGGGTTAGGCGATGTTGAAAGCTTAGACGGTAAAGAAACTGTGAGCGGAGGCTTAGCTGTTGAGGAACTGTGAGGAAAGCTTAGAAGAGGAACAGTGAAGGCAGTTTGGGTGGTGTGAAACTGTGGGGGAAGCATAGAAGGTGAAGAAATGTGAGGATAGCCTATGAAGTGGGGAAAGCTAAGCTGGTGAGGATCTGTGGGGGCAGCTTAGCCGGCTGGGAATTGTGGGAGTAAGGTTAGACAGTTGGGAAGCTGTGGGGGAACAGCTGGTGAGGAAATGTGGAATAAGCGAAAACTTACTTACAAAATTGAAATTGAGTCAGAGTTACTGCATTGGACAGGTCAATTGAAAATTAGCTTGGTTCATTCATTCACGTACCGGAGTTAGTTAGTTGTCAGTGTTGCGATACAATTATTTGAGGACTTGAGAGTTTTCTAGGCTTGATTTTATTTTTCATCTCATTAATGACTGCCATTAACATAAGTACTGATATTATGTCCAAAGGAAAATATAAATTTATAATATAAACTTTATTTAAAGGTTTACCAAATAATTATATCAATTGAATGAACACTACCATAAACGAAATAAAAAACGATTCTTAAATAATTATATTTATTAGGAAATTTAAACTTAAGTTAACAATCTTTTATATGTGTTAACATAAAAATCTTTATTTAGATAGTAAAAGAACACATTTTATCATAATAGCACTATTTAGAACTTTAGGATTTTTAGACCTAACATTTTTTTATAAAATCATGTAACTGTAAAATAATTATGGCTAATGGTGAACTGGTTTATGGTAACTAATGAATTTTAAATCACAGTTTACTAATGATATAAAATATCTTAATTAATTTATATAATTCAATAGCTAAATAATAAATGAGGACACTTGTTTTCCTGAGGTGTCCAGATAACGGATGGTGGGAGTTGTCAAGCCTCACCTTGAGTAAAACATGTTCTTCAGCTCCACGTCTCCAAGGTTGTGTAATGGCCAACTTTGTAGTTCGCAGATAGTAACTAGACTACACAGGTCAACTCCCATTCCAACTATGTAAGTTCTTAACACCTTTGACCCTTAAATCAATAGATCAATCGATAAATAATTTATGATCTATGGTTTAAGCTAACGAACTGATTTTAATATAGCAATAATGACAAGGCCCAAACATTTATAATTTTTAAAAGTTTTAATAAGGCTGTCTTAGGAAATGTATATTAGTTATTGGACTGTTAAGTTGAATAATTGTATTGTACCACTACAATAGATGTCCTTGATGAGTCGTCCAAGCAGTTAACTTGTAATGGACCATAGTTTGTTTGGCGGTTAAAACATTGCAACAATAATATATATATAATATGTAATCATACAGTATATAAGTGTAGTGCTACCAAGGTCCCATCACGTCCATTGAATATCTGAGACGTCTCCTGTGGCAGGAGAAAACGGTCTTCCCCTGTGGGCCCGATTAACGGAATGGATTTCACTTTCGTCTCCTCGTGTTTAACAACACCCGGCGGCGTCCTGTCTGGTAAGGCAGAGCTTTCTAGAGGACTCAAAAAAATACTGTAGTTCTAGGTCCAGATCACGTTGGTAGAGAGTGGAAACGTGCTGGCAGGAAGTCTTACAGGAAGTCACCCAAGTGTGTGCTAGGTGTGCCTTGGTATAGAGTGGGTTGGTACACTGGTCTTGGGTTCATTACGTAAATCAAGAGTTCATGATTATGAAGATCGGGTGAGAGAACTAAACAACCTCAAACTAATTAGTAAGTCTATTTGTTAAAACACGTAAAACAATGTGTGTAGATGAAAATGTTGTCTAACGACTAAATATGGTCTACTACTATATTAAACCTTTTAAAATAATCAACTCACATTCTTAATTCTTAAAGTTTTGAAGCCACTTGCTGTTCTCAGCCTTTTTCCTTTGTCATCCTAGCCCTACTTTTGTAAAAGCCTATTCACTTCCCTCGATTTATTTTTTTAAGAGTACGAATATTACAGTCATACATGGGGTGAAAATTCGCCTTAGTTTATTTAAGCTCCTTTGTTTGTTTGGTTCAAATACATGGAAATGGTATTTAAGAGCCTGTTTTTAAGTTACTATGTGTAATAATGTTAATATAATAATTCATTCTTGTCTTTAAGAAGCAGTGACTTTTAGCATATACTCAAGATATACTACATATGTCTATTGTTCACTAAATATATAAATACATTCTTGACATTTCTTAAAGTGTCTATTTTTATCGTTTGCCTATTAAAGTAGAACTTTTAGGACAATTAACAACAATTACATATATACTAGTTAAGCTATATTTAACACGTTTAGCTATGTGATTAATGTTGTTCGCTTTTGGCTATGTATTGCTGTTGGTTGTTTTATTGATGTTAGAAGGCTCATAATTAATTTGTAATTTGGCTTTGCTTTTGCTAGTATAACACAGGTAAATATCATTTCTCCACCGAAATGGAAGAAAATACTTTGTAATATGACAACCACTTTCTAATTAATAACTTAAAGAAATTTAAATTAAATTGTTGACTATTAATCTTTTACTAATCCTTATTTGATTTTAGGGATTTCACAATAACATGATTCAAGCGTCCTTGACATTGTTAATTGTGAATTCAATATTAGAAGAGACTAAATAAAGACATCGCGTTTATCCACGCTTTTATATACTGGTAATTTATACACTACCTTTGAGAGAATCCTCCTTTGGAGCTGATAATCTGTTAATTTAAGTAATATGTCTGGCTTAAAAAAAAAAAAAAATATATATATATATATATAAGTATATATATATATAAGTATATATATATATATATTCAATAATAATCAACCTTCTCTGAAAACATATTAAGGTGGCTTTAGTTAAAGCTGTCGGCAATGGTGGCGCAGTGCTGTAACCCAGCTACTTGGGGGATATTGTAGGCGATAGGTTACATGCTCGGTCCTCTTCAAACCGACACGGTGTCTGCTCAATGTTTGCCATCGACGTGGACAGTACTAGCACAGAGAAGGCATATAATCGGTCTTCTTATTTGTCTGTGCTACTAGAGAAGTCTGGAGTGTCCATGTTGGATGGTAGCTAAGGTTCAGATGTTGTGTAGGGAAGAGAACTGAGTGTCATACTTGTCAGTTGAAAATCAGACCAACACAACGTGGTTCAGATTCCACGTAAAGCTGTAGGTCCCATAGTTTCCCTGGCAAATTAAGCTGGCTTCAGTTAAAGATCTACTATAAATAGTCCTAACAAGAGAAAGAAACTACCGGTTTCTGAGCGGGTTTTATAATTACTGTCTGTATGAAAACCCCCTTATATAGTGCGTACAACTAGACTTCATACATAACAATCATTTTCATTTATTTCCACATCATAAAAGTAATGTCTGACCCTCTTTGGAACTGTTCATTTATACAGTGGCCAAAAGTAATTTACTAAAGTAGTTGTACTTTAGCGCACACCCACCCTGGCCTTGAGAGCCACCTACCACCACTACATGAACACATATCGTAAAGAGCCATTCGTACAAAATAAATGCGGTGTATTTAATATTTATTGGCAATCATTAATTATGAATATTTATTTTGAAGAGAAAGGGACCTTATTTTTTTAACTTTACATTATGGCTTAAAATTATCATAGTAAAAATCATGAATCATATGGCCCACTACGTTATTTGATTATAAAAACTGTTAACAATCGTGCGGTACTTAGAACATAGTTGCAAGACTGAAAAGATAGGTTCAGACACTATAAGAAATAATATGAAAATAATATAAACTGTAGATAATTATTATTACCGCACAGAAGTATTGGACCAACCACCCACCTATACACGTACATTGGTGTTAACCCACCCATACACGTACATTGGTTTTAGCCCACCCACCCATACACGTACATTGGTATTGGTACACCCATACACGTACATTTGTGTTAGCCCACCCACCTATACACGTACATTGGTATTGGCCCACCCATACACGTACAGTACATTGATATTGGTCCACCCATACACGTACATTGGTATTGGCCCACCCATACACGTACATTGGTATTGGTCCACCCATACACGTACATTGGTATTGGCCCACCCCCATACACGTACATTGGTATTGGCCCACCCATACACGTACATTGGTATTGGTCCACCCATACACGTATATTGGTATTGGCCCACCCATACACGTACATTGGTATTGGCCCACCCATACACGTACAGTACATTGATATTGGTCCACCCATACACGTACATTGGTATTGGCCCACCCATACACGTACATTGGTATTGGTCCACCCATACACGTACATTGGTATTGGCCCACCCACCCATACACGTACATTGGTATTGGCCCACCCATACACGTACATTGGTATTGGTCCACCCATACACGTATATTGGTATTGGCCCACCCATACACGTACATTGGTATTGGCCCACCCACCCATACACGTACATTGGTATTGGTCCACCCATACACGTACATTGATATTGGCCCACCTACCCATACACATACATTGGTATTGGTCCACCCATACACGTACATTGGTATTGGCCCACCCATACACGTACATTGGTATTGGCCCACCCATACACGTACATTGATATTGGCCCACCCATTACGTACATTGGTATTGGCCCACCCATACACGTACATTGGTATTGGCCCACCATACACGTACATTGGTATTGGCCCACCCATACACGTACATTGATTTTGGCCCACCATACACGTACATTGGTATTGGCCCACCATTCACGTACAGCATGTTTGACAGCAAAGACTTAAATATCAGACAGCGTAACCTTTAAATGTTTATTTTCTTATATTTTCAGTTGTGAACAAAATTATTCCTATTTAAGTTTGACCGTCTGTCTTGCTAATAATTAAATACCAAAGCAGATAACTAGTTTGCTAACTTATAATAATAATAAAATTGAACATACACACATTTCATTTGTCTTTGTGATTTAAGTTGAAACATATACTGTATATGTTAGCTCTAAACATAGACAACAGATAGTAAAATATCTCATTTATGGTAATGATTCATTTGCATAAGAGAGCTTCAATTTTAATTATAACTCAAAATTATATTTATTAAAAATTGAAGTATTTTTCTAACTTACAATATTTTAGTATTTTTAATAGCATTAATAGTCCTGTTATTTGTTCAATAATGCAGACATTAATCTGCAGTATTTATTCCGAGAGATCTTATCTTCCTGTGTAATAAAGTAAAACTAAGAGCCAATAAGGATTTCATTTTTGTCATTTCTATTGAATGGCCCCAGAATCTCCGTATTGAATGAATAACGCGTTGTAGTACAGAAGATGTTCGGCGCATACTCCCTCAGCGACAATCAATGGCTAGTTGCATGGGTTTCCAACAGGTCGCAGCACTTTCACTCGTGATGTTAGTCAGCAGAGTTTCGTAACGAACCGCTAGAGTGCAGGATAATCATGTTTCAACCATAAACAATAATTAATTCTGTTTTGTAAAAATGACGTTGCTCCAACAATACACTTTTTAATAATTAAAATAAGGGTTAGACTAGGGTGAGACCTACAGCAAAATTATGAGTTAGATAAATACAAAATAAATACAATTAAAGATACATTTATTGAATACCTCAAGCGGAAATTAATACATTTTTTTAACAGGTTACAAATATTTGTAATCATTACATTTCTACTACAAAATGTGTTAGTTAATCCTTGGGCCATGCTTTAAAACTATTATTAGTTAAGTAGCTTCAGTTCAAAAATTAAATATATATAGTTTTAGAACTGGTAATTTTAGAAAGATAAAAGTGTAATGGAGAGTTAGTTTTAATCCATTTCAAACCACTGGCTAATGAATTATATTAAAACTTATACGACAATTTTCTAAATTTTTACCGGCAATTGTTTTATAGTGGTAAGAATTCTTACCAGTATATATATAGTTACAGTTGGTATAAGGAACAAAATTACAAAATTAGAAGTCCAACTCAATAACGTAACTTATATGTTACCAATTTGTATACTGAAGTATCTTTCTGAATCTATTTGATAAAAATTTCCAGACTTTTACAGCATTTTTCAATTATCTTTGTACTTTTTTTATCGCAAGTTGATTTTAAAAACAAGGACACAAAATAGTGTGCTAATTTATGCTAACTAAAACATGTATTAAATAAATTGACTTTACTTGTATTCAGCATTATTCTAACAACTTTCTAGAACGTTTTACCAAGCTTAAAGTGAGAAACCAAACTCCAACATCCACAGGGGGTGGCTGCAATAGTCGTTAAATATTAAAACAAGTATTTCCGGCACCACGCTGCCTTCTTGATGCCAATTCCAGTCCATGCTTAAACCCAAGTATTGTCCTTCCCTTACTAAAGCCACAAAAAGTTCATCAGTTCACCTGATTATATCTAAAACCTTATAGAAAGTAAGCAAACTCACTTGTAGGAATATATCTGAGACGGGAGATGAGGACGTATGATTCATAAATAACTATTTGTTTATATTTTATCGCTATTTTTAAGTGGGGCTTCCACTTTTCCTACACCCCAATGATCCTCCCACCAATGACATAGGCCAGTTGGACTGAGAAACCCAGTGGGCGAGAGGTTAAAATCGTTAGGACTTTGAAAATGAGCTAGATACAGCGCAGGTTCGAACCTGGCCTTGAATGACCGTTATTATCAGTAATGTTCATCTTCTCCCCTTCTCTGGTTCTCTGTAAATATCAATAGTCTATAGGGATTTGGTAAAATAAGGTTAAAAAGGATATTGGCAAAAAAAGAACTCTCATGGGTCCAAAATAGGCCTGAGGTCCAAATATTCAACACTCGGTAAATGGGGCTCAACTAGCTGAGTGTAAGTTTAGACACACAATCAAGAATCATATGCTGTTTTCAGCAACCTTATGTACCTGCCACAGTCGTTATCGATATGATATATGATCTAGGCTGTGAAGCCTGTAGGCAAAGCTAGCACAACTGATTACTGGATCACTTAATCCAAAGTACGGGTAAACAAATACTTACATAAATACACTTTAATGAATATTATGTTTGGTATTTTTTTCAAGAAATTAATAATTTTATCCCAATAACTTGATATCTGATTGATAAAATGTATCAATCATTTACATTCAAACAACAGTTAATTTTAAAATAACTGTATTACTTAAGGGTATAACACTTGTACTGCTGTCTTCATACAATGCCTTAATTACTACCGCAATATTGTGGTATAAAATAATAAATTTATAATCACCTGAATACACCACAGTTCCATTTATCTCAGCTTAGTGATTGTAATAATAACATTTACATATATCTGATGTATGTAAGCTATAGTCATTCGTTATTCCTTTACAATAGCCCCCCCCCCCCTACCAAATCCCCAAGTTTGACACTTATTGGATCTTACTTTTACACTGCTAAAATACAAATTCGTTGTTGAAGATGCGGAAAGAGTGAGGGGGGAGGGTCCCACAAAAAAACTTCAGATATGATTTTACCTGGATGGTTTTTACAATGAAAAAAGAATGTGTGTTTTAAATACAGTTAAAAATTTAATAATTCTTCATTGGAAAAAACTAAAAAAATTGCCTGTGCTTTTTATTTATTCTTATTACAATGAGGTTTATACAAATGTTGAAATAGAAAATAATAACAATTATAGTATTTGTGTTATTG
Organism: Stictocephala bisonia; assembly: GCA_035578905.1. NCBI lineage: Eukaryota > Metazoa > Arthropoda > Insecta > Hemiptera > Membracidae > Stictocephala > Stictocephala bisonia. The sequence continues at coordinate 761,828 of JAQJVL010000074.1, read as the reverse complement.
ATTTATTTATTCGACGCCTGTAACACCTTAAGCAGTACATTAATGCAATGCTATTAAGGTTTATATTTTTACAGATTAAAGGAACAATGTTAATAAGACGACATTATTTATATGCACAGAATAAACAAAACACACGCAATTTGGTAATTAAATACAGAGGGTGGTTTTTAATGCGGTACCCTACATATTCTTCTTCATTGTAAATTAAAAAGGATATTTAAGCATGCAAATCATTATATATATATATATATATATATATATATATATATATATATATATATATATATATATATATATATATATATATATATATATATATATGTATGTACATATACAAACATTATCTTTTGTGACATTCAAGACTTTTAGGAGTCATTTGAGGTCCAAGATGAGGATGTCAACTTCAAAATTCTTAATGAGAAGCTGGTCATGCTATATATCGTTTAAAATTGTCTTTTTCCTTTAATATAATGCTGCAGCCATGGGCAAAAAAGGGCTTTACTATTTTCGAGATATTCTCAGGTTCATGTCGAAGGAGGCAGATTGAAAGTTTTGAAAAGAAGCTGGTCATGCGACATATAATTTAATATTGTCTTTTTTTCCCTTAATACAATGGCGTAATCAACACTGAAAAGGGTTGTGCCGTTTTCGAGATACTTCGAGCAGGTTTAGTATTTAGAAGGTAACTGGGATGTTTTTATAAAAATTCATGGCATCCTCATACCATCCTATTTTAAGCCGCGCAATAAAGATTTGATCCTTTATTTTTGCAATAATTCATTAACATTTAAATATTGAAACCACTAACTTACTGAAGCTGCTAAATTTTAACCCCATAGAGTTCAGGTTATTCAAATTGAAATTTATAAATGATGTTTTTTAATTCTTATTTAATTAAGTGATATTACAAAAATGTGCCTTACCTAAAGTAAGTGTTCAAATCCTCCATCTACTTCCTGGCAGTAATGTAATCTGTTCAAAAATTCACCACAAACATTACGTTGGATGTTTTCTGTGATATTGCAGCAAGCGACTGTAATTCAGTCCTTGAGGTCAGCTAAGTTCTGTAATGGCGTCTTGTAGACAAGCCTTTTTGGTTTTGATTGCACCATTTTATTAGGGGAAAACAGATAATATTAAATTATATGTTGCATGACCAACTTTTTTTCACTTTCAATAGGCCCTATGTCGCTTTCATCCTGAACCTGAGAATATCTCTAAAACGGTAAATCGAATATCTTCGAACTGAATTCAGGCTTACCACAAGGTTTCAGTTCGTCTTTGACGGTCGTGGTGAGTTGATCTCGTGAGTATAGTGGTGTGAGGACTCCTTCCCCCGCCTCAGTGGAATTGGAAGCTGGTTGAATAAGTTAAATATTTTGTCTATTTAATAACCTGAGGTGCGACAAAGTCAGCATTCAGTAAACTAAAAAAGTAAATGTTCCATCATATCACCTCAATCCTAAGATTAGTCTGCAGCTCTGCTGATGCCTTTATATTCATCTCCATGTGATCTGCATCTGGAGTATCTCACAGCTTGACACAACATAAGCGTGGTCTTCCTCATCCTTGCTCTCCTTCTATTTTTTTGTTCTTCAACTACCAACTCTAGGAATTCATTGTGTCTATACAAACGACTTATCCACTTAAGCCTCATTTCTTCTAGCATTCTCAAAAACTAGTCTTTTTTCTCCAGCAAGATCTTTATTAAATGATCTTATTAAGAATTACTGTTAAGAAAGATCTTATTAAGAATATAACGGTGAACCAATTGTCACCGTCACAAGGAGTGGAGTGCATTATTTGAGAACGTAGAGTGGGTTGGCCTAAGATTTCATGTTCATTCTCCATCGAAAATCCTTGCCATGGTTTAGCTATAAATTTTAAAACACCGAAAAATAAGGAGAAATGAGGGTTTGTACTCTTGCATTACTCATTCGCTCTGTCTTTTATCTTCTTATTTATCTTCTTCGTCTGCCTTCAACGCCAAATTCAAATGCTTCACTTCTTATCTGCCTCTCCGATTACCAAGGTTTCTGAACCATATATCCCCGTTTTGGTCTTATTCATTTTCATTTTATATTCGTCTAATAGGCCTATTTCAATCGTACTTTTAAGCGTAATTTTAAAGTTTCGTTCATCTGGATGTCAATGTTTGTGTAAGTTAAATAACGAGATAGTCCTGCGCAAAATATATGATTATAATATAGAACATTCTCCTTACTACCGAAAACTTCGTATGCTGAAACTAACCAGAGTAAAAATATATCGCGCCTTATAAAGCTGAGTAACGAGTTCTGTATCACTAAGAGGAACAATGGGTAGTAGAAGGAAGCGAGGTGATAACAGAGCACCAGGCAGCCGGGCTTTATTGAGGTTTAAATATTAAGCAACCCCTGAAGAGGGCGTGAGCAGTTCTGTCGAACCTATCTACACACTGCCTCACCAGAAGTGCTTAGGCAGTGTTCAAGCACGATTGGTTTTTCAACTGTATACATTGAGAAAATATCAGAGGATTACACAATTAAAACAAATAGTCAATTGTCAACAACAACACTTAATCTAATATTCTATCTCTAAATCGAAGAATCATATTAGCATATATGATGTAAGAATTATTTCGAGTCCACGCTTCATCTAATTTTCCTCTCTACATCGTAGTATCACATTGTACTTAGAAGTCTATTTAGCTGTCTATGTCGCACATTAAATGTATTTTGTTTATAATATTTACAACTAGTCTCAAAATAACTCTTATACTTGCTACTCCTATAAGTGTTTTCACATCTATTAGTTATTTTGTATTGTATCAAACGTGTTCATTTCATTTGTTTTTGTTTAACAGCTGAAGACTAAACTCATAGTATAATATTAAAAATGCATCAATTGTTTAATGTCAGCACAACACGTACAATGGTACTAACCCACCCTCCCACCCATACACGTACAGTGGTACTAACCCACCCGCCAACACATATATACATACAATGGTACTATTATATGTACCATTAATAAGAGTGTTAAGAATTATCGGCCGGTGGGGTGGATCAGTGAATGAAGCTTCTGTCTGCCACAGAGAAAAAAGAAACATAGGTTGCTTTCTTATAGCTACAGCGAATGTCTCAGTGGCCGTTATATAGAGATTACAGCTAATGTACATCTTTATACACCTGAAGTAATAATTAATGAATACGTTTATTCTTTATTGATGAGTGTGTAATGAAAGAGGAACTGAGAAGGCAATGGCCACCCCCATCATACTCTGGAGACTAGACATACACTTAGCGTACTAATGGATGCGACCTCGTTATTTCACTCGTTGAATAAAGTTGAAGCACAGGCCTGCGGCCAACGTGAACTGGCGAGTCAAGTGACAAACATTTAAAAAAAAAAGATTTACTGAGCTAGATCTTATTCATTGCAAAATCACATCAGTTTAAAACAATCCACTTCGATGTCATAGAAGTGGATCGAATTCGAATTGTAATCCAAAGGCATTTTACAATAATAAAAATCGAACCAATTATCGCCGTCACAAGGAGTCAAATACATTACTTGAGAACGTAGAGTGGGTTGGCCTAAGATGTCATTTTCATTCTCCCATCGAAAATCCATGTAATGGTTTAGCTATGGATTTTAAAACACCGAAAAATAAGGAGATACGAGCGTTCACAAAATTTTTAAAGACCGACAAGACAAGCTGAAGTCAGTGAAGATTTGAGAATAAATTATTTACATTGGAAAATTAAACATGTTTATGAAATTGATGGGTAATGATATGACCTTGCGAGATTTTAACTATTTAGACAAGCTTAAAAACATACAATAACAATACATTATTAAAAGATAATATTGTGGTGCTGGTGTATATTTGATAGGTGAGTTAAAATGAAGTTAAGAATTGAATTTGTAAGGGCTGTTTACTCTTGATGTGGTTTTCACACCTCTCAATGTACGCACATAAGGAATAACATTGGTGAAGCAAGGTCAACGAGTTGACAGGAACATACAAAAAGACGAACAATGACAAAAACACTGAAATAACGGAATCAAAAGGAAATATGAATAGGAGAAGTAAGGTAAGTAACGATTCAGGTCTATAGAAAATCACCATAAACAGAAATAACTCCAGGCTAACTACCGGGCTGCATGAAACAAACAACATCCCTACTGCCGTGTAAACTTCACAACTTTAAACAAACAGAGACTGGTCAAACGCGCTATGTAACAACAGTGTTCACACTTCACATATAAATGAAACTTTAATTAACAGTACACTTGAACAATTTACAGTACAGTGTCACAAATTCATGCACACAATTACAATTTACTCTAGAGTGTTATAGTTTACAGCAACCACGGTTTATTAAAAGATGTTGTAAATAAAATCTGAATAACAAACACACTAAATCTGTGTCTAAAGATTTAGTATGTTAGTGTTATTTATTTAACACAGATTCTTAGTTGAATAGTTGAATAAATAACACAAGAACTTAACAATAAAATATAAATGAGTTTATTTTCATTATGAAAAGGAACTTGAAAAAGTATAATATTGTTGATATTCCTAGATAAAAGGTAATTACACCAACTAACCCTCATACAGACACATACGTCCCTTAAACACCAACTAACCCTCTCTTGAGTCGGCAGTGTGAGCCAAATGCAGGGCCAGCGTATAAATATGCAGATTGTAAGATCTGACCGCTAGGGGCACTGCTTCTTATGATTGCAAATGTTTCCTGAATCACTTCTCATTTTTTGAGTCGCTAGTTGATCTATAAAATTACTTCATTCCATGCCTCTGTACGTACCCACTGTTGATTTTTCCTCGGATATTGTACGTTTTTTTATTTGTAAAATATCAATGATTTATATTGACGTATGATAATTAATAATAAACTAATAATAATACTATACCGAATATTAAGATATAATTGTAAATTATAATCACCAGCCACATATTTTGTTCCATGTTTTCTCTGTTCTATTTTTTCATTATAAAAACCATTTTCTCGATCAAATATATTACATAAACTGAGAAGACGTGTTATTTACAAGTTTAAGTGTGGCTGAACTTCAAGAAGAGTGAAGCTGAAAATCAGACCATCACTACGTGGTTCGGATTCCACGTAAAGATGTAGGTCCCATAGTTGCCATGGCTATTGGGCTACAGTGGTAATGACCCACCCTCCCACCCATACACGTACAGTGGTATTGACCCACCCGCCCACTCATACACGTACAGTGGTAATGACCCACCCGCCCACCCATACATGTACAGTGCTATTGACCCACTCGCCCACCCATATACATATAGTGGCATTGACCACCCGCCCACCCATACACGTACAGTGGTAATGATCCACCCGCCCGTGGTATTGACTCACCCGCCCACCCATACACGTACAGTGGTAATGACCCACCTGCCCACCCATACACGTACAGTGATAATGAGTGTATTAAAAGTGTATTAAAACCAATAGAGGATTTTAAACCCTGATGATATTCTTAGTTCAATGTAACTCCAGGTACTTTAGTTGTTATGTCTGCCACAAGCGTTGGGGTTGAAATGCATAGAATATGAGGTAACATTGGTAAACATGTTTTCGTGGCTATTAAGAAACAATGTATGGTAATAGAGGGTGTAATCATGGTAAGTCTTATGAGTTACCAGCAATACATTGAGGAGATTAAGAGACCAAAACCTTCCCTTACACCTTCCAAGTATTTACGGTTTTGATCTTTGCTCATTTTTTATGGTAAATACCAGCAAGTAGAATTAAAAGCCTTTCTGACCCTAATCTAGGTAGTTCAACATAGGAAATGTCCTGTAGATCTGTTTACAGTTTGGGTTTTCCACTTGGTTGTTCAAAAGTGAAGTGCGTAAATATCAAAAAAATTATAGCACATATTGTGTGTTAAGAAAAAAATATTATTGACCAAAGAAAAAATAATAAAAAAGTAAAATACGGATTGAATCAGAAAAGGCATTCAATGGTAGGTATGTATAGGTAGACAAACTACCATACATAACCTAATTCATATGATATGATAACATTCAAATTATGAAATATTTTAATAATGACTTGTGATTTTAATTACATCGTTCCAAATATTTGGTGATTGAAGCTAAGCTCTTTATATAAAACACTTTATTGGCTATGAAACACTTTTAAAACGTTTCACAAATTAGATAGTTAGTTTATAAATATAGATTATATTTGGTGAAGAGGCTGCCTTCCTTTCCTTTCAGATATTATGAAACCGCAATGCTAGATAATTTTCACGTGAATCACGTGGCAAAACAACTGGAGTAAAATAACTTTTAACTCAGTAATAAGTATGACTCATTACTCCACTGAATCAACACCCTTGTGAGTCTGGTGTGGCAAAGTATTACGTGGCTATATTGTGAAACAAAAAGACTTCAGAATATAGATTTAATTTGAGGGCTATTATTGCAGGTTTCTAAGGATGCTGAAAGCAGAATATAACGCTTCACTATGAGACTAAAATCAAACTCATTAATTAGCTTCATCTCGTAAGTGATCACGTTTTAGCCTTAGACAAGTTTTTGACACTTTATAATTCAACTCGCCGATTTAATTGACCTGTGAAAGGAATGAAATGAAATGAAATGAAAATCGACTTTATTTTTAAGGCGAGGTTAGGACTGGACAGTCCTCTCTACTACCTAACCTTAAATTCATGCACACAATTATATAGGAATGATTGGATATAGGAGGAAGTAGGAGTCCCTTATAAAAAGTATTAAAAAATTTGTTCGATATGATTATACTAGGATTATACATGTTATTGAATGGTAGTTTACCTAAAATTAAAGGAAGTTGGTAAAAACTAGGTAACAGGCTTCCATTACCGCTGAGGCTTCTCCTAATATAGTATAGCTTAGGTAGCTAAGCGACTAGATTGTCAAAGTGGATCATTACCTCACCAATGGCAGGCAAGCAACGTAAGTGAAGTTGGTACTGAGATAAGTAACAGGCTTCCATTACTGATGGGGCTTCTCCTAATGTAGACCTTAGGTGAACAAACCATTAGACAAAGAAAGTCAGCAAGGACTTACCAATGTCAGACTAGCTACGTAAGTGAAGTTGGTACCGAGATAGGTAGCAGGCTCCATTACCGCTGGGGCTTCTCTTAATGTGGTAGGCCTTAGAGGGAAAATCCACTAGATAGAAAAAGTGAGCCATGACCTCACCAATGACAGGAAGGCTAGTAAGTGAAGTTGGTACCAAGGTAGGTAACAGGCTCCCATTTCCACTGGGGCTTCTCCTAATGTAGTAGACCTTAGGTGGACAAACTACTAGACAGAGAAAGTGAGCAATGGCCTCACCAATGTCAGGCAAGCAACGTAAGTGAAGTTGGTACTGAAATAAGTAACAGGCTTCCATTACTGCTGGGGCTTCTCCTAATGTAATAGACCTTAGGTGGACAAACCACTAGACAAAGAAAGTCAGCAATGGCCTTACCAATGTCAGACTAGCTACGTAAGTGAAGTAAGTACCGAGATAGGTAAAAGGTTTCCATTACCGCTGGGGCTTCTCTTAATATGGTAGGCCTTAGAGGGAAAATCCACTAGATAGAAAAAGTGAGCCATGACCTCACCAATGTCAGGAAGGCTACGTAAGTGAAGTTGGTACCAAGATAGGTAACAGGCTCCCATTACCACTGGGGCTTCTCTTAATGTGGTAGGCCTTAGAGGGAAAATCCACTAGATAGAAAAAGTGAGCCATGACCTCACCAATGACAGGAAGGCTAGTAAGTGAAGTTGGTACCAAGATAGGTAACAGGCTCCCATTACCACTGGGGCTTCTCCTAATGTAGTAGACCTTAGGTGGACAAACTACTAGACAGAGAAAGTGAGCAATGGCCTCACCAATGTCAGGCAAGCTACGTAAGTGAAGTTGGTATTAAGATATGTAACAGGCTTCCATTACCACTGGGGCTTCTCCTAATGTAGTAGACCTTAGGTGGACAAACCACAGTCAAAATGGATCATGACCTCACCAGGTAGATTATTAAATATCTACTCTAAAATACGGTATTACTTGTCTAATGTCGTGTCTTCATATTATATTTTCTTTGATGTGAAAGTCGACTCCTTAAGGTAGGACTGTATCATAAAAAATGCAATATTTTTCGTTTTTTATTATAGTACCTTTTTACTGCTATGTTATTTTAAAATACTCACTCTATAAAATTAACTGTACAACATCTATGAGTCCCATAAACGTTTGTGAGGATTAATAGTTAAGTATGAATTTTGTTATTTGGTTAATACTGTTCTTGAGTTTTCATGAATGCTCACGAGTCAGAACATGATGATTTTGACAATAGTTTAGTGTTTGTATGAGAACAAAAATGTGTAACAAGATAATTGAACTGATGACATTTTGGAGTTCAAGACCTTCAATTAAAAACAACCACTTAACTCGATTCCGTAATTTTTGCTAGTGGATTGTTAAAATATTGCTTTGAACTTAAATGTATAGATGAGAAGCACATCGGCCCTATTTTCTCTTGTGTAAATATGTTAGGATGTGTCCCATTTTCTTCAACGCAACATTCTAATCTTGTATTAAGGTCGTCTGATAACGACAACGAAACCAATGTAGTACAAAGTCCAAATCAGGATCGAACCCGAGAAGTTAAGGATCGATAAATATGTACTGAAGGCTTTAACATATGACGTTAAACACTGGGATTTCAAAGATTTTACATCGTATTTACAGAGGCTAAATAAGATACATGTAAAATAGAACTTTTAAAAGATGTATTTACAGACGAATACCGAGGTAGTGCGTTGACACTTTGACGGTTGCTCAACTTCCAGATATCGTCAATTGATGGATGACATGCAATCTGGCCGTCATCCTGGCCATCCTTTGGGCTGGCCAACAATCGGTCATCACAAAATATCTCCATCAATCACGTGTTGGAATTCAATAGACGCAATACTTGCAAAGATAAATTTAAATTTTACTTTATAGAGAAAAAAACAAAAACAAATAAACTATTTAGAAAAGTGAATCTTAAATAAAATATTGTAGGTTATGTTTGTCCAATAAATTGTTATCCAACTGAAATCCCGTTTTATTATTTGACTTAGCATGCACTCACGTACATGCATTTAGTTCCCATTGTTTTTTTAAAAGTATGTCGTGGAAGAAAGTTCGTTGCCTTACAGCTACACAATTCTGTTTCTAATAAATGTATGATCATTTAATATTAGTTTTAATTTATATAGTTGAATAAGGTTAGTAAGAGGATGTCTATCACTTGTATGTAAAGGATAAAGGTTACCATGCCTTGTTAGTAGCTTCTCGTAGTGTGGGAGGGTGGGACCGTTGTTAATTACGTGTTTACCTACTGGGGTGGAAGTTGTTTGCATGTAGTCCCTGATCAGTAAGGAAGTAATATCTTTGATTATATTATTACCTACAAATAGATTTTTCAAATTCTTTAAAAAAAATAATACAATTAATTACAAAGCAGTTTTGTATTATCACTCTAGCAAATGGCTATTTGAGAGAAAAACTTAATATAAACAAACATTTACCGATATATATAGTTAAAAGAAGTTTAAGTATAGATTATTTTATATATTATTAATAATATTTTTGCATTTAGTGGGAACAGTTTTGTATACATTATATCTCATTACAAAATAAACAAATATGAAGTCTATAATCAGTTAACAAATTAAGAAATAAACTAAACAGAGTTTTAAATAACTATATAAAATAATAAAACTATTTTATGAGCAAGATAGCAAGATGTTTGCGGGGCAGAATATAACGTGGGCCAAGAAATAACAGGGAATAACAGATATCTCATATAATAGGAATATTTGTGCTGGTAATTTGGTTAGTTAGTGAGGTCTGCTACTACAGCTGGTTTAAACTGCATTACACTTACATGGGACTACACTAGCGCACCAAAATGGACCACAAAAACAGCTATTATTTTGAGACACATAATTTAACGTCTGAGTGCTTATAAAATCAATGGTAATATCTCCGACCGCTGATTTTAATATCTAATTTAATTCAATTCGTACAGTTGAGATACATCGTACCCAGAAAATGTAGATTCCATAATTCACATATCGTTACGTTAGGTTTCATTGGATTAGGTTTGGTTGGGTTGGCTTAGGTTGGATTCAATTAGGTTAGGTTAAGTTGGAGTGAGTTAAGTTGGATTAGGTTAAGTTGGGTTAGATAAGCTTGGGCTACTTTACGTTAGGTTTGGTTGGGTTTTGTTGTGTTATATTAGGTTAGCTTGGATTAAGTTGGGTTTCGTTAGGTAGAATTAGGTTGGCTAGGTTAGGTTAGATGAGGTTAAGTTAGGTTGGGTTGAGTTAGGCTGTGTTGTGTTATGTTATGTTATGTTGGGTTGGGTTGGGTTGTGTTATGTTAGGTTAGATTGATTTAGTTTTGGTTCAGTGAGGGGTACATGCCACAGGTTCTATCATGTTAGGTTAGATTTACTGATTACACCGCCCACTGTACGAGTAAGGGTGGACGGGTGGGTCAGTACCACTGTATGTGTAAGGGTGGACGGGTGGGTCAGTACCACTGTATGTGTAAGGGTGGACGGGTGGGTCAGTACCACTGTATGTGTAAGGGTGGACGGGTGGGTCAGTACCACTGTATGTGTACGGGTGGACGTTTGGGTCAGTACCACTGTACGTGTAAGGGTGGACGGGTGGGTCAGTACCACTGTATGTGTAAGGGTGGACGTTTGGGTCAGTACCACTGTACGTGTAAGGATGGTATTTGTGTCAGTGGTATAAATTCTCATAGTTTGGAATACCAGTTTAATGGACACAGGCCTAAGAAATATATTAAAGATCAAATTCAGAAATTATATTGGTTATAAAACTAATTTTTTTAAACATTTTGTCCTTAAAACTGATTAGAAATTGTCAAAGCAATTCCAACACGCAATTTCTTTCTTGATCAAATGCAATTTGTTTGGAAAATTCGTTTCAAAATAACTGTTTTCCTGTAGATTGTTAAATGCATGTCTTAAATCTACAGGAAGAGATGCGGTAAATAACTTACATCCCGATAGTTTAACTTCATTTATGGGAATATTGGCAAGTAGATTGGCGTCAGACTATTAATACAAATTCATTGATAACACTCTAGTTATTGGTAAGCATGTAAACCAAATTAATGAAGGAGTATAATTAATTATAATCCACATAATTATAAGACCCACATTTTATAAGGCAATCTTCTGTATAAATAAGGCTTAAAAACCTGAATTTTGTTTAACGAATGTTTTCTAACGTAATTTACATATGATTTTACCCCAAATACTTGTGACGTAGTTATTGCCTCCGGGAGACAATCGGGCGAGTGATTGGACCGTGTCAAAGCCGTTCCGTCGACCCGAACAGATATCCGGGATTAAAACGTTAATTATTCACTGTCACCCAAAGTTAACTCATTTCCAAACATTGCTGCAATACCAAGTAATTGTTACATTTACATACATCTGTGTGATAGGCATGGATATAATGTATTCAAAATTGTCTTACATTATAGTGCTTTATAATACAAATACCATGATCTTTGTAAGTACAAATCAACTACCAACTGTAATCGACAGTGAACCCACACGTGACAATTAGGTCGAAACAGGTGATATTCGATAGCGACACATAAAACTGCCTCGCTCGTTATCCGCCTACGTCATCAGCGTGTGATGCGATTGCCTGTGGCGGCAACTCTGTGTTAATGATTGTATCATTCGTGTAAATACGTGTTCACTCCTCTGCCCCCTTATTACATTGGATGTAACTATTTGGATTTCATCGTATTTGTCAGGTTTATTCCTTAATTATTCGGGTCGTTACTGACTAATTTAACTATAGTACCGGCGTGGTGGCTCAGTGGACTGCGGTAGGCAATGTCCCAGGTTCGAATCCCCACTGAGCCAACGGTCGATACTTCACTCGTTGAATAAAGTTTATGCACAGGTTTGCAGGCCCACGTGAACTGGCGAGTGGAGTTTTTTTTAAATAAAAATATATTGTAAAAACACCCTATTTTCTGTAGTTAAATAAATGTTATTTTCGTTTAAAACACAAATTAAAAAAAAAAAAAAACTAATTTTTGATAGTAATATTTAAATTAGTGTTTCTCCAAACTTCCGTTTGGCCTCTATCAGTCATTTCCTCTGTATCGACCCATCCAAATTTTCAATTAAAAAAAATTCCTCCTCAGTAGCTCGAGACGTGGACTAAGTTTTGAAAATACATTCTCCCCTAACACATCACATATTGTAATTACAAAAGGGCAATTGTAACACTTCCTTGTTGGGTTTATCTACTCAGTTGATTATGCACATAGATATGCAAGCATCATCACTGGAGGATTAATCTTGATTGTGTAGCATAAGAAGTAGACAAGGCTTGGAAAAATCATGAAAAAAGGCTTGAGAAATTTTTCTGTACACTAAATTAATGAAAATAGTATTATAAAGCACATTTTTATTTAAAACTTTAATTTCAATTACTAAATATCATATACTTATTTAGTTTATGAAAAAAAAATAAATCTGCTCCAATCGTTCAACGCTGAGGGGAGCAGTGTCTGAACTTGTACACCAATGGTGTTGCAGAATACGATCACCTGATGCCCAAATCGTACGAATTTTATTTATATCTCCAACTATGTAAGATTCTCTCTCTCGGTTGTGACTTACAAGACTAGCATTTTATAGTAATTAAAGAGTGACTCACTAAATTATAATAATTAACATAAAAACAACTTAAATACTAAACACTCCGTATTATTATTCATTGTACGAATATGGATTACCCATGGGAGAAGAGTGATGTTTTAAAAGAGATCTAAAATTATCTGATCATAAATGTTATCAAAAGTCCAACTACAACCAATGAATCAACATGTACAATCAGCGAAAAGAGATAGGGAAACACATTGCAATAAGTGTTCCTTTAGCAGATGAAACGAGCTTAGCGCGGTTGTCGACAGGTTTTCTGCCACTTTCTCCTCTCTCCGTACTCAATGGCCATCTTCGCCTTTTGCTGCCTCTCTCACTCCCATGAAATTTTTTACATTTCCCTCTCTATATCTACTCGGGCGCTCTGCCACCCGCCCCCCCCCTCTCTCTCTCTCTCTCTCTCTCTCTCTCTCATTCTCTGTCTAAGAAAGAAAGTAGTATGACTACTTTGGCTTCATATTTACAAGTGTGTACTATCCCATCCAAAACCAACGTATGTGTGTGGGCGGCGGGTGGGCTATGTATACAACACATACATAAAATAATCAGTTTAGTATATTATTAGTACAATAGCTAATGTATTATTCGATAGATTTGTTGAAACCATGTCTACTGACTTAATACTTGTACTAGTGTAGTTTGTATTAACTTGACATGAGCTACGAGCACAGTCCCTCCGGACTATGAACTGTTGTCACTACTGTGTGTAGGCCGCGGTTTAGCTCGTAGTCACTTCTCTATTGCATTGTATTACATACAAATATTTGTTTCAAATTTACCACTGTTGTAACGTTTTAAATTCAAAGTTAATGGTAAACTAGACGTTGTATAGGTTGATTTATTTTTTAACAAATTGGCATTTTAAACACGTATTTATACATTATATCTTTTTATTCGATAACTGACACCTTTTAGTCAAAATATCATCTAACGAATAAATAAAAAAAACATAGTAACACAAATAATAAGGCTCAGAACTGGTCATCATCTGGAACTATTTTTATAGATTGTGCTTTTTATTTGTTTACTAATAATAATGCCGGTGTGGCTACGGCGATGTTCAAGTTTCGAGTCCCCATTGAGCCAACGGTTAGTACTTCACTCGTTGAATAAGGTTCACGGACAGGCCTTTAGGCCAATTTGAACTGGCGAGTGAAGTTAAAAAATAGTGAACCAATAATTAAAGGGTTATTAACATTGTACTATTTATTAGACTGAACAAAAATAAATAAATAAACACCTACTTTTAAAAAGTGATGTTTATGAAAATTAAAAAATGTAAAGTTTGTGGCCTTACAATATACGTCTATACCAAAGGCATTAATATAAAACTGAATTAATAAAATACTGTAAATAGTATTAATAAATAATTAGCAAATTGGATTAATAAATATAGTTAAATGTGGTATGATAAATCGTGCGCTCGTCTTATAATCCAATTACTACTAAAATAATGTTGAGTTGGCGACCTTTACCGACTTTCATCTCAGGCCCCCACTTTTCGAGCTACACCCACGTTAGTAATAGATTTACTTTACCACAAACAATATTCATTTCACGTATGGTAAATTATTTGCCTATAAATGAACAAAATACTTTGTAAGAGTAATTTATATTTGGTTATTTAAAATAAACAAGTGACCGTGGAAATAACGTTTTTGTGTATAAAATCTACGAGTGTGAGTTTGGGGTATAAAGTAAAATTCACAAATTTTAATTTGTATAATCCTTATAACAGTTTCCTTAGAATTTTCTGAATTTAAACATATTTTCGTGCATTCATATTAAATGCTTTGTCGTACCTGTATTACTAATATTCAAGAACTATGTTAGGCCTCCTCCCCCACATACCTGCAGACATGTTAGATTGGGGTCGTACATGCCCCTAGGAGTAGGAACATGACCGTGTTGAATAATTAATTATATTCTGTACTTATTAGAGGTTTCCACCCGCAGCATACGTACATGCCCCTAGGAGTAGGAACATGACCGTGTTGAATAATTAATTATATTCTGTACTTATTAGAGGTTTCCACCTGCAGCATACGCTGAGTCTGTCTACTAACCAGTGTAAGCCTACCACGTAAAATAACTAGTATACAGTGAAATGCACAAATAAATATAAAATTCAGTCATTAATTTCTTTGCTGAACAAAAATTAATGAATAGCAAGTATTTAGATTGTAGTAATTTTCATTGAGGTGTTTGACGCCTGCTAGTAGATCTGTAAGTTAAAGACATGACGGCAATAGTGGCGTAGTGATGTAACCCAGCTACAGAGTGTTGTGGATATTGTAGGCGATAAGTTCTTTCTCGGCCATCTAAATAACGACACGACTACCGTTCAATGGTTGCCATTATCGTGGACACTACTTATAGAGTATGGGGTCTCTCTCTGTTGGACGGTGGCCAGGGTTCGGATTTTGTTCGGGGAAGAGAATAAATATCAGGCTTGTCAGTTAGCTGAAAATCAGACCAATACAACGTATTTTGGATTCCACGTTAAGCTGTAGGTCCCTTGCCCTGGCTACTGGGATGATAAATAATAAATGGGCCTTTCTGAGCACAAGTAAAACTCGGTTAGTAATCAGACTACACAGGCTATCCACACTCATGTAGTTATTTATATTCGCCTTAAACTACCACTATAGCTGCATCGGCGTTTCACATCTGAATAATTTGTATTAGATTTGCAGGTTTGTAAATAAATTAAAGATGTCTTGCATAAGTGAAGTTAGTATTGAATCCTTTAGTCTTGCATACAACTTGGGACTAATGACTATGGGACCACGGAAACAGCTGGGGGTATATATGGACTGGAACCCGAGACGATAGCTAGGCAAGCCAGCACTCTAGCCGTTCAGTTTTGACCATTACCTTATATTTGAATTTAGTATAATTTTATATAAAATAGACGGTAAAAACAAGCAAGTAAGGTTTTAGCTTTGAATTACAGTCCTAGAGGTCTTGAGGTCTTTGACTCGTAATTGTTGATCCCAGACGTAAAAGTAAAAGTACTTATTTTTTAAAGCTCTTCTTATTGGACAATTATATAGTTTGTAGAAATGAAGTTCAATATTCCAATAATTGAATGTTTGTTAAATGATGCCTTTCGTTGTCAAAGACAAAATCATGAAGTTAATTTCTACAAATTGTATAAATAGTATTTATGCCTGTAAAATATGTGTAAACGTTTATGCATTATTTAAAATACATGTCATTTGTTACCACCTATGTACTATTTATAATATTTGTTGCAGGTATGTTGGGAGAACATCACTTATGGAGTCGCTCAATGCTGAACGACGTGATTCTGAGGTACCCAATGTAATTTTAACTATGATAGACTTGAATAGCCTACTTAATACTTGCAGAATATTTTTACAGAGAAAGTATTCGTAAGCAAGATAGCGAGGGGGTGACAGAAAACTGTTAATCAGTAACTTATAACTAGCATGTATCACCCTCCATAAATAATTCTCTTCACAACGTTTAGAAATCAATTTACTCACCTCTCGTGAATTTTAAGATTCACGTGATCTTTGACCATAAAATCTTCCGTCACACAAATATTAGACTCGTGTTCCACACTATTCACTGTGAAGCACCATCTCCTTACTCATAAATAAATACAAGTGCAATTTTAGGTCTGTTGAATATTCTAAGACTTATTATTCAAGACGGAAATGCCGTCTTGGTCGTGATCTTGACAGTCGAACCTCGAAATCTCAATGTATAATTGTAGCGGATTAGAAAAAAATTCTTTAAATCGTATTCCTCGTGAAACGTAAATTTAAAATATGTAAAAGCAAAAAGGAGAGCCAACCATCATATTTATATGCTAAAACGTTAAAAGTAAGAAATTTATATTGAATTTACCAGTAACCGTATAAAGAGTTGCTATAAGGATGTAATGTAATAGCTGTAATTTTCCGCTCCAGCAAGAAGAGTTAAGTCAGCTCTCTCTAAAAAGAGTACCAATTTAATCTCTGCCAATGTCTATATCACTATCTTTTGTATAAAAAAGAGAAATCTTTTACCATCCAAACGAAATGATTTATACGAAGGATTACATGTACTATAATGTTTTTCCTTATTGTCCTACTTATGTCTAGTATCTACATTGACAATTATATTTATATAATTAACCGTCAAAAGAAAAACACATTATTATGATTGGTTTATAATAAAGCTAATAAAGTAACTTTACATAATTTTATTTATTATTCTATGCACTATAATATCTTAATATAAATAGTCCCAGAACGAACATCATTACTCACTTATCACGAAATATCAACAAACACTGAACAGATTTTGATGAAGTTAAGAAAAGAGTTTGCTGTTGTATAATAGAGATCCAGTAAGAAAGGATTTCTCTAAAATTCATAACTCAGGGGCAGAAGCAGCCCTTCGACGTTTCCTTCTTTCCATAATAGTAACATTTGTATTCATTTAATAATTTATTTCAAACATCTAATGCAAAAAACATATACATTACACAGAAACTTTGCTAATTTGAATTGCATTAAGAAATGTTTAAGATCATTTCTATTTACTATGACATGATTGCACTGTTTTTAATCCCGTAAAGTAGACTTGTTGGATTTTTGACCCCTCTAAAGTAGACTTATTGGGTTTTTAATCCCCCTAAAGTAGACTTATTGGGTTTTTAATCCCCCTAAAGTAGACTTATTGGGTTTTTAATCCCCCTAAAGTAAACTTATTGAGTTTTTAATCCCCCTAAAGTAGACTTATTGGGTGTTTAATCCCCCTTAAGTAGACTTATTGGGTGTTTAATCCCCCTAAAGTAGACTTATTGGGTTTTTAATCCCCCTAAAGTAAACTTATTGGGTTTTTAACCCCTCTAAAGTAGACTTATTGGGTGTTTAATCCCATTAAAGTAGACTTATAGGGTTTTCTAGACTATAAAACTTTGTTATCTAGGAGGACATCAGGCATAGCTTTCAAACTGATGTGATGGTATAGATTGAACCACGGAGGTAAGCAAGTGTAAAAACCAGCCTGTTGCGAACATATTTGAGTTTTATATTTTCACAAAGGCTGTCGGCTAGTGAAATATAAAACTCAAAGATGTCTTCTTATTCTGGTGCTAGTGCATAAAACACATATCTGTACTAACCTCAGCAATCGTTAAAAATTGTATTTCCAACAAATTAAAAAGAATTTATTATTTTAAAGTAGTAATGTCGTATTTGAGTTTTCTATGAGATAAAAGACAGAATAAATAGAACAACGCATATAGAACATTGTGAAGTAATGTTAGCTGAGTGTACGTGTATAATTGAACAATTCAAGGTGGGATGTTTGACTAAACATAATAATATTTAAAAACCCATTCAACATCACAGTTCAAATAAGATGACATAGTATAATCAAATTTGTATGTACACTATGAACTAACACGCCCACTCTTCCAATCGTTAAAAACGTTTTTATATTTGAATTATAAGTGAATTATTACTGGTAGAAATCTTAGTAATTTGCTGTTTCATATCTAATTTAATGTTTATAAGGTGCGAAATAGAGCTTACTTTTCTTTTATTTTTTGCTAAAGAGTGCTAAGCAAAAAACACAGAGAAAAAAGAAACAGAGGCGGCTTTCTTATTGTCACAGCAAACGATTCAGTCGCCGTTAAATAGAGATTACAAATAATTAAATCTCTATACATCTGAAGTAATAATTACTACGTTTATCCTTGACGATGTGGGAGTATGAAGGGGGGGGGTGACTGACGAGTTTCTTGCCCTGCCATCGCATGACACACTGGAGAAATAACTACTCGACATACATTCAGCACACTATTGGATGCGATATCTGTTCATTTCTTCCCTGTGTCAAAAACAACGGCATATTTCAGGTTTCCTCGTGAGTTTGATCAAATCTCGTTCCAGAGTGAAACTAAGTAATTTCACTAATTAGTATATTTGTGTTATGTCAAGTAGTTCGGAATCAACATTGTGTGCCTCACCAATAGACGTTCGATCTTTCGTTGTCTCTCGTGTGTTTGATCAACTTTTGAACATTTTAAATTAAAAAACGGATTGACCAAATTCATTGAGCGGACGGTCCTATAAAACAGGCTAACTGAAAAAAAATGTTTTATTAATTGTTAATATACTATTCTTGTTATGAAAAGGTTTTTTATTGTTAGAACATTCTTAGTTTCATAAAAAAATAAAGTCTAAATATTTTGTTTATACATAGAAAAGTAGGTTCTACACTGTCACGATTGTTTAAAGCAATTCCTCTTTTATATAAGAGGCCTCGTTTGCCCGCACCAAGGTAACCAGACTCATCAGCTGTTCACCGCGGAAGGAAACACACCCTCTGGAGTCTGGCCACAGCCGCCCGAGGCCCTCACTCCCCTCCGCGAGGGTGTGGAATAACTGTCGATCACTGCAATCTGCATACCTGCAGGGCATCGTTTTCCGCACGGTATGATCCATTAATTGTCGCAACTCGGAAATCATCAAGGTTGACGGAACGCTTCAGTAATGGCGGAAACTGGGAATACTCGTAATTTTTCGTAAATATATTTTTGTAGCCTATGGTGATTTATGAAAAGCTTATAAATAAACTGATTGAATAGAATACTTTTTCTGGTCTATATAGCCTACTTGATGGAATAAATTGGGTTTTAGAATAGAACACGTTTTTGTAATATTCCATCAATTAATTTATTTTAAAAACCAGTTAAGATATTATCAGTTTTGAATGCAAATAGGAACAGTACGCTATGTTAAAAATAATTTAAAATGAAATATGATAGACTAAAATAATATTTAGGTAATTTGAACGGATTAGTTTAAAATAAAATAGAATATAAACTGAAAAATATATTTTACAATTAATAATTCTTGTTGTTAATGTAATAACATTTACATTAGCTAATACTATAGGTCTTTAAGTAATAGAGACAAATAATAAAAAACACATTTAGAAAAAGTTAAAAAAAATGTAAAGGATGATCATTACGGAACCCTCCGGCCACTAGCCACCTTGTGGTCTAGAATTACATTTATCGCTTAATTTATTTATATCAATCTAAATTTTATATAGCTAGTAGATATTCATATAACATTAATATTTAAAATATTATAATGAGATAACACCATATTATTATAGTAACAATAATATTGCAACCGATTAAGTAAAATATAATTCTTCTTTATCCAGTGCCTTATTTATTTATAAATATGCAACTTCGATTTGAATTCATTTTGTGTTTCTTAATCTATGTTTGAAGCTTTCAAATAATTGTTATAAATGGACTATTATATTTAAAATTGTATATCAATTATAAATATTAATGCTATTTTAAAGCAACTAAAACAATATTTTGTTTATTTCTCAAAAAAATGTCTAATTCATTTGTGTACTTCAAGCAGTTTTTTGTTTACTTGAAGACTTTAAAAGTTAGTAATCTATACCTGAAAAAATCATAACATTATCTACCCCTATTTGCAAGTAATTTCACTTAGGCTTATCTATAGAAATTTACCAAAATATTTTTGTATCCGATAGTACAAATAATTGTCTTACTATCCTGCTGCTAATAACTCAGAGTATAATAATCATACTATGTTTGTATACCGCATACTATCATATATGTATATTTTCCGAAATTTCTGATGGAAAACAAACGAATATTTCAATGCTTTCTGAATTCCATGAAATATTCAGAATTACCGGATCATCGTAGTCTTTGTTAAATGTTTTTAAATATCTTTTATTAATATATCAAGAATTCAGTGATAGCATTTTTATTTTTAGGATGATCAGTGCCTGGAACTACTATTCTGTTTTTAAGTAGTCTAAAATTGTTGATGTTACAAGATTTTTCAGTCTATTTTCATGCAATTTTTAACCTTTTTCATTGTGTTTTGAAAAAATACTTATTACATTTTAAAACGTATTATGCATTTTAGAGGCCAGTTGACATAAAACCTTATGAGTTTGTTAAAATTATTTTCTCTTTTATTACTATAGTTATCTTAACAACATAAATACCTCAACCCTCTGTACCCTGAGAACCTGGTCTCAACCCTCTGTATCCTGAGAACCTGGCCTCAACCCTCTGTACCCTGAGAACCTGTCCTCAACCTCCTGTACCCTGAGAACTTGGCCTCAACCCTCTGTACCCTGAGAACCTGGCCACAACCCTCTGTACCCTGAGACCTGGCCTCAAGCCCCTGTACCCTGAGAACCTGGCCTCAACACTCTGTACCCTGAGAAGCTGGCCTTAAACTAAGTTACTGAAATTGAGTGGTTGCAAAGCCTAATTCGTATCCAATTAAATTAATAAGCGATTAAAAGTAATTACCGTCAATTTAACGTATAAAACTGAAATCACAGTGTCGTAAATGAATTATAAAACGTAAAGTATGGAATGTGTTCTATTTTTCCGTTTTCTCAATGAAAATTACATGTCATTTTGGAACGTACTATTTACTTAGATTTTCACTTCTTATAACAGTTATGTTACCAACTCAAGTTATTTAATTTATACAATGTTTAAAAATTGGCGTTGTTTTATTATTTTTTATTTATAGATCAGTACTGCATTGTGCAGCATTCACTGAAAATTAGTTTTTCTTGTATATTATTGACATAACAAATACAGTATCAACTTCTAAGTTAGTTAACAACTGTTATTGATGGATTACGTTAAACTTTTTTGGCCTCGAATTAGTTTAACGATATTATTAGTCACTTCAAATTTACGAAAAACTAGGAAATGAACGAAAGGCTACATGATAGTTGGTTTATTCACATTATGATCCTTAAACGGAACAGCATAAGGCAGCAAGTGGCGTGTCGCTTGTGTGTAATAAATAAACGGCTTCCGAGACATCGGTTCGACATTATCGCAATTTCCTTTCAATGTATTCTGTTTAACCTCCTTCCATAGACTGAGCTGTCTTCATTTAGATTTATCCTTTACGTAGCTCTCGCCTTCCTCCATGCAATCGGTGTATATGTAACCTCCCTCTTTACATACTAGAATCATTTTCCGTCTTAACATCGTATCCCCTTTCCTCAGTTTTGTTTACTTCTATCTTATTTTTGGTCGTTTCGCACCTCTTTGTTTTTTTATCGGACATTTGTTTACCCCACTTTTAGACACATGTTACTCCTTCCAGACGACGACCACCCTATTGTACTATTTATGAGAAACTTTTTCAAACTACACTTAACTCTTCTAATTCGAATATTGTTATTTACCTGCATAGAATTTTTCTTAATTTTCATATTAGAGATGATACCAACTCGCTTGTATCGGTGTGTGTAAGTGATCCTTTAAAGTGACAAATAACTACACTTTTAAAGATTTTACATATTTTGGCTTTCGAAATTTTAATTATGACACCAAAGCTCTAATTTATGTAGCCTAGTTTTATCAATTAACATTGCTATTTGTGTGGAGATATATCGTTTTGTGCACTTGTTACATTTGTCTAAGAATCATTATAATTGCTACTAAAATCTACCATAATTTTCAGGAAATTTATTATGAAACGTTATAGACCCCTTAAATAAAGCACGTAATAACTGAAGGCTACGGTTATTTTCATCATACGTCTAGGAGGCATACCTTTTCAAGAATTGTTAACTAACTGATAATACAATTTGTACGTCCAAATTAATAGAAAATAAGTCATAATTCTAGGTCTATCTGTATACACAAATTAAAAACAACCCTTACATTTTCTTTAAGTAAAAGCTCAAAATATTCGAAATCCGATATAACACCGAGAGTTGCTTTTTGATCAATTATGAGGTTACTAATTATTGTTTTATTGTAATGTTATCGATGAATCATTTTGTATGGGAGATCAGTGTTTCTTGTTACTACCCTAACTTATTTTTGTATCACCACCAATTCAATTTTATATATATTCGTCAATTCAATTTTTTCAACACTCGATTTCATCACACTTATTTTAATTTATTTATTTGTCTTCTTTACTTCTCTTGTCAATTATGTTTTAAAACGTTTCTGTTTTATTTCTATTTGAAATTCTCTTCTTATTTGTGATTCCTAATTATGTTGATTTATACACGAAAACACATTTTTCTATTATTATTTTTCCAGCTGATTATTTAATTTATATCATTTTGCTTGACTTGAACAACTCAGGCGTTATGCCCATGTACTGTAGGCCTATTTCTTTAGTTATATCACTAATTTATATACTGTATATCTTCTTTGTTGTAAACCTTAAATGTTAGTTTTAATTTTGTTATGTTTTTATTGCATTTTTTCTCTAACTGTAATTCAGTCAATTATGTATTAAATATGGTATTGTGCTTAATTTCAAGTTTTATTTATCCTTGAAGTAAATATCATATATACTATCAATTTGAAAAGTTAAAAAAATGACTAAAAAGAACGTGTTAAATTGTAAATAATCAATGTAAAGAAGATAAATATGAAAGAAGTAATACTTTGAAAATAATGTTAAGAAAAGGCAAAAGAGAATTGAGTAGTCAAGTGACGTCTAGAAAGTGAGACGAAATTAATTTCCGCACGAACCTTAATGAAAGAGTTTGATTTGGACGGTGTCACGTTGCCAAGCTAGTAGATTGTTGGGCTCCAGCCAGGCTCTGATTGGATCTGCCGTGTTAATTGGACTCCTTAGACAGTCCTGATTGGCTGTTACTGCGGACTTGGAGTATGAACAGTGTCACGTTGCCGAGCTGTTGGATTGTTCGGCTCCAGCCAGCTCTGATTGGATCTGCCGTGTTCATTGGACTCCTTAGACAGTCCTGATTGGCTGTTACTGCAGACTTGGAGTATGACCAGTGTCACGTTGCCGAGCTGTTGGATTGTTCGGCTCCAACCAGGCTCTGATTGGATCTGCCATGTTAATTGGACTCTTTAGACAGTCCTCATTGGCAGTTACTACGGACTTGGAGCATGAACAGTGTCATGTTGCCGAGCTGTTGTATTGTTCGCGTCCAGCCATCTCTGATTGGATCTGCCGTGTTAATTGGACTCCTTAGACAGTCCTGATTGGCTGTTACTGTGGACTTGGAGTATGAACCGTGTCATGTTGCCGAGCTGTTGGATTGTTCGGCTCCGCCAGGCTCTAATTGGATCTGCCGTGTTAATTGGACACCTCAGACAGTCCTGATTGGCTATTACTGCGGACTTGGAGTATGAACAGTGTCACGTTGCCGAGCTGTTGGATTGTTCGGCTCCAGCCAGGCTCTGATTGGATTTGCCGAGTTAATTTCACTCCTTAGTCAGCCTTGATTGGCTGTTACTGAGACCTTGGAGTGTAAACAGGATCAAGTTGTCAAGCTGGCCGATTGTTGGTCTCCAGTAAGGCTCTGATTGGATCTGCCGAGTTAATATGACTCCTTAGACAGCCTTGATTGGCTGTTACTGCGACCTTGGAGTGTAAACAGGATCAAGTTGTCAAGCTGGCCGATTGTTGGTCTCCAGTAAGGCTCTGATTGGATCTACCGTGTTAATTTGACTCCTTAGACAGCATTGATTGGCTGTTACTGTGGTCTTGGAATGTGAGATTGGTCATGTTGCATATTTTTCAGCAATTGTTTTTATACATGCATATAGATAAAAAGACAATGCCAAGATAATGGATGGATGTCCTTACCACATAGCACACTGGGATTGTTCTGCATTTATAGATGTCGTGGCCCATATTATCTCAAAATATAAATGATTGTTTGATAGTTCATAAATATGAAAGACTCCATCTTTATTATAATCAATCTTTAGTACCAGCCTCAGGCTAAGGAACCTATACCTTTCTCACTTTTAACCCATGTATGGCAACGTCATCATTGAACTTACAGTGCCAAATATAAGAACTTTAGGCTATCGAAATCATTTAGTTTAGGATATTAAACCCATGTACTTCATAACTTCAGTCATAAGATCACGAACATTAGGCTATCGAACTTCAGGCTACCTAAACTATGAAGGCACCTCCACCTGAAGGACATATGAAAAACAGTTGGAACTAAGAAGTTTAGGCTGTCGAAGGTCACTGCAGACACTCAAAGAAAGACACTCAAAGAAAGACACTCAAAGAAAGACACTCAATCGGCTTTCGGTGAGTTAATTATATCCAAATTTTAGAGTCAAAATTAGTTAATGTACTTTCTCTTGATACAGGAAAAATATTTTAAAACATTTTTTAACCTCTACGTTAGAAATTGTGGCCTTTTGAAGTGGCGAATTAATACCACTTCATAAGGCCTTAAATGACTGTAAGAAAAACCCGTCCAGAGTACAAATTAAATTATTTATAACTAAGTTTTTTACACATAACTGAAGGGACTAAGATGTTTTTCATAAAAAAAATGAAAAGTGTTTATAATTTTAAAGGTAAAAAGGGCATTTTTTTACATTTGAAATTATAAATATTTTTACATTTAAAACTAAAAACCATCTTAATCCCTTCAGGTACGTCTAAAAAAGTGGTTATAAAAAATCAAATTTATAATTTGAACAGTTTTGTCTTTTAGTTGATTTTAAATGAGCTGAATTCACCACTTCATAAGGCCACAGTTTATAACGTAGTGGTTAAAAAATGGTTTAAAATATTTTGACTATAAAATTTTAAAACAATCAACTCGCCGAAAACCGATTGCACCACCTTAATGTTGCTTAGTTATTTATATTGTCTAGAAAAGCAAACGAGCTATCTTGTTATCAATCCATTTGACATCCGCCAACTTTCCTTCAAGCCTAACACTATCGAACATCTCCCCCTCATGCATGCTGTTGTATTCGTCAAAACATATGCTTACAGCCCCTCCCCACCCTCTCGGACGTAGACCGCATATTTTGGAGGCTATTGATGTGGTCGCTTTGACATCCCTGAAGTGCTCCGTCATCGTGGCCAATGTTAACATTGTTGGTGAGATCGTCAGTTGGCGGTGTTTTATTGGCTACACCACAAACATGGTCTCCAAGTTTGGGGAAAACTTGGAAATGTAGAGATGTATTTCTGGAAATAATTAAAATATATACAATGATTATTTGAACATGTTGTTCTATACCAACAGTATGATTAAACTATATCAACTCTGCAAGTGATTAAAAGAAAATAACCATGCAAAAATATTACGCAATTATTCAATTCTAACTCTGGGAAGTAAATGATCTCACACAGCTCTCTAACTAGACACATACGAAAACTAATTGTATTTTTAATTTTATCTTTATAAAAAGGAATTCCGTTGTCATTCAATTATACCACAGCATGAAGCTTTTTTAAATTAAATTAAACCACAAACACTAATTAAGTCTTGGACCACAAAGTGGAAGTCATTGATTAAATAACTACTCTGAACTTGAATTAAATTAATGTTCGGACAATGGCTGTTGCCAAACCTTATCTGTAGTTATTTTTTCAAATTCAACACATTTATTTTAAAACACTTTTATTCCTTAAATAGTTTAAATTACTAATCCACTAATTATATAACTTGTCATTTAAAAAACGAATAAATTTACTTACATACTATGGAAGGGAAATAATTTCGTTTAAACTATAACCTTTAACACATATCCTACTTTTCAACCTCTCCTCCACATATATATGTCCATGTGCATTTTTGTACTTTATTATTCATGGCATGTGCCTAATTTGAACGTTTTACTATCAATTTAATGATAGTTTTCATTAATGCAATCTGATACATGTTTCGTCACACAAATCTAGTGCGAACGTTTCTCCCCCCACCTGCTCCAAACACACGCAATGTAACGCCAGTGTCACATTACGATACACGTCCTGAACATATAAATGATTCTGCCAGCCTTCCAAAATATCAGTTATTTCTTTTAAAAGTACTTAAATTCAGGAAGTTGGTAGTATCACAGTGAGAACTGAGCCAGACTCTTAATTGACCAACACATTAAAGTAACACCATAGGGTTAAGATTCTACGGTTGTCTGTAGTTTCCTTAGTGACCTGGCTATTGGACTATTAATAAACGACCCTTTCTATGGACTGATCCATCCTAGTTAGTAACAAAGACTATACTCACTCATCTACCCATTATTGCACATATTTACCAAAATTATGATGATCAGTAACTAAATAAAAAATATATAACAACAAAAATAAATGAATGAAAATAAAAACAAATCTGAAGTTAGAGCCCATGTGTCGATGTAAAGCAACGTTATGTTTTAGACGTAGTATATAAGATAGTCACAAGCCTTCACAGTATAAATATATATATTTTTATATAATTACTATCATTTATAATGTATAAAAATACCTAGGATAAACAAAGGTATTTTAATATAAAACTATTGTATCATACGTTTCCATATCCTGAACTCAACATAACTGTTTTCAGCAAAAATATACTGACATTTAGTATTAAAATTGTAATACAGAGTGAAATTTGGTATGAGGTAATAGGTAGCTACAAAGAGAATACGGTGGTGGAAGTAGAGGGACGATGTGTTTACAAAGGAGAGTAGTCACTTGATGAGGTGGTGTTCGGAGGTTAATGTGGAGGTAGCTACAAAGAGAATACGGTGGTGAAAGTGGAGGGACGATGTGTTTACAAAGGAGAGTAGTCACTTGATGAGGTGGTGTGAGTGTTCGGGGGTAAATGTGGAGGTAGCTACAAAGAGAACACGGTGGTGGAAGTGGAGGGTCGATGTGTTTACAAAGGAGAGTAGTCACTTGATGAGGTGGTGTGAGTGCTCCGGGGTAAATGTGGAAGTAGCTACAGAGAGAACACGGTTGTGGAAGTGGAGGGACGATGTGGATGTGGAAGGAGAGTAGTCACTTGATGAGGTGGTGTGGGTTTGCAGGAGTTTAAGTGGAGGTAGCTACAGAGAGAACATGGTGGTGGAATTAGAGGGACGATCTGTTTACAAAGGAGAGTAGTCACTTGATGATGAGTTGTGGGTGAGTGGGGTTTGTGTGTAGGTAGTAGTCAGTAACAGAGGACACGGTGTTGGAAGTGGAGAGACGACGTGTTTACAAAGGAGAGTAGTCACTCGATGAGGTGTCTTGGGTGTGCGGGGGTTTGTGTGTAGGTAGCTACAGAGGACACAGTGGTGAAAGTAGAGGAACGATATGTTTAAAAGGAGAGTAGTCACTCGAAGAGGTGGTGTGGGTGTGCGGTGGTTTGTGTGTAGGTAGCTACAGGGAGAACACGGTGGTAGAAGTGGAGATACGATGTGTTTACAAAGGAGAGTAGTCACTCGATGAAGATGTGTGGGTGTGCGGGGGTTTGTGTGTAGGTAGCTTTGTGTTTTTCATTTTGTCAACATGTCTCTTTTTTTATATTCCTTATGAAAAACATTAAATAATATGTTTTATTCATTAATCCATTAAGAAATATTTACTGTAAAGCAATATTCATTGTTGTGACGTTTATAAATATATTTACATTAAAATAGTTTTGGAAATAATATTTAATGAAACAAAAATAAACTGTATTTAACAAGTAAAATAATTAATTGTAAATTTGAATGAAATCAACCGTAACAAAAAGTATAAATGCATTTCGATAAAAATCTTATTATTGTTGATATTTTTAACTCTTTGAGAAAGCCTATCTAAAATGCAATAGATGTTATATTTTTAAATATTTTGAAAATAAAGTACATCAACATATTAACAATCATAAATAATACAATGCCACTTACACACTTAGACTTTGTTTGATATATTAAGAATTATAGAAAGCATAGAGTTTCCTACAAGTCATTCAATTATAGTTGAAGTAATGCAATGTTTTGCATTAAAATATAGTTAAATATAAATTACATAAATTTTAGAAAGTAATTAAAACTTACGCGGCACACCCTAATTAACTATTCAGCGTCCATCAAACGTGTTAACTAATTCATCACAACTTCGGCAAATGGCGCCTTCATTTTCCAGTCTCTCACAAAACTGTTATTATTTTACTTAACACTGAAAATACATTTATCCAAATGTCATACTAGATGAGAAGATAGTTCGAGCATTCAAGCAGGTCAGTAAATAAATAAATAGGAAAGCTAATAAAACAAAACATCGAGTCGTATAACATTGTTTAGAGTTTAAGAAGAAAAAAATCCCTTATTAATGCTTAAAAAAATTGCCATAAAAACTAAAAATAATCAAATGTCTTTTAATATAAGCTTACGTAGACAGCGTTGGTACATTGAAAAATGTAAATGTAAATCATTGTTGTAACTTGGATGTGTGAATTTCAGTTCACCTGTTTAGCATGTATAAACATGATTTTGATGTAAGGGACTATATAAATTCATGTTATTCTTGTTTGAACGTGAATATATGTACAGTTTTTGGAATATACATTCCTTGTAGCCACATATATGGAGATAGTCAAAGACTAATTTCAATAATTCTGGCTTATTAGATTAACATATGAAGTTTCTTTATGAGTGATGACATTCATGGCAATCATTTGTAAGTGTCGATTCAAAATCCACAATCTCTCCATAAGTTTATTAAAATTCTATAAAGCTGAATATAGCTTTAGTAAATAATCAAATAATTGAACGTTTTTATCGTAAGAAGTATAAAGTGTAAACAGTAACTTAGCAATTATTAGTTCGTTTATAATGTTAGACATAAACATAATAATGTAAGTTAAGTAGATATCTTGAGAGAGCCCGTGACCGAGTGGTCTAAGGCAACAGGACTTTGTACTAAGTTAGATATAACGCAGGTTCGAATCCTGCCCTAGATTAAGTTTTTATGAGTAATATTCAACTTGTACTGTACTGGTTCTTCAACTTGTCTGATAAGTTCCTTGCATAGATCAATAGTCTATGAGGAATGGATAGAGGAAGGTTAAAAGGAGATGGAAATTTCTTTAAAAAAATCAAGATTATCACCCAATGTCATAAAAGACTTGAATGTTAAAAGAGTAGTAAAGTTACAAAAAAAGTGAGTGAAATTATGTATAGAAATAACTTAGTCTGTGAGGTGAGTGTTAAGCAAGGTTCGGTTTTTAATGAACTAAACACTGTGGCACAGGATCACATCAACAACGTAAAAAATAATACACTTTTCTGAAACAGTGATTACATAAAAAAAATTCAATCTTAATATTATTTTGAGGATTAATTTAGGAAACATCTTTGGATTAAGTTAGAATTACGATTAGGAAATAATATTTATTTCATTCTATTAAAAGTGATTGTAACTTTAAATATTAACGTTTACTAACACATCACTGCTAGTAATATGTCAACTTTTGCTGTTATATGTGGTTTTTAAAGAAACTTTGGACCGTTAATTACTTCAACTCCCGAAAGTTAGCACCACGTCCCAGACTGCCAGATGCTGTGACAGTTTAATTAAATTACGCACCCAGTTTACCAATCTTTACACAACTTTGTTTTCACTTTGTGAGTGATTGTTATGTTATCACTTCTAAAGTTTGTTTTTGTGCTGAAAACACAACTCTGCTCTGTCCGTACTGTGCATGAATATAATAATTAAAAGGGGTCTAGTAATTATAAAATATTAATGTTTCTTCTTTTATTAATAATTTGAAATAAAAATATAATTAAGTTAATTTTCAGGCGAATCTTTTATTATTATTGTTGGCCATCTACGGAGCCAATCGGACTATATAAAGAATAACCATCTTTGTTTTGTTGAGCCGTCCTTACTTTGTTACACACTTTTTCAATATTTTCAGAGTGAGCTCTCTTTTTTATGAGACCAGTTTGTTCCGGTTCTTTTCCTTCAACCCTCTCTTGTCTCAAGACGTTTTTATTTCTGTTATATTAGCACCTCTTAACTTTCTTTGTTTGTTTGTTGAAAACTCAAATCTGTATTGTCAGTATTGTGCACAAATCAAATAACCATAACAAGGTAGTTAATTATGAATTTTTACTTATTTTTTCTAATTTTAGAGATAGAAATATTATTACAATTAACCTTTTAGGGGAATATTTTATTCTTATGTTTTCAACCCGACGGAAGTAATATTTGAATATTAAAGTATATGACGACTAAGAGATAAGATGAATGAATACGTATCATGGCGACACAATCATCATAAATATGTAAATAAGACGTATTTTTGCCAACACTAAATTTTACTTATATTGCCAAAAATGTCTGTAATGGACCGTTTCATCCTTATGTGATACATAACGATGAAAGACTTCCTCCTCAGCCCCTAAGAGGTGTGAGAGCCTGGGATGTGGTACAAAAGTACATTTGCCGGCATCTCACCGAAGTAAGAGCAGCAGCGCTGATGATGGTGCTGAGTGAGATTGCTGAGGGGCTCCCTATGACGTCACGCATCAAACATGTACAGCCTCATCCACAAGTGAAGACTTCATATCACACAGCTGTTACAACGGTTGGTGTTTTATTTTCAACTTACTGTCTAATTGTTTTATTTCATTTGATGATAGTTTGTGTTTATATTTTTGAATCATTGTTTCAAGGACTACACCTGTACTGTAGTTTAATTATTATTTTGTTTCCAAACAGGACTTTAAGTTTTAATAATGTTTAGGTGTAAGAGAGGACTATGTAGTACTAACCTCATTATTTGTATATACATACAATAAAGACAATTTTCATTTCATTTAGCCGGCGTGGTGGCTCAGTGGTTAAGGCTTCGGACTGCGGAGGGCAATGTTCAAGGTTCGAATCCCCACTGAACCAACCAACGGTCGGTACTTCACTCGTAAAACTGGAGTGTGAAGTTAAAAAAAAATATAATAACTTTATTTCCACTAGGTCAGAAATTAT
This sequence comes from Stictocephala bisonia, assembly GCA_035578905.1. Lineage (NCBI taxonomy): Eukaryota > Metazoa > Arthropoda > Insecta > Hemiptera > Membracidae > Stictocephala > Stictocephala bisonia. The sequence continues at coordinate 730,275 of JAQJVL010000074.1, read as the reverse complement.
ATACAGAAGAGGGACGCCACCCATATATTATATAAACTTTCAGTGACCCCACCAACCTACACAAACAGTTTTATTGACCAGCCCACCCACCCATACACGTACAGTGGTATTTAATCCTGATTAAGTTCAAAATAAATGTTATAATTTGTTGAATCATTATCTATGAAAATCATAAAAATTATAAAAATTATCAAACTATTTGATAAAAATGATCAAAAAGTTTTCTAAGGTTTTGGTAAACTATTTCATTTACACTTTTCTAAAACATGTGAAAATGTTTGCTATGAATCCAAGTTATGTTGAATGTTGGAAGTCGGTCCGATTGTGTTCCGTAAGGGGAAGCATAGTAGTTTTACCACAGACCGGCAGTAATAAACACTCAACGTCTGAACAAACCCACCATTCGACCACAGAGAAGCTCATCCCGGGTCAAAGTGGTTTGATTATTTTTATCAAGTGCAGTTTGAGTACTCTGTCTGAGTTCCTTTCACAAGGGGCGTGCTCCTACCACCTTAAATGTTCTAGGGCCTCTCTCGCAGCTTCTACCACTAACGAAATTTCACTGGGACAGAACTATAAAATCTCTCAGATTGTATTTGTTTTATCATGCAGTAATAGTTTACGGTTTTAGGCCTATTATAAAAAATAAAACACCATGTATGTAGTCAGCCGAGGTTTTATTTATAGTGATTTTATAATAGTAAGTCTAGATTAATTTTTTAATTTAAACTAACAACAAATAACTAAGAGTTATTTTAGTTGCTTTATGATTAGATAAGCAGACAAGTGTAAAGTAAAGCGTACTCTTAAACTAAAAAACCTAGATGTAAATGTAGACTAAGGTAGTAAGTAACACCTGAAGACGACAGTAATTTGTTAAACCTATCGAAACGTTGTGTTTTTCCTCAAAAACTCCTTAAGCATTGGAAGTTTCCAATCATTTTTTAGCAATCTAGTGTAAAGGTTAATAAATTAAAATTATTTCAATATAGGCATGATAATCCTTCTGTTAAAAAATCATACAACCAAGATGATTGAGTTTGTAATTTATTTTCATTGGTTTCACCACACTTAAAGGATTATATTTAAATGTAGCAAGTAAATAAATAATAATGAAATGACGATTTGACAGTGAATATTTACGAAAGCCATAATGTGATCTTTGTGATACTTTTTGGGAAAATATTATATTATTTGAATTATTTAATAAAAACAGTTATTATAATGAACGGAAGCATTGAAAATAATTAATATTAATTATTTTTTTTTTTATTCTTAAGACGCCGATCGTCAAGATATTGGCGATTAAGGTTTTCGAATAACTATGATGACTTTAGATGAGTGAATTGATACAAACTAAGGCCGACTAGTACTTAGAAAGAGTCATTAATTAATAGCCCAATGACAAATGAACAGCCGGTGGTTATATCAGCTGTCCCCTTTCAAAATTTGTTGACATTGGTTGGGATCAAGCTAAGAAACTTTAGCTTATGAAGCATGACTTTAACCCAATTCCCTATAATAAAACTCTCATAGGGGCTATTTGAGAGTTTGATGCCTATGAATATAATATTTTATATATTTTGGTACTATTTTTGAAATAAATGATCTAAAATAAAAGAAAGACGTTGGATATATTTTAATGGTGGCCCTTTTACAAAAGTAGTAATAACGTTAAAAATGACTTTCCTGTCACAGAAACAAACATTGTTTGACGTTGGATTATTGAGTTAGGAGACGTTTGGACCCTAGGGTCCAGGGCGGGGGGGGGGGCAAATAACCAAGCCAAGCATTTCTCCGATAGTCTCTGTAACTGCTAGTTCCATCTTACTTTGGCGTTTTTATGCGTTTCTCAACTCCCAAAACAAAAGAAATATCGGCTTATAACCTCCTAATTTTTACTGACTCCCAATTTTATACTACTTACACAGACACCAAAGTGATACATGCTGTGTCTCAATTATTAGACCCACCCATACACGTACAGTGGTAATGACCCTCCTACCCACCCATGAAGGTATAGTGGTATTGATGGCAACTTTTGAGTGGACGTCGTTTCAGTATTAAGAGAATCGAACATATAAAATTATCGTTGTTAGATATTTAACTTGAACGTCTACCATCATACTTTGTTATTAGATTGTTGTGGAAACCATCATTTTATCTTTGTTATATTTTTTTTAGGAATGTACTACATTATTTCAATTATGAAGTAAAAACACTTATTATTATAATGTAAGGAAGCTTTTGATATTCCGGTATTTATAATAATATAAAGCCAACATATATGTTGTGATCAGTTTGTTTCATATTCTAATATTTCACTGTCATGATTTTTTAAAGTGGAACAATATAAATTTGTGAACTGAAAAAAACTATAGGTATAATATTTAGGTATATTTTATTTAGTTTCACCTAAATGCCATATCTCACAAAAAATTACACATAATTTTGCGCATATACGTCGTTGTTTGAAGACCAACACTTTGCAAACTGCTGCCGTACCACAGACAAAGGAGAGCTTGAAGGTGTTTGACATCACGTCTATCGACCGAGAAGTGAACGTTACTGTGTCTCTTCTTCATTGTTTACTTGGGGCCTCTACATCAATTCAGTTACTAGATGAACATTTCAACTATATTTGTTGTATCCATTTCCATAGGAGGTAAACTATGATTCACAACTAATATGAGTAGTTTTAAGGACGGTGATTGGTGGACTGAGTAGTGGTCGGAAATGTGGGTGAGAGGTATGTATCTATGGATTTTGGTGTGATAATCGAAATAGTGGATAATTGATGATAATCTTGTTTTCATAGGTTTAGGATAGCGATTTAGTGAAATGCGTGGCGGTGGAGAAAAGTTTTGATTTGTGATAGATATTTGTCTGTGACTTTTGATGATTTTTTTGGACGAGTGTCTTTGGTCTTGAAAATAGTCGCATACTTAAAGTTTTCAATGGATTAATTGAAAATTCTAATTGAGTTTTTCAATTATTGTGCTAAGCTTGTTGATCGTGATTTATTGGCTCAACGATTTAGCAAGTACTCGTTTGGGTTGTTTTTGTGTTTTGTCTTTAGATAGTTATTAGGGACAAATTGTTTGTATGATCTGTGATTTTTTATATTTCTTATTTAACGTATATTTACTTAATTTCTGGCCTTTTCTAATACTGTACCAAAAGCATTTATCATATATTTTGAGTTATAGTATTATTTTATGTTTGAAAAATATTTTGTAAGTGGAGAGAATATTTTATTTTCAATTATGATAAGGAAGACAACTAGGAATGTGCCATGGTCAGTAGATTACTATTAAAAAAGATGGAATATTTCTGTTAGCAATAACGATAGTTAGGCCTATAATATGTAATTCATGTTTATTTAATAGTGTTTCTGTAATTTTAGCTATGTTTTGGGATATTATAAGCATTGAGTTATGATTAATTATGATGTATTGTCTAGTATTGGGGTTAAATGGTAGAAGGGTCTAATTTCACCCCTAATTATAAACATTTTTATTTCATTCTTTCCGTAAGATACCATTCACAGAGTATAGTGGCCTAGCAATTGTGATAAAACAGATTAAAACATATTCCATCATTATTCTGGTTTCATTTAAAACTTTAAAAAACTTTTAATATCATCCGTAAGGGAGTCGCAACATTAACTAACAATTTTGAAAATAAACAACCAATTTCAACTAGGAGTTTATTATACGAGTTTATGACAAAAATTGATTGAATTGTTTCGAATAAATTGAATTGTAATTTTTAGTAAACTCGAAATCACTGTAGTCTCTTTCTTGGACTAGAAGAAAAGAAATTTAAATTATTTGATGAGTGACTGAAAATATTTCACTAATTTTCACTTTACAGTATAAATACTGGAACAAAAGTTTACTAAAGGCTTACACATTAATATATACCTAGTTCGTTGGGTTTAAACTGTGACCATTCAATAAGACTTTGTTTTCGTAAACATCTCCTGTGATGTAGTGGTTGGGTGGGCGAAGAAGAGTTTGAGAAAAGAAACTTGATAGACTATCAATATAAATATTATTTTCACGTCAGTAGGACACTATTTGAGGTTCATAGCTACTTTGTGCATCCAAAGTTCAATAAGTTTTCCAAAAAGTAGGTTTAAACATTATTAGATGAAGAGAATCACAGGTAAATAAAGTCAATGTGCTCCGAACGGTTATTTAAACTACTATGAGTCTAGGTAAAACATTGTTTATCAAGAGTTTTTGTTAAAGCTGTTTTAAAGGGGGCTTATTTTCATCCACTCGCTCCCATTGAACAATATTAACCTCAAACTGATTTTTTCTTGTTTGAAAAGAACATTTTAAATTATTTTATGTATCAATTTAATCAAGAAATGACTTCAACTGTAGATTAACTTAAGAACAATGGGTCTAATATAGATATTCTAGTTGCAAATAATACGTTATCCAATATTTTATCGAACATATAGTAAAAATTATCTTTATTTACTTGTTGAAGGGATTCTGTTCGGTGTTTCGTACGTCCCCGGAGTAATTAAGTAAATTATTAGCTGCAGTAAAGCTAATTATAACTCCTAAATCCCTAATCAGATCGCCCAAGTTCGCTAATGAACTCCTAATTCCCTTAAACCCTTGCTTCAGTCACTTACTATCCAACTTAAATAAGCTGGGCTCGCCACTTAGTGGACCCCTAAGTTGGAGCTTGGCCAAACCCTTTCTACTGCAGTCAAGGTGGTTTAGGAGGACCGAACTTGTGGCCTATAGCGTAATCAATGTGAATATAATTAGTGGAGTTTAGCAGAATACCAGCTTCAGATACGTTATACAGAGCGTAAGACATATAAGGACATTATAAAGTTAGTTCACATATACAGTATAATTCATTATAATACTGAAACCAAAAACCCTGAATTCACCGACATTCACCACTTGTATCCAATATTGAGTACAAAGCATTTTATATGAAAAATAAATTTACAAATAAAATTATACTAATTGAGTTTTATTTGAGATATTGCAGTTAATTTTGATACAGTTAAACATTCAAACACTTACACAAAGTATTTGTTGTAAAAAAATCAAAATATGTTGCATTTAATCAGAATCGATAAAAAATATACAAACGAAACTAGTTTTACAAACTCCATTTACCATAAGCATAGTTTTTTCTCTTGTACCTACTTATTAAAAGTTTATCATAATATTCTATTTAATAAGGTTTGGAGGAAAAGCAACAAAAAACTGTTTTACATTTTAAGAATTTCAAGTAATAAATTGTCTTAGACGTAATTAATTTAGAACATTATTTTTTTATGAACTATGATATGAAAATATTTGTTTAAAACTAAAATATTATATGGAAAAAATAACTAATATCTTCTTTTATCAATTTATTGCGTTTATTAGTTAAATTAATTCGTTTAATTAACCAGCCAAATTCCTGTCTTATATAGTTCAGAGTTGTGGGATGTCCTAAAGTCATGTCAATCTGAAAAACATATTTTATTCTTAATTTAGTACAATTAGTTTTTTAACTAACTAAAAAAGGCCATTTAAGGCCTGTTTTATATAATTTTGAGATTCGAGATATGGGTTAATAACAATTACCAAGTAAAGACAATATATATTTTTTTTGAGTGAATTCAGTCTAGGTTACCAACTAACGCTGATATTTCTTTAGATATTTTCATTATAATTAACAGCTCAATGAAAAATGAACAACGTATGATAACGAGCTGATCCTTTTCAATAATTTTTTATCCCAATTTGTGACGATCTGAATGCTCCAGTTAGAGTACAAAGTACTTTACAATTTAAGTCACTGCCCGATTGAATTTAAATTCAAGCCGATTGGACTTTACAAATTTTACTAATAAATTAAACAGTTACTTTCAGGTACAGGCTGGTTAATTAGACTTGGTTAAAAATACTAAGCAACGTTTCATTACTTTCGATTTACAAGGTGGTGTGATTCTATATTATAATTCTTGCCATTCTTGTTTTTCGTTGAATTAGTAAAAGCCAAGATGTATTTCCAAACCTTACATAAAATACTTCAGTTATATAGCTGAGCCTAGCTTAGACTACTTATTCCAAGAATGGACAGTTCTCAACTAAATAAATCAGGCAACTAGTAGTGAAATGACTTCAGAATAATATAAACATACTATTAACCGTGATATTATTATTTACTGTAATAGATATTGGGTCAATTGACCAGTATTTATTGCTTAGCTTTGCATAATACAAGTTGGAATAATCCATTTTTTAGATCGTTTCTTGGAATATAATTGAAGTGTTTATGAATTTTTTCTTTAATCTTTAATGATAAGAAATAAAGTAGAACTTTAAGTTCTACTTTATTTCTTATCATTAAAGAAAAACTTCATAAACACTTCAATTATATTCCAAGAAACGATTTAAAAAATGGATTATTCCAACTTGTATTATGCAAAGCTAAGCAATAAATACTGGTCAATTGACCCTATTATATCTATTACAGTAAATAATAATATCATGGTTAACAGTATGTTTACTCCTTCCTCAGTTTGAACGATACCAGAGTAGCGTGCGTCAGTGTGAATACACACACCGTGACCCACCCACCTACGCATACACGTAAGGTCATCACAAAGCTCTCAGCATGACTCGTACAGCAGTGATAACTCTCCTAGACAATGACACTGGACATGACTCTCCCACCCTCCCAGACACGCACAGTGGTGATGACCCTCCCACCCACCCAGACAAGTACAGTGGTGATGACCCTCCCACCCACCCAGACACGCACAGTGGTGATTAGCCTCCCTCCGAGCCAGACGCGTACAGTGGTGATGACCCTCCCACCCACCCAGACACATACATTGGTGATGACCCTCCCACCCATCCATCCACGAACAGTAGTGATGAGCCTCCCTCCGAGCTTGACAGTTATAGAGGTGATGACCCTCCCACCCACCCAGACACATACAGTGGTGATGATGGTGATACAATGCCAATGTCCGTGTATGGTCGGGCGGGTGTGTCAATGCCAATGTACGTGTATGGGTGGGTGGGTGAGTCAATGCCAATGTACGTGTATGGGCGGGTGGGTGGGTCAATACCACTGTACGTGTATGCGTGGGTGGGTGGGTCAATACCACTGTACGTGTATGGGCAGGTGGGTGGGTCAATACCAATGTACGTGTTGGGCGGGCGGGTGAGTCAATGCCAATGTACGTGTACCTGTGTCTGTATATTCACCGAATCACATCTTTTCTAAACACATTATAAGTATCGGGGAATAATAATTCAGCAGCATAAATATCAGACTGCAAATTGGTTTCTGTCAAAGCTAACACATCATAACTACAAGCAAGAATGTTATTCACAAATAAAGTTGTTTTAGATCTGAGGCCTGGTATTATACAAATTATATTACATACGACAAGTTGTTTGATATATATTACAGTAGTTTATTTCCTAATAACATATCAAACCTTAACGAGATGCCAGAGAAAGATTTATGTTTTTGGTTTGCGAAAAAAAACTTTTTGGACAAGTTTTACATTTAGTACAAGTAGTTACTGAGTAAACATCCATGTTTCTGTTTCATGTTGATAAACCCATATGTTCCTGTAAAAGACTAAAAAATTAGTTGTTTAGTGCCCACCAATTTCAAGATAACAGATTCAGTAAGAAAAGCGTGCAGTTAATTCATAAGTTTTATTGGACGGTAGCATAGTTGGTCAAAGCTTAGCTTGATAATGTCAGTTCTCGGCTCTCAGTTCGATCCCAGATTCGTAACAAATGTTGAAAGGGATCAGCTGTTAACTACCGGTTGTTCATTTGTTATTGGGCTATTAGTTAATGACACTTTCTAAGGAATAGTTGGCATTAGTTTGTGACAATGACTACATTCGGTCATCTATATTCCTCTAACTCATTTGATATATCCATTTTCCCCCATATCGTGATTTTCGGTGTCTCAAGAATAAATAAAAAATAAAAATCATGCAACAAACGTAAAAATATGCATGATGTGATGGGAAATAAAAATTGGCCCTATACTCAATAAATATATAAGAAGTCACACTCTGAATATTAGGAAATTGGAATAAAATAATTTGTAGCAATCAAGCCAACCTTATTGCGGAATCAATTAGTGTGATAGCTAGACATTTTTCCGTTTGTATTAAAGTTTTCCCCAACTGTATTTAATGGAAAAACAGCACTATACAGTGGTGTCTGAGTCACGTGATCGAGTGCCCTTCCAGCCCCTCCTCCAGCCTGGAACACCCTGGACTGATGGAGAACACTCCAGCCGCTGTGTTTTAACAAGAATGAGTATTGACTGGATCACAATTAGAGAGAAAATGGCAAATAATCCTGCAATTATTTTGTGTTTGATTCCATAACTTGTATATTGTTTAAAATAACATTTAAAAGGTCTAGTGAATATGTTTTATGATCAAATCCACATTAAATATGCATTATACGAGTCTGAAAATATTAAAAAAGAAGAAAACAATATTGGGACCTGTGATAAGTACGAATATTGTTTACACAATCATATTTGTCTGTTTATTCACTATATGTCGTGTAAATACAAATTGGATTTTTATCAAGTTCATTTCATAAAAAAAACATTAAATTAGTTCATTTGTTCCTTAAAATCCATCAAATACTTTCAGATTGACAAATGCTTTAATTGCTACTTAAATCTTTTGAATTTTAGCTTTCTATTTTGCTCTCTAGTTTATGATGTTTATTTATTCGTAAGACACTGGTTGTCATGATATATCATATTATGGATTTCGAGTGATTGTGATGAATGTAGATGAACGAATGTGGTCTTTATTACAAACTAAGTCTAACTATTCTTGGAAGAGTTCCGTAAATTAATAAATAATTCAAAGATTAATGAACATCTGGTGGTTATCAGCTGATCCCTTAAAATATTGTCAAGACTTTGATTGGGATTGAACTAAGAACCTTTATCTTATGAATCTGGGTGCTTAAGCAGTTGTCCCCACCAATTTGATAGAACTGCTTTGAATAATATGTTAACAAGTTCAATAGTCTAAACAAGGTACTAATTTTGTTATTATTTTACCTAAATATTTAGGTATCTAGGTATTTAGGATATTAATATTTATTATACAAAAATATTATTATCCTTTCTAGCCAGAAATATACATATAAATACATTCCAAACACTAATACCTTCATACAAAATTTCTTTTTGTAATCACGACTACATTAAAGAAATTAGTATATTTGAATCTAATACAAATAGTGACACTCTATTAAAATTTAGTTCATATACAAAAAAGTGGAAGAAAAAGTTTTTAAAAAAACTCCAAAAAGAAAAGCATTTTAATATAGTTTAACCTTAAAATAAAAATTTCTAAAGCCAATGGACGAAAACAACATGAAATATATGTTAATTTGAATGGTACATGTGATATACTACAATCGACCTACTACAATCTTAATGTATCACGAACGCAGCGAGTGAGACCCACTACCAACCTCTAATACCAAAGCGGAGGCCAAATTGACACGGGATTGGTACGTGAAGTGCGCTGGGGTGTCTCATACTTTTGTAAGACCTTAGAATAACCACCATTTATGTCCTCAAAATCTTGTTTATCACCAGTTTGGTTCACTCAAGACCCTCACTTTAAAAATTTCGAGTTGTTATATTATCATGTATGGCACATGTTGATGGTTCTGTATTTTTGCAATAAATTCGTCATCAAACGCGGAAACCCTTCAGATCCTTCTAACTGCATTTCAAGGATACAAAATACTATAATTTTGGTACTTTTGCCAAGTGTTAATCATGCAAATGGTAGCAGTGGTAATTCATGGAAAGAACTCTCCTTTAATTTTATTTTGACATTGATACATTACTATTTACCGACTAACAAAATGTATCTACTTACCGTCTGGAGGGGGGAGGTATGAGAAGCACGGATCACAAACACAATAAATCACGTAATTTGTGAAAAGGCACGTTCCTCCACAGAGCCTCGCCTTGTCTTCCTCTTTTCAGAATCCAAATATTATTAGGTGCTGCATTATATTTGGTTGGAAACAAAAGGGTAGCTTTTTAAGTCAGCTGATCAATTAATTCCTTGTCGTATATTACCTAGCACTAGTTTGAATTATTGAATTATTGAATGATTAAATTTTGAAGAATTGAACAAAACCAAAAGAAAAATTCATTTACAGAACTTGTAATTCCACCAAATAAATTCAATAATAGATCCAGTACTATCATAAGTATTTCAAACCTACTGTATATTATGATTGGAAATATTTCAAACTATATTTTCGATGATTGTGTAAATTTAATTATCGGTGTACTTAAAATGAAAGGTTATTTGATAATAACTGAAAGTATTTTTTATCTATATATATTTATTTTAGATTATATCTATTTTCTTCGTATCTTATCTATGTATCAACTTTTTCGTATTAGCTTTATTTCTTTCATTATTGACTGCTTGTGTACTCTATGTAAAAAACATTATATAATTAATTTAGAGTTGGTTTTATTCAACTCCAGATATGTGGCTAAATACAAAAAGAACATTTAGCATTAGCGTAATAAACATTAATTTTAGTGTTAACTGCGAATATACATTACCGCGGAGTTAAATCAATCAAAATGTACTTTATAAAATAAAATCACACAGATAATATTAAATTACCAACCAACACAGATAATATTAATAGATATTTCATTCTATTATATATTTAAAATAGTTTGAAGAAATAAAACATGATATGAGGAAAATATACGTTTTGTATATTTTAACAAGTACGTAATAGCTATGTAGTTTGCAATATTGTTTGGAAATGATATCGTTAAGCTATACACTTTATTGAATGTCATTACAACATTTAATCATTACTCTGAAACAATACGTTTCTTTCTCCTCCTTTTACGACAATCTACTAAGATCTTTTGGTGAATCTCAATAATTCAGGGTAAAATCGCGCCCTCACATGCAAAGATACGTTCTGCGATGATTACAATGGCAAAAACTGTCCATTTGGCACAGCGACACAGAGAGGTTTCTCCCCTGATGAAATAGTATAGAGGTGGCAAAAAGTGCTGTAGTCAGATACTTTCACGCCCCGACACAATACATATGTTTTGGGGGACTCCGACCCTCGCACGTCACGACTCGGAAACACGGAGTTTCAATAAGACAACAGTGTGGGAAACCATAGCATGTATCTGATTTATAGTATTGTCAATTTTATGTTGATTTACTAAGAATAAAGGAAAAAACACAGTCGTTTGACAAATTAAAAAAAAATTATTTTATTCATTTGGTACTAAACTATATATACCAAATGAATAAAATCAACAAATGCCAGTTTTAAACATTCATATTCCAGTCAGTGGCCGAGTTGTCCAACTTGTCATAACTTTGAACCTGGGTTAGAGATAGAGCTTGTTCAAATCCTTGCCTTGAATGTTAGTTTTGATCAGCAATACTTTTCTTTATACTAAACTGATTCTCCCACTAACACTGTGTGATAAGTTCACCGCTCAGATCAATAGTCTATGCGGAATGGGCAGGGTAAGGTTAAAAGGAGAATGGTCCCTCTTTAAATAGTATATTTCATAACAAGAGTGGAAAGTGGGGTTTTGCATGTTCGAGACCATATGTTTGAAATGCGAGACTTGTCGAGCACTTCAATTGGTCGAGAACATACAAAACACTTTCACTCGAGTTTTGAACGATACTTTTCACTACACTACGGAATAAAAACAGGTGTTGTTGACTGTGGAAAATTTTCGGTTGTAAACAATGTTACTTTCGGTAGTAAACAATAGACAGCTGTTGAAAATATGATGTTTCGCAGGTTGTAAACACATAACGAAAACAGCTAAACTCATAGTAGTGTAGTGAAATAGTATATTTCATAACAAGAGTGGAAAGTGGGGTTTTGCATGTTCGAGATCGTATGTTTGAAGTTCGAGACTTGTCGAGCACTTCGAATGGTCGAGAACATACAAAACACTTTCCCTCGAGTTTTGAACGATACTTTTCACTACACTACGGAATAAAAACAGGTGTTGTTGACTGTGGAAAATTTTCGGTTGTAAACAATGTTACTTTCGGTAGTAAACAATAGACAGCTGTTGAAAATATGATGTTTCGCAGGTTGTAAACACATAACGAAAACAGCTAAACTCGTAGTAGTGTAGTGAAACAAAATTATTATAGTATATAACAATATACTATAATAATTTTGTTTGTTTGTTTTGTAACAACAGGGATCTGGTTAGTTAACAGCTGATATAGTTTGATAAAACCTACGAAGCAATTAATTGGATTTTAATTATAATTACACTGTTCGTTCAATTGAATGATTTTTGTGATGAGAATGAACATAAAAACTGTTTTTCTACTAATAGTAGAAAGTAAGGAACATTTGAAACATATTCAATAAATGTTTCTCGACTTATAATTTATTCTGTACAAATCACGAATTTACAGACGATTAACCAGTTCGAGGAAGGTTTTTTCTCTCTAGGATAAAATCCCAATGTTGGGGGCCGAGAGTTTTTAAATAAGCTTATACATAAATACGTTAAACACGTTTGCCAAATATGGTTTCTTTTGAAAACCATCGTGTTATAATATATCTGTTTTTATTAGTCATGTGCCAAAAATGGTACTATATCAATTACGTATTGATAATTGAGGCTATGATAAATTGTGTGTGAAGATATTTTGTTACAGAGTAAAATCATTAGGTTTCTGTCCCATCGAATTGAGGGTATCATATGTGTTGAGTGACAGGATGGGACGGTAAAAATAATACCACTATGAAGGGCGAACAGTAGCCGTATGACTGAGTGGCCATTAACAGGGCGTGGAAAACCTTGTTTGTATGATAATAGTTGATTGTAATGTACATTAGACAAGACTGCAACATCAACTATTATCATACACAGGTTTCCTTAAGGTATCAGGTTTCACACGCCCTGTTACTGTTCACCCACCATAGTGGTACTTAACAGTAGATGGAACAGAAACCATATGGTTTTCTCTGCAAAAAATTATTAAAATTATGCAATACATTAGTATTAACATTATTAATGAACTCGATTCGCTTAGTATGTTTTTTGTTGGTGGTGGGGCTAATCAATTGATATAGAAGTATTATACAGATCAGGTCAGGGAAAATGAAAACAGCAGTTTTAAACTGAAAGTTAATTTTACAGCATTTTGCGTTGTTTTTGGTTAGCAGAGTTGAATATTGAATATCTAACTAACTTGCTTAGTAATGAATTCATTCGTTGTTTTAGTTTACAATAAACACATAACAACCCAAATACAACAATGTTGAACATTACGTAATATTTACCTACTTATTTACGGATTATACGCCAGAAGTCCTTTTAGCTTTGGTCAGGCACGATAAGCCAAAGAACTGAAGGTAGGAAAAGGAAATTAAAATAAAATCCTTTGCTCGACGAGCCAGAAAAACTAATACAAAAATTTGCTCCTTGTTATGGCTGGGTCATGTGTCATCAGCATTTCAGGAACAATAAAGTTTAATAATTGATATAAAGTTATAAAAAGCCTAAGAGTAGTGGTCTTAAAATAATGCTTTAAGTATATAGCTATAGTTAGCTATATACACATACATAGTTATAAACAAACATTGATTTACAACTTCATTATGAAAATAAAATATATATATTTTTCAACAGCATAACTACTATAGTAGCAGTTATCAAGAAAATGAATGTTTATGAATATGTGAATTTATTTGCACACATTGTTCCATACTAATTAAAAAGTTTTAAAGGAGTATGAGACGATAACTTTAGGGACAAAATACACCAGAGTGTTTAAGCGAACTCAGTCCTAGGGATTATGTGGTGACACAAGTTTGGGACCAGACTGGACATCAACTGTGGAGTTCATGAAGCGAGGGAGGGCTGGAGTAGAAAGGGATGGCCGCCTGGCCCAACATCTGGGAGTTACTCCTACTGCCGTTGTTGGTAATATATGTAACAACATTGTGTGGGGGGGGGGGGGGTAAAACTGCATTAGTCACTGTAACACTGCCAATTCGTTTATTTTGCAACTAACTTACTGGCTGTAAGTTCCGAGAAGATTATTTATTGTTTAGGTCAAAATTTATTAGTTAGCTAATAAAGTTACTAAGTTAGTAATTAGATGTTGTGTAGGGAAGTGAACTGTGAGTCAGACTTGTCAGCTGAAAATCAGAACAACACTACGTGGTTCGGATTCCACGTAAAGCTGTAGGTCCCATAGTTGCCCTGGCTATTGGGCTGTTAATAAGTAGCCCTTTCTGAGCTAAGTCAAACTCAGATAGTAACAATGACTACACTCGTCCACACACATATAACTATTCATATTCATCTACACTCATTACTTTCATTCACCATTCATATATTTATACTTTAAATAAATTAATACTTTTTTTAGATCACTAACCAGTTGACATGAGCCTGCAGGCCTGTGCGTGAACTTTATTCAACGAGTGAATTACCGACCGTTAGCTCATTTGGAAATTCGAACCTTGGAAATTATACTCGGCAGTACGGTCTTAGCCACTTAGGCATTACCAAGGCAAGTTTCTGATATGATAAATCTTATATAAAAGAATGTATAGCAATGTTTTCTTTTCACTATCAACCCTAAAGGAATTCTAGAAAGTATTTTCAGAATCTGTAACAACTCGTTGTAAAAATCACCCTTAAGAAGTGGTGGGTGATGGTAAAATCCTTGGTAAACTTAACATAAGTAAATAAAAATATTTACTGTTACAGTATATAGTTAGCTATATATACATACATAGTTATTAACAAACAGTGATTTACAACTTCATTATGAAAATAAAATTAATAAATATTTCAAGAGCATAACTAATGTAATACCAGTTATCACAAAATAATTGTTTAAGACGTATTCTAACTGTAACTATATACTCTGTTATGCTTAATAAATTTATTGACAATTAGAAAGTAGTTTCATGCGATGTTTTGTAAATATATATTTTCACGTACACTTTTCAGTTGCACCAAGTAGAATTGAACATTTCTGTAATTACGGCAAACACATTTTTGTTACTGGCATAACTTAAAATTTACTATTTTAATAACATTTACCATTTATCCAATTTATAAGTAACTAATTAATATGTATTTAAGTTAAATGAAATTTAATAAATCATGTCTTTCAACTTGTATTACATCCGTTTGTACTGATCACTTCCAAATTTGCGACCACAATTACAACAAAAAGTTCGAACATTACGCTAACCTGCAATCCGTTACTAAAAAAACATTACGCTTCGTACGTATTTATAACTTAGAAGCCATCAAGTCTTTGAATGAGATGGTTATTATCGACGTAAGTACTCTAAAAATGTAAAAATAAGTTAAATAAATTATTCAAGAAGGCCATAAGGCCAAAGTCGTTTTTTTACATGTATTCATAAAGTGTAACCGAATAAAATTATTATTTCTGTGAACTTGGTTGCAACTGGGAACAGTGCTTATTTTTAATTTTTATATTTTTAGTATTTATTTTATAATGTATTTCTTCGATTATCCATTTTATACATTTTTTACAGTTTCTTAGCATATTATGTGTTGGTAGAAAAACAATATAAGCAATCATTACAGGATTATTAGATACATGTATTACAATATAAGTAGAAAAGGTTTGTAACTTTGTATTTATATTGTTATACATTTTTTTTTTTAATATCAAATTATGTCAAAGTAAAGGCTCATTTGCTAGGTCATCGGATTACGTAGTTCAAGCTTTAAATCGCAAATGAGTTGGCTGTCGGTACGTATCTCGTTGAATAAAGTTCACTCACAAGTCATATAAACTGCCGAGTAAAGTAAAAACATCAATATACTACGTGTACCAATTTACTCACTCTGTTGTGGAAATGAGTAAAGTCAGCCAGGAAGTCAATTTATGGTAACTGAAGGTAGGTTAGGTTGATTCCCTTTCATGTCAGCCGAGCTACCCCATTACACATGTCACTTAGGAACCAGATTACAGGCTGGGTTAGCGGATAATGGGCTTAACCCTTTAACCTTTCATTTACTCATTTAAGTAAATTAATTTAGCGACCATTCTTTGTAGACGTGACATTTCATGCGCCACCAGCCAGGCGCCTTTTACTTTAAAACTCAGAGTCGCGTAAATATTTCATTGTTGTTGAACCTGGAAGATTCAATTGTAACAATTTTGTTTAATATACAACAAAAACAATGTTCAATGTCAAATAAATTATGTACATTTTAGTTATATGCTGTAAAATTGTCTTGGCTCCTAGTCAGAACATGAATATTATCAATAAAACATAAACTTCTAATATATAAAGTTATACTGCAACCAGTTTAGACTTATGGAATTGAGCTCTGGAGCACAACACCAACTTGCAACATTAAAATTATTTAAAGGCTCCAATCTAAAACCCTAAGATTTATCCAAGACGCCACTTGGTATGTTATAGTTCAAACCATTCACGAAGACGCTAACATTCCATAAGTAAAAGATGTAATCAAATGAAAAAACTTTAAATACATTCAGAAACTCGAGAAACATGAAAACTATCTAGCAGTTAATATTTAGACAATAGCAGCAGTGTTTACCGCCTTAAGAGACACAGAGATCAGTATTTAAAAGACAGGTTTAATTAATTTTTAATCCTTTTTTTTGGGATATTGTAAGTCAGGAAACCCAAAGCGTTGTTTCTGACTCAAATTAATTACCCTTATGAGATTGACCTATTGTTAAAATTGTGTGAACAGATTCAAAATAAAATAAATGTTAAATATATATATATATATATATATATATATATATATATATATATATATATATATATATATATATATATATATATATATATATATATATATATATATATATATATATATATATATATATATATATATAATGATTATTTATAAAAAGATATATGCTTAATATTTATGATTTTTCTTAAATAATTATCTTTATTTAGTTAAATTATAATTATTTGTCTTTTGTTGTTTTAGAACACGGATTGAAAATTAATTTAGATATTAAATCGAAAGTTCACAACAAGTTTAGTTATTTTAGTGATGATAAGCTAGTTATTTTAATTGCTTAGTAATATATTATACCATTACGATAAATTAGATACCGTAATGAATAATTTGTTTAAAGATCTAGTAAAGTTGATCACATTAAAACAAATTTATAATTAACTAATCAGATGTATTAGCCATTTATCATCTAAGTGAAGGTTTATTAGGTTCAATAATTGAAAGGCCAGTTTCATTAAACTTTTCAAAATCAAGGTAATTCATAGGTATACTAGTAAAGTATTACTAGACTTCCTAAAATAAGTATGATAAAATGGTAGTGTATTTTTACAACAAAATAATTTTGTTGGAGATTATTTTATTTGAGGAAAATAAATTCATGTATTCGTTTTGTTCTTTAAGACACCAAAATAAGACTACCCCTAACAAATATTCTTCATAAAGGTTTATGCTTAGTTGTAGAATATTATATTTGTGAACATTTCAGCAGAACTTTTAAATCAGTTTGCGTCTTTATTACAAACAGAACCGACAAACAATATACATCTTTTAAATCAGTTTGCGTCTTTATTACAAACAGAACCGACAAACAATATACATCTTTTAAATCAGTTTGCGTCTTTATTACAAACAGAACCGACAAACAATATACATCTTTTAAATCAGTTTGAGTCTTTATTACAAACAGAACCGACAAACAATATACATCTTTTAAATCAGTTTGCGTCTTTATTACAAACAGAACCGACAAACAATATACATCTTTTAAATCAGTTTGCGTCTTTATTACAAACAGAACCGACAAACAATATACATCTTTTAAATCAGTTTGCGTCTTTATTACAAACAGAACCGACAAACAATATACATCTTTTAAATCAGTTTGCGTCTTTATTACAAACAGAACCGACAAACAATATACATCTTTTAAATCAGTTTGCTTCTTTATTACAAACAGAACCGACAAAAAATATACATCTTTTAAATCAGTTTGCGTCTTTATTACAAACAGAACCGACAAACAATATACATCTTTTAAAGCAGTTTGCGTCTTTATTACAAACAGAACCGACAAACAATATACATCTTTTAAATCAGTTTGCGTCTTTATTACAAACAGAACCGACAAACAATATACATCTTTTAAATCAGTTTGAGTCTTTATTACAAACAGAAACGACAAACAAAATACATCTTTTAAATCAGTGTGCGTCTTTATTACAAACAGAACCGACAAACAATATATATATTTTAAATCAGTTTGCGTCTTTATTACAAATAGAACCGACAAACAATATACATCTTTTAAATCAGTTTGCCTCTTTATTACAAACAGAACCGACAAACAATATACATCTTTTAAATCAGTTTGCGTCTTTATTACAAACAGAACCGACAAACAATATACATCTTTTAAATCAGTTTGCGTCTTTATTACAAACAGAACCGACAAACAATATACATCTTTTAAATCAGTTTGCGTCTTTATTACAAACAGAACCGACAAACAATATACATCTTTTAAATCAGTTTGAGTCTTTATTACAAACATAACCGACAAACAATATACATCTTTTAAATCAGTTTGCGTCTTTATTACAAACAGAACCGACAAACAATATACATCTTTTAAATCAGTTTGCGTCTTTATTACAAACAGAACCGACAAACAATATACATCTTTTAAATCAGTTTGCGTCTTTATTACAAACAGAACCGACAAACAATATACATCTTTTAAATCAGTTTGCGTCTTTATTACAAACAGAACCGACAAACAATATACATCTTTTAAATCAGTTTGCATCTTTATTACAAACAGAACCGACAAACAATATACATCTTTTAAATCAGTTTGCGTCTTTATTACAAACAGAACCGACAAACAATATACATCTTTTAAATCAGTTTGCATCTTTATTACAAACAGAACCGACAAACAATATACATCTTTTAAATCAGTTTGCGTCTTTATTACAAACAGAACCGACAAACAATATACATCTTTTAAATCAGTTTGAGTCTTTATTACAAACAGAACCGACAAACAAAATACATATTTTAAATCAGTGTGCGTCTTTATTACAAACAGAACCGACAAACAATATACAACTTTTAAATCAGTTTGCGTCTTTATTACAAACAGAACCGACAAACAATATACATCTTTTAAATCAGTTTGCGTCTTTATTACAAACAGAACCGACAAACAAAATACATCTTTTAAATCAGTTTGCGTCTTTATTACAAACAGAACCGATAAACAATATACATCTTTTAAATCAGTTTGCGTCTTTATTACAAACAGAACCGACAAACAATATACATCTTTTAAATCAGTTTGCGTCTTTATTACAAACAGAACCGACAAACAATATACATCTTTTAAATCAGTTTGCTTCTTTATTACAAACAGAACCGACAAACAATATACATCCTTTAAATCAACATAAATTTAAATATTGAAGAAAAATTTTATCGCATCTAAAACTATAGAAAGCAATGGAATATCCATCCAAGTGAAACATTATTTAACAGTAAATTTATTAAAAATCAGAATAACACAAATTTCCAGTGTTAAAATTTAATTTGGTAAGATCTCGTAAAGAAAACAATTTCAAAATTATATTCACTTTATAGAACGCACTTTCCTGCAACATTAAAACCTTTATTATCTTGATCAAATACATAAACTACAAAACAGAGGTACAAGAATGAATAATAAATTAGAAAATGATCAATCAATTTGATTTTTAAAAAATATGAAATTTCTAACAGTATATAGACGTTACTTTGTGATATAATTTTATCTACGAAGAAATTATGTGATATTAAATGATCATTTTAAACACATAATTTTGTAATACAGGAAACAAAACTCATTTTGTATCCAAACATCGTAATACAAATTTTTACAAGAAAAAACATACATAGGATAAACATTTTTTTAGTGTGCAATGATTTGTATTCAAAGTAGACTGTTTTTACTAATAAAATTCTAATTGTCTGTGATTTCGGAACTGCCAAATTACTTAAACTACTTGGAATTGACTCATTGGATGTTGATTTTGAAGAGTTCATTTTTCACTGAACAGTTCATGCATCAATTGAGATTTGCTCCAACTCATTCAACATAACCGTCCAAGAATTATTCCCATATTTATAAAACATTTTGAAATTTCACCAGCTTTGTTGGGAAGCTTTAAATAAAATTTTTTTAACCGAAAGTATCCTCAGTTTTGGTCAGCAATTGCACTATATAAGCATGGACACGCTGTAGTGTAAGTTTTTCGTGGGTTATGATAGCAGTAGCTTTACTGCATTTAGCGCCGTAACTGTTGAAGTGTATGCAATCTCCGCAGTGCACAACTGTATCTATTTCACATAGCCTGCGCCTGAGTTCTACTGTATTAATTGAACACTTCTACAGCAAATTTATCAGTTTGCATTGATGATTTTGTACATTTTTAACAAGACGTATTACATTTGGTGTGGCTAGTAGTACATATTATCTTTCCAACATATATAATAATGACAAACTTGTATCTTTATTTTAGATTTGTCCAGTTACTGTGACAATGTAGTATTAAAGTATTAATGTAACGATACGAATTAGGTTTCTTAAAAAAAGTAATGTCAAAAGGATACCCCACTATCTGTGAATATCGTAAATTTTACAATATAATTAGCTATACACCCAATTCACCTTTCATCAAAGTCTTTACTCACAGTTTAGCTTGTAGGTTGGTAATCCCAATGGCGTCGTGTCCGCAGGTTTACTGGGCAAGTCCCTCAGGATATATTTCAGTAGAGTAGGTCCCTCAGGAGTTGTTTCATTTGGTAACTGCTTAGAACCTGAAGAAACGTGTACTTAGGCTGGCTAGATAAATACGGTGGGTTACTGTAGGGTGGGTGGGTACCACATCATCGTGTATATACGAGTATAACGGCTAGATAAGTCACTTAAATCATCCCGTATCGTAGATGGGAGGTCCCCTAGCACTCCCACTCGTGAGTTGTGTGAGTGGCCACAAACCTTATCGTGGTTTAGGAAAAATGTGATTAGTAACAACCCTAATTTAAATCTGTTAGTTATTCACTATCTTATATTAAATATACGTTTCCTTATTTACAATATTTACAGTTTGAAACAATATACATTCATTTACTTTGCTCCTAAAATACAGATCATATAGATAGCATTGTTTGATTTTTTGTTTGGATGTCATGTTAGTTGTTCGTTAACAACAAGGGCTTTGCGCATTTCATTTACCCTATTAATAAAGTGTGCGTTGATT
This sequence comes from Stictocephala bisonia, assembly GCA_035578905.1. Lineage (NCBI taxonomy): Eukaryota > Metazoa > Arthropoda > Insecta > Hemiptera > Membracidae > Stictocephala > Stictocephala bisonia. Next base: position 708,871 of record JAQJVL010000074.1, on the reverse strand, counting down.
TCCCAACGGCTGTGGGATAAAACAAAGAACCGGCGCAAATATCTGAAAACCCCCCGGAAGCTCTAAGAGAAGGGTCCCACATGTCATGGAATAGCGTCACATTCGCGGCTCCTAATGAAACTATCGATCACAGGCGGGGGTGGGCGCATGCGCGGCGTAGGGGCGCGCGCACCCTCAGTCGACGGCTGCAGAGTCTGTTGTCTTCGACTCCTCGCCACACCTCTGATCGCGCACTAACCATCTTCATCTTCCCGTACTGAGCGTAGCGTACCTCCGCGAACTTCTCGTTGCCATCCAGAAGCCCCTTGGGAGCCCTCTTCCCCCAATCAGCAGGTCAGTACACTGTATGCTGTTACCTTGATAGGTTAGGTTATCTGATGACGCAACGGGGTCAACTGGACCCAGCATCCCTTGCGAGAACACACTCACTTTCTTCCCATACGATTATTTACCTTACGATAGCTAATTATTTATCTCAATCCTGTGATAAATATTTAAGTATGAACAATCTTTCTTTAGATTCATTAACAAAAGAAATGTCCATGT
>JAQJVL010000074.1:23325-103325 GCA_035578905.1 Stictocephala bisonia | reverse complement strand
GGGCTCGCAGAAAGTTCCAAAGTTTCCCTATGTTAAGGTCCTGCAGCTCTGCTTCTAAGTTTAAAAGCATTATTCAGTGTATTCCGATCAGTTCAGAAAGTTTGATTTCGTAGAGCTTTTTGTTATTTTTATATAATTGTTTTAGAAATTAAAACAATTTGTATTTCTATGAATTTCTTTGCAATTGATTAAAAAATTATAAAAGGAATCTGCACAAAACCATTTATGCGTATTGTTGTTAAAAGTTTCAATGTATCTCTTTAAAAGTGGCTTTATCAAAGGTAATTACTAACGAGTGTTAAAGAAGCGTTATTAGTTAAATGAATTATTTGTATCGTATCACATTTAGAAAACCTTTACACAATTTCTATTAAAAAAAATTTCTTACGAGGAAAACAACGATATAAAATAGTCTAGTATTATATAGTTGTTGATGTTCAGCTGTTGCTTAGAGTATAAAAAGTACTATTCATTTAGGTACTAGAAAGATAAAAACAATTAATTGTTCGAAGTTCTTTCTTTCGTAAACACTCAATAGATAAAAGTTGACTACAATTATTGCTAGATACACAATTTTTCAATTCGGTATCAGTATGGTTAAAAAAATGCTTTTGCCTCTATAATCTGATTTTCTACACACGACATTCCTATAGGATATAATTTGGTCACATCATTATAAACCAAATTATTTTATCAACATTTATATTTTTAGACCAATAAATATTATAAGTATTGTCGAAGTAGTTTATTAATGTCCTAAGTGGTTGTTGTAAATTTAAAAAATCCTTGCAGCACAAAACAGTAAATATTTTTTCACTAGAGGCAAGTCTTATAGGAAACTTAACATTTGGCCAACTTCGTAGTTTTACATTTAAACTTAATGAGGATGTTTATTAAAATTTTTTTAAAAGAAAGCAATTACCCGGTATGTAAACAATGGTTTTTTACCTTTAGAGTATAAAGATGGTAAAATTTGAAACTACAGATTAGTAACTCAACCATAAAATGTTTGTTAAACCAACAAAAAGTACGTTTTATGAGTATAATAAATAAGACATTATCATTTGAACACAAAATTTGAATGTATATTGCAGATAATTAAAATCTACTTTGGTTTCGTATTGAAAGCTAAAATACGAATATTAAAATAAAAGAATTCACTATTCCTTTTGTTATCAACAAGACATGGTATTGTAGATCTGTAATTTGAGATTTGAAAATTATTAGTTGGAATTAAATCGAGGATTCCTTCCACTGGCTTTCGTCTTTGTTATTGAGTTTGTCAATATTTACACAAGTGATGAAAGTAGCGAGTTTTGTTCAGTAAAGAGACACGATTTGTAAACAAATATACAACAAGCCTAATTATTTATATTTTATTTATTTGATTTATTTATTTGACTTTTATTTATCTGGTTTTATTATTGATACAAACCATAAAACAAATAATTTAAATTTGTGTCTCCTGATATCCTACTAATTTAAATTGAAGCGAGATTGACTTCTATATTTAGTATTTATTTAAAGTTTCATGAAGAATAACAAAGATTTTCTTTTATTGACTTTTGAAAAAATTGGCCCATCTTTGGAAATATTTACAATCCTAAAATTATGGAATCGAGATGCAGAATTTATATGTGAAGCGTGCTAGGGAATTCCTCAGTGTGTTTGTAAAACAATACAATTATCTGTGGAAAATTTACTTTTCTTATAGTTGAGTTTTTTCTTATACCATTATTAATTAATAATAATAAAAAAAAGCTATCACTAAACAAAAGCTAATTGATCAGAGCTGGAGTTACAGTAAAAATGTGACCATACGTGTTTTAGCCCAACACCTTTAATTGTTTTAAACATCTTTATTTGTGTATGTTTTACTAATTGAAACATATCTTAACTTAACATATTGATGAAAAATTTAATTAGAATAAATTGTAGAGATAAATTCTTTACCATAATCAGAAGAATATAAACTTTACGACTTTAAAAAATACAGGTTGTTTCAAAAAGAATGACCCGATTTGAAATAGCTATATTTATTAGGAATAGGGACTTTATCCAAACACATGGACATTCAAATACTCACAAATGAATAAAGTTTACGAAAATGTATTATAAATGTTCAATATGCTCTCCATTTGCAGCACGGATGACATATAGTCGATATACGAATTTCTGATAAACACCTTACGCACAATTTGGAGCGAATTCGACCAGATGTGCGATCATATTGGGATGTTGGATACAAATGGAGATCATATTGAACATTAATGTACACTTTCGTTAACTTCATTCTATTGTAAGCATTATGATGTCAAATATGTTTGGGTAAATCCCTTGTTTCTAATAAATGTTTATTAGAACCGATGTTATTTAACATTGGGTTATTCTTTTTTAAACAAACTGTATGTATATATTAAGAAACAGGTTTTATTTAAAGTGCTAAAATAATTTATGGTTTTTATTACTTTTAACTTATGTTCTAAAAATTATTTGGGAAATTATTTGTTCGATAATATTTCAGGTTTATGTACCTATTCAAATAATATATGATAGTAAACACACTTGTTTAGCGTTATATCTTAGTGAACAGTCTAGCTTATTGGGAATGAATGAGTGTATAGGTTATATTTATCACTTAAAAAAGAAGAGCAGAGAAGAGTAGGAATCGGACAGCCTCTTAAAAAACGATCTCATGGTTCTCAAAACCCCTTGGAGGAGATTAGTAGTGAGTGTTATTAAGCAATTCATGAAGCCTAGATCTCCAGGAGGGAGTTAAACGCCGTACATATCAATACACTATGAATCCTAAAGTTTGGAGGATGGGAGGGTGGGTCCTTATGAAATACATGGATATGAATCCCAAAATGAAATTCTTAAAAGCTAGAATCTTTATAAAATATTCTTTCGTAATATAATGTCTTTGATGTTTCATCTGTAATTTTTTTGATACTATTTTTGATAAAAGATAACAACTAAACAACCCCTAATCGTGAAAAGTGATTTTGAATTCAACAATATGATGTTTTCTCACATAGTAATTTTAAAAATATTTTATTTGTTTATTAAAGTTAACTATAAATATATTTAAATTCATAGAGTACAGTAATGGTTAACATATTAAACAGCTACAAAATATTTATCGCATTGGGAAAGTAAGCCTCAATATGTTGTCTGTAGCCGCTAACGACGTTAGAACCCCTCACCCTCCACCCCTCAACAACACAAAACAGCTTTTCACCACCCAGACTGTCTGGTTCTCTTTTTATCTCAAACCGGTATCCTAGCAACCAAGACAACGTGGTGTCATTCGACTCTTGAGAACAGTAGCTTAACTTTCCTTAGTATCCAATTATCTTAAGGAGGGAATAACACTGTACTAATTAATTTTATAACAATTTTGTTGTAATACATCTCAATATCTTCATTGTTAAGAATCGTACAGTTTCAACCTGTGTTTAGCAAAACGTATTATATTTTTATTGTAACAAATATGAGTTTGTAAATACTGTAGTAAGAGGGAACAACTTAGCTAGATGTAAAATACTGTAGTAAGAGGGAACAACTTAGCTAGATGTAAAATACTGTAGTAAGAGGGAACAACTTAGCTAGATGTTAAGAGGGAACAACTTAGCTAGATGTTAAGAGGGAACAACTTAGCTAGATGTTAAGAGGGAACAACTTAGCTAGATGTTAAGAGGGAACAACTTAGCTAGATGTTAAGAGGGAACAACTTAGCTAGATGTTAAGAGGGAACAACTTAGCTAGATGTTAAAAGTAGCTATAAAACAATTAACAATTTTAGTATTTAAAAATAAAACAAAATTAGGTTCTTATTACTGATAATATGCCATGATTTACTTACAAAGTAATGTAATATACTGCAAACATTTAAATCAGAATCAGAATATTTTATTTCGTTTTAATAACATGAGTTACATCAAATAAGTCAAACTTTACAAACAAACTTAAAATTATAAAATATTTGTTCCCACATTACTAACCAGCACACCCTGACAGGAATTCATCTACCGAGTACGAGCACTTTTTCAATCAAAACAGATTTAAGTTAAAGATTGAATGATTTTGAGCTGTCAATGGATTTTACTTGTTGAGGTAGGGAATTAAACAACCGTAAAGCAGAATAATGGAGACCCTTCTCTCTAAGTGTGAATGGGATACGTCATATTGTTTCTGTTCCGAGTGTTATACAAGTGACCAACTTTGTTCTCTACGAATAAGTGACTATTCGTTTTAAAGAAAGACAACACTTCAAAGATATAAATACCCGGTAGTGTAAAAATATTTAGTTCTTGGAAAAGAGCCTTTCAGTGATGTTTAAAATTTACTCTACAAATAATTCTAACCTTTCTCTTCTGAAACATGAAAACTCTTAATATGTCACTTGATGAGCCCCAAAAGCAAATGCCATATTTCAATCGAAAATAAACATAGGCATAGTATATCTGAAGCTGGATTTCCCTGAAGACCACAGATGTTAATACTTTGAATACAAAAATCATGGATGACGATTTTGCACAGAGGCCATCTACGTGCTTTGACCGATTTAGACGTTTATCCACAGTAATACCTAGCAGAAAAGCAGATTCACTTAGTCTGATACCATTCACACTGGAGAAATCAAAGTGAAATGTGGGAGAACAGCATGATTTTTGTCTTATCTTCATTTAAATGTAGATAATTCGACTGAAACCACTTGTTTAAACTGATGTACGCCTCATTCATTCTAACTTCAAGGGCATTTATATCAGGATCAGAAAAAATGGCAGTAGTGTCATCCACATAACAAACTATATTAGAATCAACATTCAAAGGCAAGTCGTTTAAGTACATGGGAAAAGAGAAAAGGTCTTAATATGGAGCCTTGAGTAACTCCTAAAATTATCTGCAGCCAATCCCCATGAGGCCTCCCACCACCCATTAAAGCGACAGTCTGATTTCTACCCATTATATATGAAGTAAGTAAAGACAAGGCATTAGCTCTCAATCCATACCTTCGAAGTTTCTCCAATAGAATAGGATGACTCACGCAGTCGAAAGCACTGGACAGATCACAGTAAATCGCTCCAGAAAACTTCGATCGGTCCAAGGCCTCCAAAACCACCCGAATAACACTATATACAGCATTGGATGTTGAGCAGCCCCTCTTGAAGCCATACTGTGAGTTAGATAAAAGATTGTTTGGATAAAAGGAATGCTCAATTCTTGAAGGAATGATAATCTCAAACACTTTGGAGATAGTCGGCAAAAGTGAAATTGGTCTGTAGTTAGACTTATCTATTCTCTATCCTTTTTTATAGATAGATAAACAGAGAGCTTCAGATGTTCCGGAAAGGTCTCCTCAGCAAAATATATATTTATTACGTGAAGCAAGGGTGATGCAATAGCATTGGCACATCGTTTGAGAATATCCGATGTAATACCACTGGACTTAGATGTTATTAGTTTGTTAAGAGCATAGAGAACCTCTTCGATCGCAGGTATAAAGTAATCCAAGGAAACTCCCCAACCCTGGTAAAATTCTTGGAAATTCATACGATAGTTAAAAGATGCCTTATCCGAGTCTTTTTGAGACATATGACTTTCATAGAGATAAACTATTCACTAAAGATACGCTCAACTTCCACCGGACTTTCAACATCTCCGTTTGGCTCCGACAAGTGAATCAGGTTATCAGAGTTCTCAGAACAGCCCAACTCCTCATTGACAATCCTCCAAGTTGCTTTCCCCATGATTTACTTTCATTGATGAATCTGTTGTTAAAGTTTCGCCTGAGAAATAACCCTACGAAGGATGGATTTGTATGCCCTAAAATAGGAAACAAAATCTGGAGAAACATTTGTTTTGCTCATAACAAACAACTCACGTTTGCGAGCACAGGATGTCCTTATGACCCAGGGCTTCTTTTTACATCCCAAATACTGCTTTCTCGAGCGTTATGGACAAGCATGAACAAGTAGGTGAGTAAATATAGTTAAAAATGATTTTAAAGCAGTACTGCAGTTTGACAGTTCTTCTTATAATCCTTGGATAGAAATTATAAAATATATTCTTCAGATTATTATATAACCAAATACCAACTTGGGAGAATAGCAAGGCGGGTGTAGACAATGGATAAGGTGCTTGGACCGAACATTTACATTAAAACTAATCATGGACATTTACAATAAAAGACAAACAGTTATCATGAACAATCATCGATATCGTTTGTAAGATGACATGGCTGTCTGATAGTGTCGATCTTATTTTATAAGTGCACAAGACAAGTGAAATTTACATAAACAAATTTATTACAATATAAGTACAAAATATACAAATATTATTGTGATGGCTTTCGGTAAACCACTTTTACCCTCCTTAGAGCAGAGGGATCTATAATGTAATAATGAGTAATGATCTCTATGTGTTCGGATTTCTAAGTAATATAGTTTTTCTATGCGTTATTTATGAATCGATGTTCTCTTCCTAAGTATAGATATTTATTTAAGATATTTTTGATATAACTGGTTCGATCGATTGGAAGAACACAGATGCAGATATCTGGGCCTGAAGCTTGTTTCATGTGCCAAATCAATAGAGCTCTAAGAGCAATTTTATACTTTTCCTTCAGGAGCTGACTGAAACGTCAACTAAAGAAGAACAAATAATCTCACAATTAATTATCTCTCTGTGTACAACATTTTTTATCACTACAATACAACATAATCTCACTTTTTGGATTGTATCTGTCCAGAATAAGGCTGTTAATTGACTGACCACAAATCCCTTATTTCATGAACCCCACCATCTGTCCCGTCACAATTTTCTCTCGGTATGTTCCCCACAAATAAAGGAACTTATTCCCTGTCAAACTTACTTGAAAGTAAGGAGAAGAGGAAAAGCCTAAACGGCTGGGCATCGAATTTTATAAATCAAAGATAAAACAATTTTTAAATTTAAATGTAATTTATTGACATTCACCAACAAATAAAACTTGTGCACTAAAACTCAAATAAATAACACAATATAAAATTTATCTCGGAACAGACAAAGACAGTTTACAAGACACTATGTTGAAAAGAGGTCAAGTGCCGTGAGTTTATTGTGCTATAAAGTGACGCTGAAAGCCCTTTTGTACAGGAAATTGCCAATTATTCATTATGTATTAAGCAATATTACAATAAACGAAATATGAAGGGACATTCAAAGTAGATTTTACATGATTTATTGTTTTATTTTAACAAATTATCAACCAAAGTAAAACCAGTTCTCTAACAGTCTTCTCCAGTGACTGATTTTGTCACGGTCGAGCCTCTGACACTAGGATAAAACTAAAATGTCATCTCAGGTTACTAAAGACAATTCTCTTCTCTTACATTTAGCTAACAGCACTATACTGAGGATACAGAAATAAGGAAATTCTTTGCCAGACCACTTCGACTTATTTTGCTCCAATATCTCCTCGTGTAAGGCAACTCTACGAAATATGCAGACTAAATACTCACCATCAATTGGAATTGCATGCCCTCTCTATTCGTATGGATTACTATTATATTTTATTGTCTTTTTTTAATTGTCTCTCATTTATTATTCTTATTATTAGTGCTCAAATTTGTTGTTTTCAAAATTATTTTCTTTGTTCATTGTCTCTTATAATCTGTAGTTTGGCTTTTGTCGTTGGAAGATAAACAAATAAAAAAGGCCAAGTTTAAATTTGTACGTTTATAAATAAAGCTGTAATATTTATTTGAAATTAACATCAGGCTTAGTGGAGAATCAAATGCAATATGGTGGCAGGAGTAGACTCAAGTCTAGTTTATGTGAGAATATTTATTCCTAGGATCACAACAATTTTATTTCCTGAAGAGTTAAATATTAGTAGTTTCAACTAGATATAATTACTGCTGTAGATGGATGGTACAGTTTAATCTACCCTTCTGATAGTGTGGACTCCAGATTGTTAATGTAGCCACGGGTTTAAACATATTTAAACACGTTATACAATATGACAGTTTTTCTTGATAATAGTGAATGGCCTGTTCTGAGAATCACTCTTCTTCATGTAGTGGGCAGGCAAAATAAAAATTGATATATATTTTTGGTGTAAATTACATAAAAATATTCTGTATTTAATGCATAGAAATGCATTTTTATCAACTCACATGAATCTATTGTCTATGTTTGTACATCATGTATGGCTGGATGCTGTAAATAAGTTGAAGTCTAATTTCAGTCATATCATTGAAATTCTGGGTAATGGATAAGAGGGCCCTCTTTCCACCCTTTGCCCAGTCATATATATATATAAACAAAAAGGTCACATAAAACGTATACCTTTAATATATTAGTGAGCCGAGACTCTTCTTTAACTGCTAAACTATACATGCAGAACTGGCAACATTGGCCAAACTATTAGGCTTGTAATGATATAGCTTGGGCTATAGTTCATATTATTTTTACTTTGATAAATTACTAAAAGTTTAAACCAGACAGATAACATCAAACTGGGTATTCATAGAGTTGTGAGACTTCATTTTAATACGTGATACAATATTTATTATATTTTAAGCGTTACTGTAATTTTACCAATAAATTATGCATATAAATTTGCTTACGTAGATTTGTACTTTTAATAATATATAACCCAGCTTCCTCTTTCCCCCTTTCTTTCCCCCTTTCTTTCCCCATCTCTTTCCTTGTATGAAGAGTGAATTCAATCCGTTCATTTGTGAAACTTGGTGTATAATTAGCCAAGATCCAGGTTATGTAGGGAATTGTACAGGTATTATACAGGGTGAAAAAAATGGAAACGCTTTCACAGCAACGTTATTTTTTCAATAGATAATTTAATTTTTTAAATAATTGTGTTCCATAGAGTATAATTTTTTATCAGAATAATTTACTTAAAACAGTTAAATTGCGGAGAAATAATAATAATGTTCAAAATTCAAATGACCCCTACTCTGGAAAAGATAATCCTTTCGTAGTCCGGTTTGCGGCAAATAATTTCTTTTGAATAGAAATTTTATTTGATATCAAACTCGACCTAGGCTTACGTTGAAGATTTTCATTCAACTCTTCATGGGCCGTCTACCTGAAAAGATCATATGTCCATAATGGCATAAAAAAGTATGTTCTTTGTAACCATGATCGTGTACATTATTTCACTTTTACAGGTGAAGTCTTGCAAAAGTTGTGAAAGCGTTTCAATTTTCCCACCCTGTATATTAATTTGTTTCATACGATTTTAAAATTGTTGTATAATTTGTATTTTATTGTTATTCGTTTTGAAATGTTCAAATAAGGTGATGAGAAAAGTAAAACTACTCTACAGTACAATAAGTAAATGCATTCGTGCTATTATATGAAAATCTACATCATAATATAACTTAAGTAACAATATAAAATGTTTTATAACTTATCAATTGAGAATTACATTCTATTCAAGATTATAAATTTTATATATAAACAATATAGGGAAAACAGCGACTTTGCGACATCCTAAGGTTGAGTTCCGTCCCAAAGGTGGGCTGAAGGCCAGTTCGGATTTCTTCGGCTAGTCTCGGTTTTGAGACGTTGCCAGATTAGGTTGGCCGTTGAACTGATTACTGAAATGATGACGAAGCATTGGCCATGGTTGCCTGCATCCCAACGGCGCTAATACAACATTCTATTCATCGGAGAACTTCGTTGAACCTCGTGAGGGTTCGGATCCAGGCGTAGCAAGGACCCGGCGAGACGGGATGGTACTGCCACTTAGTCAGTTTTACTGCAACCGCCGGCCTGCTTGCTTGCCTACATTCGACCTTCTAGGCATTCAAGTCTACCACTCGTGGTTTAGTGCTGCGGGTGTTACTCCTTGTAGTGGGGAGTAGGATCCGTGAGGAGTGTTTCATAGCACCCTCAGCCCACTTCGACTGGGCAGCGGATAGCCGGGTGAGGACCAGCTAGCCATACGGTTCTTTCCCGATAAGCCTTGGTGTAATAGGAGTCGGCTTAGGGATACATTTCCTAATTTACGGTTATAACAAGGCCGTCTATGTAGGAATGATTATTTTGGATCTCTCTAAGACACTCATCTACGACTTTCATTACAACGTCGTCAAGAGCAGATACGGAGTGAAGGCACAGCTACAATACACTAACACGGATTTGCTCAACCGAAGACCTATACTCCGACATGAAAGATATGATTGATCTCCTGGACACAAGCGCCTATCCAAAGCCTAATCGCTTCAACATTCCAAGGCGTAACAAGAAGGTTATTGGAAAGTTTAAAGATGAGTTGAACCGTAGAATAATGTTTGAATTTGTAGGGTTGCGATCAAATATGTACGCCAGCAGATCTGAAGATGATCCGAAGGAACCCGAGCTGGAAAGATAGTCAAAGAAGGCTAAGGGAGTGAAGAAATGTATTGTGAAGAAAGATAACAAATTCCAGGATTACAAAGAGTGTTTAGATCAATTTTCCACCAAATATAGCACGTTTAACTCTTTAGGAATATGAGAAAAGTACAAAGGTGATGTATATAGGCTGATAAAGTTACAAACATCATCTTTTTAATTCCTCTACAGTGTCGAAATTAAAACGATCGTATCGGCTAAGGATGAGAGGTACATCCTGGAAGGAGGATGCAAAACAATACCATGGGGACACTACTCCCTCTCCCAAGAGGCACTGATGAACCGGATACGCTGATGGTAGAATAAGAAGATCAACAGCAGAAGGGAGCGCAGGAGACGAGTACAGGAGGTAGCAAAATAACGGAGGTACCACATTTCGCAGCGGAGAGGGACTGAGAAATCCCGGAAACCCAATAAATACATTGATACCATCAAACAAGCGTCAGTCATTCACCAAGAGTATAAGAGAAATCATTACCAAAGAGCTTCATGCTCCGTCACAAAGATGATTTCCTATTCGACCTGTTGAAGTCAAAGGAATAGACGATCTGTATCAGGCTGACTTGATAGAGATGATTCCATACTCCACATTTAACAAAGGCTACAAGTATGTTCTGACAATGATCAACCGTTTTACCAAGTTCGTTTACGCAATACCTTTGAAGGACAAATCTGGACGGGAAATTATTTAGGCCATTATACCGATTGTCGATAACAACCCGATGAATTATCTACAAACAGACATGGGCAAGGGGTTTTACAACGCTGAATTAACAAAGCTAATGAAAAAGCCCAATATTATCCACTGTTCCGTGTTCAGTGAGAAGAATGGTTTTATAGTTGAAAGATTTAATCGCAGCCTCAAGTCTCTAATGTGGAGAAAATTCACAGAGCTGGGGAATTAGCAATGGGTGAAGATATTACCTGGCCTGTTAAAAGAGTACAAAACAAGGAAACAAAGAGTACAAATACGGTGGTGGAGTACATGGTGGAGAAGGTGTTGAGAATTAAGGGCAACAAAGTGCAAGTTAAATGGTTCGGCTTCGATGGTACGCACAATACATTGATAAATAAAAAGGAACTTGTGTAAACTACTTAATTTGAGTCAGGACATCAAGATGAAGAGATAAAAATTAGAAATAGTGAACTTGGACATACTGTGAAACGGATATGAATTAAAAGAACAAACACAGTGACCTGCTGCCCAACCATGTTCGATGTATCATGTGTGGACCTTAACATTCCGGCAAGACTAATGTAATGTTAAACTTGCTATTTAATCCAAACGGACTAAAGTTTTAAAATGTCTGTGATTTCAAAGTCATTGTACCAGCCAAAGTATAGGTTGCTAAAAAGTGTAAAAAGTAATACAAACATGAACTCAATTATCATTGCCTTATTCTACTATAAACATAAAAGTATAAAGAATCCCCATATTCCTACTTCGTACCTTAATTTTTCCCCTTTTTTCATTATAAATACAAAATTATATTCTTAATCCCTATACTATTATAATTATTGATTAATAAAGTGATTGTATGGGTGAGCGAGTGGGCCCTATCACTGTACTTGTATGGGCGGGCGGGTGGGTACTATCATTGTACGTGTATGGGTGGGTCGAACAGTCGAAGAAACACAAACATTAATTATATATATATATATATTAATTAATATATATAATTAATAATGTATATATATATATATATATATATATATATATATATATATATATATATATATATATATATATATATATATATATTAAGGTCTATATGGTAGCCATATTGGATATTTTAGCCAATCACAGTTCTTTATTTTGATCACGCAACTTGGTAGGGGTACCCAAAACCGAGGCTAGCCGAAGAAATACGAACTGGGCTTCGGCCCAAATTTGGGACGGAACTCACCCCTGGGGCGTCGCAAAGTCGCTGTTTTCTCTCTACTATAAACGAATGAGTAGTAACATAGCTTGAGAAGAAATAGTGCACAATTTTCTGACATTTTTATTACATTGAGGAGCTTTGTATGCTTAAAGTGAGACCCATCCTTTACTCTCTTTATTTACAGTGAAGTCAAGATTTGTTCCTAGGAGTTATTGATGACGACAATCACAAATTTCTTTCTTTATCCTGTTATTATTTGGTCCTTAACACAACATGTTATATTTTTATAGCTCCTTGTAAGTTCAAAGTATTGTAATGACAGTTGTGTAAATGATATCATATAAATACATGTTGTAGTTATGTAATTTAACTATAATGTATTTCACATATACCCATAGTCACCCTTGACTGAACAATTATTCATCACCGCAGTTTATCTTTGTGGTGAAGGTATTCGCACAATCTTACTCCAAACAAATATAAAGAATTTACAATTTATATAATATGAATATCTGAATAGATATAAAAAAGTATTTGTTAAAAGAATGTAACAGAAGGCTAAATTTGGACATATGACATTTTAATTTTAAACTTTTAATGACTATAAGGATTTTGAGAAAGTACTATGAAAAGAAATCAGATACGTAGGCCTACATGTTTTTAATGGTCTTTTTACGAAAAAGTGTTTTAAGAGAAAACATATTTTTATTTGTATTTTGAGGTACATTGTAAAATATTACAAAGGCAAACAAGCAACGTATTAAACACCATTTCAAAGTATAAACAATTTGAAGGATGAAATCTTAAAAACATACACGTAGAATCCTTATAGAGTTGGGCTGAACTAATTATGACGTGCGTTTTTATATAGCACATATGGGGTTTCAGCAGTGAAGGGGAGCAATCCACCATGGCACATCACGGGGCTTGAGTAACTTCTGCTATCAAGCTCCGGTTTGTGTTTAACTTCCTTAATAGTGTTAACTTGTAGAAAATAACTGTGATGGAGTGTAAACGTTTGTTTTATTGTTATTGATTGCTTAACATTACAGAATATAGTAATTCATTGGGTTATTGTTATTTGAATACTAAATAATGGTTTAGTTTTATCATTATAAGTATGATTCGTTAGTGCTGATCAAACCAACCAATGCTCATTGTTGCTGATAACGTGTTCCATTACGTGGGCTGTTAATGAGCTGCCAGCATGTGCCTACCGTCAATCTAGTTTCCATGAAAATTTTGTAATGGGGAAGAGTAGTTCTCTACCTCACTTCCACCACTCAGTGCATCTTCCACACACCGGTGCTTCCAGTGAGTTGTAATCTAAGCGGCCTGTCTGTAGTGTTGAAGTTAATATGCTTGGGAGGTTGTAGTTGAAATAATATAAAATGTAACATTTATAATTAATCAAAGAAGTATATTTGAGTAATAATCACCCACAAACACAACAGTTATGATTATTCAAATTTAATTAAAAAGGCATTCTACAAGAATCCACTATCATGGCCCCTTCCCTTCTATACGTTATTGGAAGAGGAGTGTGACGGTCGGTTTAGTTTTCAAAAGACATTTTTATACCTAAAAATTTATAAAATCCTCTCAATTTATGTATTTTACCTTGATTTTTTTAAATGTATTCTGCTGATTCGGACTAAATGTAAGAGATCAGTAGTTGTTTAGCTTTGCGAGGGTCATATATCTCACTGTATTAAAGACGTCACTTTATAATGTAAATTGAATTTACCACTAAGACTCGGCTCGCTGTAGGGTGATATTGAAACAAATTGTTCTGGCAGAGAACACCGTCCTTAAATATGATTTATCACTCGGCTGTAATATATCAGGATTCCTTGCCTTGAAATTTATTTCACACATATAACGGCTTAAAGGAGCTTTTGATTAAACGGTTTGGTGAACCCCAGGTAGTTTTTAGTTGAAATTAAATAGGCCTAACCCTAACTCTTAAAGGACGTTTCCCGCAGAGTAAGACTGGATCTTAGGTTCCAGATATGTTGAAACAAAGGGTAAATACCAATGAGACAGTGCTCTTATTTTACATGTGTCAAAAATACATTAAAATTTTTTTCCTTTTACATTTTGTAATGTTTTTATTCATTACATAGTCTTCTGGCATATCAAATTAAACATGGGAATTTGATTATGGGAAGTCGATCATAAAAATCCGTCAGTGATTTTCACCCTTGGTGAACAGTCGAAGGTAACTCTGCCCTTCCATTACTGAACCACTACGTTTCACTCCATTAACTATTACCAAGCCATTAGAATCCCTGCTTAAGTAAAAGGTTACTGAAATATCATATTTTTCTTTATTATGTTTATATAGAATTACCTTTACGGTATATGGATTCATAAGTTTGATAGCATATGTTAAACATACCTGGAAATACACACTGTCGTCAATCTATTTACTTAATTATGCCTGAACACAATATTGTTTGTAAATTAAATTCTAATTCTGTCTGTACGTCATTTGAATACGTTTATTAACGGTCTTATGTTTTAATGTTCTATACACCAAAGGATACGATATAAACATTATCTCAACACCGCTTCTGTCGGAAAATTTTATAGAGTTATTTTATTAATAAGTATAGTAAAAGCAAGACCACTGATTTCAATTACTCTTCTTTTTATTGGTCCATGATTGCTTATAAAAGTTTCAGGTAGTTTTAACATTTTGTACCTTTAAAAAAAAAAATTGTGGCAATTCAAATATCTGCTTCGGCAAAGAGTTTGTTCGCTTTCCACAGAGTAATCAGTGTACTGGTTTGGAAGAACATTTTCCTTTATTTTACACATTTGTAAATAGACTTCCGCTATTTGGATCTTTTGAAAAATTGTGGGTCCTAAAATTCTTTACCATAGAGATTGTGTTTTATTTGCAAGATTGCAACAGACACAGCTAGAGATGGCTGGATTGATCTGACGTCATTGCAATTTGTTTTGACATTACTCAATATCAGCTGTCATGGAGGTTTTGTAACTAAATATATTTGACAGTTCATATTTCATCACTTTGAATTTTTTCTTTCCGTAACTATGCATGAATGTTTAACTAGTGTGAAATGAGAATAAAACCAGTTGATGTCATAAGCAGAAGAATAAATATAAACGTAATAAGGATTCATAAAATTTTATTTAGTATTGATTATGCTAAGATGTTTATAATTACATATTAAATTCAACTAAATAATTCGACCCTTTCTTAAATTCTTAAAAATAACTTTTTAGGTTCTGAACTCGAGTGAGGATTTGTTTGTTGTGGATACAGGAAATTGTGGGAAAACTATCCTTGGCCAAAATCTTGATAATATCCTTGTTAAAGGACCCTGTATAAATCCTTACCGGGCGAGTGACAGTAGAGCGCCTGTCAAAAACATATCAAACTGTAAGCCAGGAAATCGCACAACTGTGACAGTAGAGCGCCTGACCGTGAGGTTTGAAAATAACAGAGTAAAGCACTTTTTCATGTATGCTTGTTTAGGGTTTTTCATTTGTATAAAGTTTACTAACCAAATGTATAATTTGGTAGTCAATATAAACAGCTGTTTTTCATTATTTTAAATATCAGCTGTTTTTATTTAAAGCACCTTTTCATGTATGCTTGTTTTTGTTTAGGGTTTCCTAAAAAATTGCCTTTTTTAAATAACAAAATGTATTTTACATGAAACACAAGTTGTTTAAATTTATTATAAATGCTGTTCCATGTGACGCCCTTCTTTAGCAATGCATAATTCAACCTTAAATAATTAATTCAATATTGCATAATTTAATCAAAATAATTAAAAACAGCTGTTTATAATGACTATGAAGTTATACATTTGGTTAGTAAACTTTATACAAGTGAAAAACCCTAAACAAGCATACATGAAAAAGTGCTTTACTCTGTTATTTTCAAACCTATTTTTAAAATTGAGGTATCTTTGGATTTGTTATTAAATTTACAAAATTAAAGTAATGTAATATATTTTCAATAAAACTAATGGTTTTAATGTTATTTAACTTTTAACATTTCATATGGCTGCCATTTTGAAAATGATAGAGACAATTATGTTACTTTTTTATTTTAGACTACCCCTAACTAGGTTAGCAAATATGCCAAGTTTAAAGTTATTAGCTCAAACTATGTTTGAGATATAATTTGTTTTTTTAAATAAAAAACACATACAGACAGACAGTTAAGAAGGTGAGGTAGGCCACATGTTTACAGGAACTCTTTTGCTTGTTTATGTCTACTATCATATTCTGAAGTTCTGCCAACCTCTCACGAAACATCCTGTATAAATGAGAATAACACAATTTTTGTTATTTTTTTTAATTTAATTTATTTACTCTCAGTTCATCAAGAGCAGCACCAAAACTTATACTGCATTTTCAAATAATATGTTTAACAAAAATAAACATAATAATATACATTAACATTTTTATAACCGTAGACTCGGCCGAGCACTACTAACTTTTATGAAAATGTTTACATTACGTACAAACGTCCAACTGCACTTTTCTGCTTCCAATCGTGTTTTAAATATAAAGATAGTGACATAATATTGAATGAATTATACCAAATAAATATACAACGACAGTGACAGCTAATATAATATATATAATGATATATATATATATTTTTTTTTCAATTGCAATTAATATTTGAAGCTTTATTGTTGAGGACAAAGAAAAATTATCTATTGAGAAACATTCGTATTATTCGGTCAGGCTAATTTTGTAAGAGAAGAAAGTTAAATATTCAGTAAGTGAAATAGCATGTTTCGTTAGAATTTCCATATTTTGTTTGTTTTAGAATGTTGTAGCCGACATATTGAGTGTAAATAGTATTTTCTGTTTGTTTAAGTATTGTTTTTTTTATATTTTGTATTGTTTTAAATCTATGTAAATGTAACAAAATTTTTTTGGTTTGAATTTAAATGTATATTTATTATTTTAGAATGTTATACATATTTAGCGTTAAAACTTAGAAATACAGATTTGTTATTTACAAGCCTATTTGTAGTTATTGACCTGTTTGTAACTTTTCCTTTTCTTTGAAACAATTGCCAAGTAATAAAATTAATATAATTTTTTTTAAATTACTGCTTGGTTTTTACGAATTTGCATAAACTATGGTTAATATTTCATAATTAATACTCATGGATTATGGGACAAGTAATGGGCAAAGGAAGAATGTCTACGTGTTCTTTTTACATAAAACTAAATAGTATCAAGTTTATAATTTTTTGAAAAAGATGACTGAAAATACATCATTATCTATCTTAGGCTTCGGGAGTTGATATGGTAAACGTGACGCGGTCCATATCCGAAGACCAAGATGGTTAGTGTGCATAAACAAGCGTGGATGTCTTCTGTAAGATTACAAAATTGTTTTAAAACAAGTCTGCAATAGTTTAACCAATTATTAATTTAAATAAAATGAAACATGATTAAGAATACTTATTACAGTACATTAATAGTTTTGATTGGTCTTTTAGGATAACCACTTACAGAATCAATGTTACACTTAGTTAGTTAGTTAGTTAGTTGATATGGGGATATATAGTTGGTCCAGCCAACCCTTGCAACGAAGCCTAAGGCTTTTTGTGCCAATCCCGGTGCCTAATCGTCGTAAAGCTGGCAATCCTTGACCAGGTCAAGGAGCTTCTTCACTAGATTAGTAATTTCCAACTGTCCCAGAGGTGAGCCTTCAAAAAGTGCTCTTCTCCTAGCACCAAGGGCCTCACACTCCAGGACAATGTGTTCTGCCGACTCTTCGTCCTCCCCACAGAGGCGACAGATGGGATCTTCCATAAAGAGTCCCACCGTTCTTAGATGCCTCCGGAATTTGCCGTGACCGGTGATGAGTCCCACCACCAGCTTGACGTGCGATTTACTCAACCCAAGAAGTGACTTTGTTAACTTCTGGGAGGGATTCCTGACAAGAACTTTGCCGAGTCTTTGCCCTGGGAACCGCCGCCATCTTTCCAGATGTCTGGCGCTAACCCAATTTTTGATTGCTGTTTTGACAGCTGCAGTCGAAACGCCGCAGGCCGGCTCAGGACCAATGAAGGGCTTGAGAGCACCCTCCCTAGCCAAGGCATCGGCCTGCTCGTTGCCTTCTAATCCCCTATGAACTGGGATCCATTCCAGCAAGACCTGATTTCTTGAACCCAGGATGCTGAGGGACTCCACACATTCCCAGACTAGACCAGACGAAACCTTCCAGGAGTCAAGAGCCCCTAAGGCCGCCTGGCTGTCTGAGAGGATGTGGAAATGTTTCCCGCAAACCCCTCTCTCGACCGCCTGGGCGGCACATTGAAGGATTGCGGCGACTTCAGCTTGGAAAATGGTGCCATACGCTCCCAGGCTCACGCTAGCGTTGGTCCTAGGGTCGCCAGTATAGACACCAAATCCAGCTTTGTTGCCCATTCTTGACCCGTCTGTGAACCATACAATTCGGTCGTGAGAAGAAACCAGGCTACTAACACCGTCCCAGTACTCCCTTGTCATAGGGTCTGGTCCCTGAAGTCCACAGTATAGGGTCTGGTGAAAAGGTACGAGTACTTAGTCCCAATGAAGTCAGACTTCATTGAGAGTACCTCATCGTTTTCTAGATTGGCCACTGAGGAGTGACCTGTACAGGACCCCCTCCAGTGGCCAGTTAGTTGAAGCCTGTAAGCTGCCGCCCGAGCCTCCCCAATAATGAAGAGATCAAGGGGCGGCAGGTTAAGAAGAACCTCCAGTGCAATAGAAGGGGTCGACCTAAAGGCCCCTGTCATGCACATGCAGGCAAGTCTTTGTAGGCTAGAAAGCCTACCCCCGGACAGTTACCTGATTGACCTTAGGCCACCAGATCAAAGCCCCGTAAGTAATTTGTAGTCTGATGACCGCTGTGTAAAGCCAGTGGCAGACATGGCCCCATGTGGAGCCCACACAGCACCTAGTGGTCACGAAGGACCACTTAGCTCTGCGGATGACTTTATCAAGGTGCAAGTTCCATGTCAGTTTCTGATCAAGGATTACTCCCAGATACTTAACCGACGATGAAACAGGCAGAGACACTCCACCAAGGGCCAGGCCTCTGAAGGAGCCCTGAACCCTTTTCCTGGTGAAGGGAACAATTACTGTCTTGGAAGGGTTTATTGCAAGCCCTTCTCTTACACACCAGGAGTTCACTGCTTCCAGACTGTCGTTCATGATGTCCGTAACAGTGCCCTGGTACTTGCCACGGACCAGTAGGACAAGATCGTCCGCATAGCCCTGTATGAAAATGCCCTTTTCTGTAAGGCTGACTAGGAGATCATCCACCACCAGGTCCCACAGGAGGGGTGATAGAACTCCCCCCTGCGGGCATCCTCGGCTCGCAGAAATCTCCACCACCTCACTTAGAAGGGTTGATTGAATTCTTCTGCCCCGTAACATGTGGTCGACCCACCTACAAATGGTGGGCTCTACACCACGTTGTCCCAGTGCACGAATAATTGACTGATATGAGGTGTTGTTGAATGCCCCCTCATTATCCAAAAAAGCTCCTAGAGCAATTTCTTTGTTCTCCAGGGAATGTTCAAGGTGACTGACCAAACAATGGAGGGCAGACTCACAAGACTTCCCCGGGAGATACGCATGTTGATTTCGATGTAAAGGGGAGTCTTTAAGCGCCCTTCTCGAATGTGAAATTCTACGAGTCTCTCCATGGTCTTCACCAGAAACGAGGAAAGACTAATTGGCCTAGAGGATTTGGCGTTTGTGTAGTCGCCACGACCCCGCTTAGGAATAAAAACTACTTTGCTAACTCTCCAGGACTGAGGAATATACCCGAAGGCAAGGCTCGCCCTGAAGATTTCGCAAAGTAGAAAGTGGTGGTTCGGTGGGCCCTTCTGCAACAGTGCGGGAAAGACGCCATCGCCTCCTGGGGATTTAAATGGGCTGAACTTGTCGATTGCCCATTTAACTTTGGAAACGGTGACTATGCGTCTAGCTTGCCTCCAGTCCTCTCGAGTTGCCCTAGGTATAGGGCTAATCTCTCGAGGGCCAGAGACTTCCAGAGCATCGTCAACGAGATTCCCTGGGAAGTGACACTCCAGAAGGAGCTTGAGCGTTTCGCCAGGTAAAGTTGTCAATTCCCCTGAGCTGGTTCTAAGACTGCCCATGGGGTTGATAGGTTCGCTAGCCAAGATTTTCTGGATCTGGCTGCCTCTTTGATGGAGTCAATGCCCCTACAAAAGGTTTGCC
This sequence comes from Stictocephala bisonia, assembly GCA_035578905.1. Classification (NCBI taxonomy): domain Eukaryota; kingdom Metazoa; phylum Arthropoda; class Insecta; order Hemiptera; family Membracidae; genus Stictocephala; species Stictocephala bisonia. Next base: position 82,794 of record JAQJVL010000074.1, on the reverse strand, counting down.
ATGAAGCCTTCTTGGCATCACGAATGGATGAATTGTAGTCGTTAAGAGCTAAACGATACTCTTCGCGACAATTGGCCACCTTAGAGCGATTAAAAAGCATTCTAACGCGCCTTTTCTTAGCTTCCAGGGATTTTGACCACCACCCGATTTTTGATCTAGGCGGTGTATTTGAAATTGGACAGTTGTCGTGGAAACTTTCAAGGATCGCATCCTGTAAACAGGATGCCACCTGCTCCAGTTCCACGACAGACCTTATTCGTACTCTACCCCCCCCCCGGGACCCAAGCCCGCAATGGCCGTAAGTTCCGCAGCATAGGACTCTCAGTCCGTCCGCCTAGGATTTCGGTGAGGAGAGGAAAAGGCTGACATTTTAGCTTTGATATCGAAACGAATGTACAGATGATCAGAAAGAGAAGATTCGTCAGAGACCCGCCAGTTGTGAATTAGGCCTAGAGTGACCGCATTGCAAAGGGTCAGGTCTATGACTTCGGCTCTAACCCTATTCCTAAACGTGGGTTCATTGCCCCGATTTAGAATGAATAGATCGTTAGCAATAATGAAGTTTAATAGGTACTCACCCCTCCTTTTGGAGTCGGTTGATCCCCATGCTTCATGATGGGCATTGGCGTCACAGCTGACCAGAAGGTGCCGCCCCCCAATGGATTGTTTCTCTACCAGGGCTTCTAGTTCCCTGGAAGGAGGTGGATCCTGAGCATCATAGGGAAGGTCACAGAGCTGACGGTGAACTCCCCATGCCCTTCCTTAGTGCTCAGTGTAGTTCTCACTGTCGTGATGTCCCTGGAACAGAAATCAAACAGGGGAAATACTTCCACACCATTGCGTACCAAGATACATGTCCTAGCATTATTGGTGGAACAAGAGGAAATTATCTTACCTTTTGCATCGGCCAGTCCTGCGATTCTACCCTTGTGTAACCAAGGTTCTTGAATCAGGGCCAGGTCGATGTTGTGTGCAGTCATGGACTGACAGAGGGCTGCCGAGGCAGCCCTACTGTGGTGCAGGTTGGCTTGGATCACCCTTGGCATTGTCTCTAGCCAGTACGACCACCGAGACCTGCCAGAGCCCTAACCTCAACTTATTGCTCTTGGCCTTAATAGCTGAGAGAACATGATCATCCACCAGGCAGACGAAGGTCTTTGCTCCTTTCGGATCGGCCTTTCGACTGATGATGGTCCATTCTCTCACATTCAGTTCCTTGTTTTGTTCTTCTACAAGCTTCAGGATTCTGGACTCGTCCGTCTTTCCGAGCTGCTTAGGCGTCTAAAACAGCACCTTGGTAGCCCGTAGGATGTCCTTTCGGTCACCGATCCTGAACTGGGCCCCCTCCCACAATTTGAGAGAGGGGACAGTTGTAGTGATCCATGTTTTTGTCTCCTCGTTTTCGGCGGAGACAATAAGAGCACCCCTCTCCATGTAGGAGTTGGTGCTCACCACTGTCCAGCGGGCATATCGTTTCAACCAGAGCTGTCTGGATGAGTACTCTTATGAGTGCTCTTAAGTGAGCTTGCTCCCCGGATAGTTAGGTGGCACAACTGCCACCTTAATAGACTTGAGAGCTTCCAGAAAGGTCTGAGAATAGGTTCCCTGGGAACCTTCCTCGGCCTTCCTTTGTCTCTTCAAATCCCTCTGAGCCTCCGAGGGTGAGGGGGTCGAGCCCTGCAGGCGTGCGCGTTTAGCGCCACCTTTAGGGCCGTCACCCCTCGCCTTAGGAGTCGCTCCCCTCTGGGCCTCCGCGGGTGAAGAGGTCGAGCTCTGCGGGCGTGCGCTTTTGGCGCCACCTTTGGAGCTTTCACCCTCCGCCTTAGGAGTCGCCGAAGAGGGTTTCTTCAAGGGACGATACTTCGCAGGGTCCCACTGTACACCCTGCCGGGCAAGTCTCTCCTTCAGGAGTTTTTTCCTCTGATTGCCAGGAATGTTTTTCCTGGCTATCTTCATCCTATTCAGAGCCTCAGCCGTCCGATCAAGCTGATCAGAGCCTGGGCTCCGAGGAAGGATGTTTTCGGGGTCCGAGAGCGACATGCCCCCCTCCACCGAACCCCTGACCCAAGCAGCGGGGACTTCAGGCTGGCCTACTTGGCTGCCTTCGTTTCCCGTGCCTAGGTCCTTGTTTGAGGGCTCTGAGCGGTCCTCAGCCAAGTTGGATCCAAAATCGGAGAGAGACATGTCCCCCCCCGACGTTGATTTGGCCCGAGCAATGGAAAACAAGGGCTGGCCAGTGTGGCTGCCCTCTGCTCCCATGCTCGGTTCATTGCCTAAGGACTCACTGCGGTCCTTAAGTAAAGGTTTTGTTGTTTTTGTTTTATTTGGGTCCATAGGATTCCCACGAGTAGCTAGGGAAATAAATGGTCTAGCCCCGACAGAGCCCTGCATGCCAGGGTAAGCCTATTTGAAACTGGATTTCGGCTGGTGTCCAGAGTCTGCATGGTATAGACTGGTCTACCACCAGCCATTCAGCCCTCGGCCCACGCTGTTCCACCTTGGCTTGGTTGGAAGGTTTTGTAGGATAAGGAATTAATGGGATAGGAGTGCTCTCAGCATTGGGATCACACTGAGAGCTGTGGGAAGGTACCCTCCTCCTTTCTCATCGGTTAATGTTACACTTACTCCTACAAAATATGCAGTGCACTTAGCAAAGGTAGTACGATAGTAGCCGTTGTGATGGTGTGTATTTACAGTAGGATGCTCCGCGAGCAGAGCGAGAGCAGGTAGAGTGCCGAGGACAGGTAGTTTTAGGTGCGACACAGGAGCGCCTCCGAAAAGGGTTGGGGAGGCGCTCCTGAGTCACACCCCTAGTGAAAATTATTTATGCCAACCCCTAAGCCAGTTAAGAGGTGCTCCTGTGTCACTGATTCTACCTTAACTAACTTCCCACTGAGATTAAGCATTGAATAACCAAGATTACTGTCGGCGCAGAAATTACGTGCACCCAAGTTTAAGGACTGTTTGCTAACTTTAATTTCCCATTTAAATTCCAATTTAAAAATCGTACGTGTATGGGTGAGTGGGTTAATACAACTGTACGAGTATGGGCGGTTGGGTTATTACAACTGTAAGTTTATGGGTCGGTGGGTGAATACCACAGTACATGTGTGGGTGGGTGGGTCAATACCACAGTACATGTGTGGTTGTGTTCCTATATGAGTGTCGTTTTGCTTATGACTCTGCTATTAGTCAGTCTTCGGTCTGTAGACCCTACAATAAGAGACCAGTCGCAAGCTTTCACACACTCTTTCTCTTCTAAATTAATATTAAATTCAAAATTGTATCAACCTAAGGATTGGTTATTTTTCAACTTATAAAATCGTCTTTAATCTTTAAAACATTAACATTTGGTATTAATACTTTTCAACGTGCAGTAATTAATGTAAACGATTCATGAATACGTGTGGGGTTTTAAAATAAAGCTTCTGTTTTACATTTGATGAAACAGTTCTATTTCCAGAAATGAAGTAACTCATCACAGAGATGAACGCCAAAAGAGTACTTTAGAAATATAAGTGAGGCGATGAAACTGGAGTCAATTTACTAAATTGAGGCTTACTCAACGGAAAATAATTACTTTTAAAGTTCCAACCTCCCTCCCCTTTTTCGAACTGTAAAAGTAATGTAAACTTGATTAAGCAAGCTTATAACTAAGATTTGGTAATAAAATCCAAGATCCGTTAATAAAATCTAAATGCCCCGACTCAGTGAGCCTGGATTGAATCCATAATTTAATCTAAAACAATTTTCTTGATGCGATCTTTTTTAAACGAGATTGTTTAGTTTAAGTGGAACAGAACATTTGAGAGCTAAATCATAAATTGTGTTATATGATTATTTTCGTACATTAAAATAGTAAACAAATATGAATGTAGTCTCACCACGTAACTGCCACGTCGATGACTAGATATTGTGACAAATAATTGATCAGAGGGATTCATGCAAACAAACAGTTATTCCAAGATGTACAGGTATTGTGATTACTGATGAGTTAAGTGTGTGAAGGCGATAGTCTCACCACGTAACTGCCACGTCGATGTTAAACATTTAAGGTTTTAGATAGCAGCCAAGTAGTTGTACAGTCTGTATACGGTAGGGTGGCGCACGGACCCGCCAGCTACCTGTGTCTGTCCTTTCCTCCCCCGGCGCTCGCGGCTGTTTCCATAATGAGTCACCAACTAGCCCCTCTAATAGAATTATTAACTTTTTTTACTTTCTCATAATATCTCAATTTTAATAGAATATTTGTAAAGTACTAACAAAAACTAAGAAAAGTGATATAAAACACGATGTGCTTTGATTATAAATAACGAAATGGTCGAAAGTTATTTTTTAGCCGGAATACTGTATGATTTGTTAAATGTTTTATATTTCTCATAATTCCCTAATCTTGATACAATATTATTTTAAGAGTTCTTTGAAAAAAGGTAGAATAATTTAAAACTATGTTATCGCATACTATTTAATCAGCCAAAATATCATTAAATAGGCAACACTACATACTTTACAGTTTATTTGATTAATAAATCAACATTATTTTATATTACTCCCAGTAATCTTCTTCAAGCCAAAGTATTTAGTGTCCAGAAGTTGAGCATTTTCCATTTATCTTCCATGTTGTTTCCGTGTGACACTGAAATAAAACAAAATCGCGCTAAAACCAATATACAATATTTTAAGATTGCAGTTAATTTTTTACCATTCGTTATATTTTATTACTAGTTCTAATGACATTAAAATGTTTTAAAGCATACATTGAAATGTTACAGTACCCGCTATTCATCAATCATCGCAACCTTATTGTCATGACTAATAAAGAAGTAGTAATATCTTATTATACTCTACTTATATTAAAAAAAACGTTTAAAGTCTGTAAATTTGAAGATAATTATTTTGTTTTACTGTATACTATTATCATATTTTTAAACCCTTTTTGTAATCATATATATTACGTCCAATAAAATTTTCTAGGTAAATAGATTTTATTTTTTATTTTACCTGATTACTCTAGAGGTGACACTCCCAGATCGTCATCGTCATCGCTGGTATCCCAGTCACTGTCATCCGATTCACCAGGGGCCAGATTAATGACTAGTTCTTGGACACTGACGTCATCAAGTCCTTCGTTTGTCCAGTCTGCCTCGACTTCTTTCTTGACGTGTTCAACGCATTTGCGCCAATCTTCTGAGGTGAAGGAGTTTACAGCTTCCATAAAGAAATCCTGAACATCGTTCAATTTAAATGTAGTATTCCTTGCTGCTACATACCGCTTCAAAGTTGACCAAACCAGCTCAATTGGATTGTAATTACAGTGGTACGGTGGCAGTCTGATTACTTTAAACCCGGAACTGAAATCCCGGGAAGTATCCACATTTAACTGAAAACTACCCTGGCACCCTGGACAACCATTACTGCTAAGAGTGGTGAATCACCAAACCCTTCGCGGAAAAATATTAGCGCACATATTAGACTACGGTTAGTCATCAACAAGTTCAATGTCCTAACCAGTCTTGTTGTCCCATGTCCCATATCTGCACACTGCACGACTATGGGAGAAGACAAGAGTACCGTACCTTATTTCAAAGTACTCTTAAAATAATATCGTATCATGATAACGTTGTATGAGAAATGTAAAACATTTAACAAATCATACAGTATTCCGGCTAAAAAATAACTTTCGACCATTACTTATAATCAAAGCACATCGTGTTTTATATCACTTTTCTTAGTTTTGTTAGTACTTTACAAATATTCTATTAAAATTGAGATATTATGAGAAAGTAAAAAAAGTTAATAATTCTATTAGAGGGGCTAGTTGGTGACTCATTAAGGAAACAGCCGCGAGCGCCGGGGGAGGAAAGGACCGACACAGGTAGCTGGCGGGTCCGTGCGCCACCCTACCGTATACAGACTGTAGGTGTAGTTTTAGATAGCAGCCAAGTAGTTGTAGGTGTAGTTTTGCTTACACCTAATGTCTTCCTTAACATTCGTTATATTGGAATTAACTCTCCATAAGGCCAATGTTAAATTAAAATACGGATTACATATTTATTAATGAACGTAAAACTTGACTTTTTAAAACAGAACTGAGTATAGAGAGCTTCATAACATCAGATTTTAATGTATACCCAGTGTATTTTTAAATACAAATTACTATTTAAAAACTTTTTTTCAAATAGAAAAAATACAATTTGAAATTTTTCGATAGTTAGAAAAGTTGAATATCGTCAGACTTAAAAATGGTTGGTTCCTTCAAGATATCCAACTCTTCCTTCTAGCTGTCAGTGACAATAACACAAGGAAGTGCCGTGAGGTAGGAACTCTGAGGGGAAATTAATTGTTTGAGGTCGTCTTTGTCACGTCTCGGCCCTAGCCTTTATTGTGTGTGTCCAGGAACATCGTTTGTTAACACCTCTTTCTTCTTGCTACAAACCCGAGCTAATGACAGATTGAGGTAAGGGTGGAGAGGAACTTGGAGGGGAAATTAATTGTTTGAGGTCGTCTCTATTGGCTATAGACTTCATTGAGTGGGTCCAGGAACGTTATTTGTTAAGTCCTATTTTCTTGTTAGGTATCCGAGATAATGATAAATGGAAGTGTTCAAGTAGTCCTCCTTTAACCGGAAGGACCCAAGGTTATTGCAAGATAAATGCGTCAAGGCATATCGAGGTTGGCTGTTCCTTGGGTGGGTGACGGATGAACAATCGTGTCCTTGCTTACAGTTACTGGTGGCGGTTCGTAACTTATCTTTAAGATTTACGTCTGCAACTCTAACGGAATTTACTCTCTACATAAGGCCAGTTCGAAATTAAAATAAATTCTGCAGCTTAATTTATCAACGTACCATTTTAAACTAAACCTTTGTAAAAGAATATTTTTTAGATATTCGTGAAATTGAATTTTTATTTTATCGTACTTTTTTTACTTAAATAAAAGTATTTTCTAATTTAATATTGTTTAAATAAACCAAAACCATTAATTCAAATATATTGACTTTAATAAAATCAAGTTTTGGCACAGTATGTGTCAGTTTAAGATCTTGTAAAATATATGATCTAATCAAACTTGTTTTTAAAGTATATAAAGTGTCACAATTGAACATAAAAATATTAAATAGTAATTATTCATTCTTAAAGCCTCCTGAGCTGATATATATATATATATATATATATATATATATATATATATATATATATATATATATATATATATATATAAAACAAATAATAAGGTTAACGTACCTTTGTCGTCTTCAGCTACAAAAGTTCAAGTGTCTGACAACGTACAGTGGATGTGACCATGAAGTTCTTGCTCCGAAACAGGTAATCCAATAAATAGGATTTTGTAGTTGAAGACGACAAAGGTACTTTAACCTTATTATTTGTTACTAAATATTATATTATAGATACTCTAAGAATGAAATCGTACTATTTTATTTTTATAAACGTTAAAAAATGAAACAGTTTGATTTGATAAATATAAAGTACTACACAATTTCAAGATCTTGAAAATAACACCAATTGCGAAACCTTCTTCAAATTATTTGTTAAATTTAATGAGCTAAAGATGAATAAACCAAAACTAGGTGGATGCGAACCCGAGAAATCCATCTTACTTCCAACACCCTCCCCTTCCTTGGGTCACTAACCACTATCTACATGCCTCAGTCGATATCACACTGGGTTATGTCGAATTGGGCCCATGGTCAGTTAGGGTCGTTAAAAGGACGGTTGAATTGGGCCCATAGTCAGTTCGGAGGCAGTGTCAAATTGGGCCCACGGTCTGTTAGGGTCATTAAAAGGGACGGTTGAACTGGGCCCATGGTCAGGTCGGAGGCAGTATCTAATTAAAAATTTGATTGCTCCCATCCAACTTGGTTTTAGTTTTGTGTAACATCTAAAGTAGATGTTTGATTATGGTCAGATGGTGGTCAAACGTCTCTTTTAGACGATTGAAACATTTTCTTTTTATGTCTTTCTAAATATAGTCGTGTAATAATATTTTTTGTTATATATATGCACAAAATGCTAAAACCCCTGACCACACCATTGCCCTGTGGCCGTTGGTACGGTTTTAGCATGCCACCGTTTTAGGGTTGACAAAAATGGACGCATAATGGAATCCGGAATTTCCAGCTCTGCCATCCGCTGGCTGGGTCAACGGCCCCACCCCTTCTACCCTGGATTTTCCAGGAATGCCAAACCCCACAATCTCTTCTAGCACATCTTGTCACATTTAGTCTGTCACTATGAGTGAGAACAGTGCTACTATGTTTTCTATGCTAAGTGAGAGAGGTTTCAAGTTATTAGTTTTTGAAGGTTTTAAGTTTTCGAAAAATAGGAGAACAGCGTGTGGTCAAAAGTGGCGTTGTACTGATAGAAAGTGTTCCACGCATTAGTTTACGGACGATAACGGCGATAAATTATTTAAAGCTGTAGGTGTGCATAACCATGAGCCGTGTGCGAACCTTCATCGGCATTGTATTTCGAACAGTGTAAAGTGTAAGGCTACAGAAACTTTGACTGAACCGCCCGCAAAGGTGATAAAAAAAGAAATCGTGTCTGTAGGAGAAAATATCAGTGGCAAAGTGACAAGAGACGACATGGATCGGATACGGAGGAACTTAAACTACGCAAAAAGAAGTAAAGTGCCACCTCTCCCTACATGTATCGCAGACGTCCACGACGCTTTGGATAGCATCCCTATAAAAACGACTGAAGGTGAGGAAATGTTATTATTGAATTTACGAGTGGAGAATATTGTTGTGTTTTGTTCCAAGAGGAACTTAGAATACCTTGCAAATATTGACAATATTTTCATGGATGGTACTTTTACCTATGCACCTAAATATTTTTATCAATTTTTCACCATCCACGGTGTAAACAATGGCAACTACTTTCCACTGATATTTTGTTTACTACCAAACAAGACAGAAGAAACATATACAAGTTTATTTGATCACCTTAAGATAAAGTTTGAAGAGTACGATATCCTCTTTAACCCAAAACAAGTCACAGTTGATTTTGAAATCGCTATTCAAAATGCTGTCCGGTCATCTTGGCCTCAATCAAAATTGAGAGGATGTAGATTCCATCTAACCCAAGCTTGGTGGAGAAAGATCCAGCACCTTGGATTAAGTAAAGAGTACAGAAGTGAAACTTCAGAGGCTGGAAAATGGTTGCATTGGATATTTGGGCTAAGTTTGTTGGACGCCAGAGAGGTGGAGGATGCATTTGTAGAAGACCTTATGTCCATGCAACCCCCAAACGTCGAAGATCTTTCCAACTACCTAGTAGAAAACTAGCTTGATAGCAGCTCTCCATTCCCTCCTAGTCTATGGGCATCGTCGTCGACTTCATCAGACAGGACAACCAATGCGTGTGAGTCGTTTCATGCTAAATTTGGAAGACATTTTTATCATCCCCATCCAAACATTTTCGTATTCATTGAAGCAATCAAGAGTGTCCAGATTAATACCTATATTGGCATCCGAAGCTCAGAAGCTCCTCGAAAAATCACAAACAACCGGTACAAGAAAAGACTTCAGCTTCTGGAGAATTTACAGAAGGAATACACCGCTAAAAAATATCTAGATTACATATCATAAAGACCGTCAGCTATCAGTATAAAAAATGACTACCTACTTGGCAAGAAAAATTCAGCAAAACCCCCAAAAAATACATAACATAAAACTTAAAAAAAAATGACAAGGCCGGAAAGGCCGCTCCTTATATTGTCCTCACTGTCCTGTGTTATTGGTCGGGACATGGGGTTAATATACGAGCGGATAACATATCTACAGCAGTCATACTGTAAATGAACTTCGGAGCATTTATATCATCATCCTAAAAATTTTAAAATGTTTCGTTGAAAAAGATATTGATCACATTACGTTATTGAGTAGCATTATTCGTAAGTTTAAATAATACTTAAAAGATTATTATACAGTATTTTTAATGAATGTTATATCTGTTTATGTTTTAGTATTTTATTTTATTTAGTTTCATTATATTTATGTCCTTATATTAGGTTTTAGTTTTTAATTTTATCATACATTACAATAAAAACGAATTTCCGATCGCTCAACAAAACTAATGTTGCCCGATCACCTAACTAATGATAAATGCTTTCTAACTGACCAGGGCCCCAATTCAACGCTGACGGGCGATAATCCGCTTAGAAAGTTGTGACCGTGGGCCCAGTTCAACCGTGTCCCTAACTGACCCAATTCAACCCTGACTCGGCCCAATTCAACCCTGACCCTTCGAGGGTCGACGCTAATCCGCTTAGAAATGTTGTGACCGAGGGCCCAGTTCGACCGTGTCCATCACACTTATCGAGTAACAACTACCTGTACAGTAACTGTAACAGGCAGATAAACAGCGCCTCACTCAATATAGATAGGTAACTCGAGACATTCCATCTCACCCCTCAACACTCCCCCTTTGTCAGGGTCACTAACCACTTTCTACATGCCTCAGTTGATATCACACCTATCGAGTAACAACTACCTGTACAGTAACTGTAACAGGCAGATAAACAGCGCCTCACTCAATATAGATAGGTAACTCGAGACATTCCATCTCACCCCTCAACAGTCCCCCTTTGCCAGGGTCACTAACCACTTTCTACATGCCTCACCTGATATCACACTTATCGAGTAACAACTACCTGTACAGTAACTGTAATAGGCAGATAAACAGCGCCTCACTCAATATAGATAGGTAACTCGAGACATTCCATCTCACCCCTCAACACTCCCCCTTTGCCAGGGTCACTAACCACTTTCTACATGCCTCAGTTGATACCCCATCTATCGAGTAACAATTACGTATACAGTAATTTAATGTGATAAAACATGGAATATGTAGTCTTATAAAACATAGACCAGTTAATTTATATAATTAAAAAAATAAATCTCAGAAAAATAGGCCGTTTTATAAGTCTACAGACTTATTTAAACCTAAAAAACTGCGGAAATAATTTCTCTAAAATGAAATTCACTCGGATACTCAAATTTAGTTTTTTATACCAGTTGTTGTATGTACGTTAAAATGTAGTCGGTAATATCTGGTCAGGAGAGGAATATTTTTTATAGTTGTTCAACAATTATGTTTGTTTCTTCAAACGATGGACATTTCCAACACACTTACTAATCTTTAACAGTCTAATTCTGAGAGATAACTTTCAAACAATCATTGAGTTTTTGCAACTATCTGGAGAAAATGATTCCTCTAGAAGCTGGTGGAGAAGATGTCAAGGCACGTCAAACTTTATCCGTGACAAGAGTGCAGATTTACACTTACTCCCACGTCGTTCCGAGTTGACCACACTGCAGCATGGGACCAGTCAATAGGTTAGGTAGGCAGGTATCTGATAATAGCACTGATCGATTAAGGACTTGTTGACCTTATGTTTGAATTGTTTAAAGTAAAAAATCTCGGATAGTTTAGAAATTGGTAGAGCAGCTTGAGGCCAACTACTCAGCCTTGCTTTCAAACAGTTTTAATTTATGACAAATGGAAGGATTGCAGTTTTTATTTCTAGTGTTATAGGAATGCTGATGGACCTGCATGCAAACAAAGATGCATATTCTTGACGAGTTCAAATATTTTAAAATGTAGTATTAATTCAAAATTCTTAACTGTATAAATATAATTTATATGGGACGATTTACTAAATCTCTGTCTCTTTTCTTTAACCATGTTTCCTGGAGATGTTTTTAGCTGCAGATGATATTTTATGGTTATCCAATAACGTACACAAAACAATATTATACACCATTCAATAAGTGATTAACGTTTACATGAATTCACTTGTAAATAATTTACTCGTATATTTTTTAAAAAGAACAATGAATTTTGTTTTCTTCTCGTTTCTGATATACTATAGTATTAAATTTCTGTTACTGATGTTTTGTAACTGAGCCTGTAATTTATTGCGTGCTTACATGAATTTCATTAGACTGTTGGTATATACTGTATATAATACGAACAAGTGCTTAAACTAAATAGTAATGGTCCAAATTAGTTAGTGATCACTTAAGTTTAAAATTATTTACTTTTTACAGAATTATGAATCAGCTCACAAATTAATGCTCAATAAATATACTGAGCAGTGACTGACACCATTTGGTTATTCTTGGCCATTATTGTACTACTTGTTAATTCAATGTACTTCACTGATTCTTGATTGATACTTCTGAACACCTGACTGAGCTAAATTGTTTGTTTTAGGTGATTTTGGTAATAGACATATACCAACATTTTATAGCATCCATTCTATACACAGTAGTTTCAAATAGGGATAAGGTAATGAAGGGTAGTAGCCTATTTATAAAATAATCTATTTAAAAAGCCTAAATTATAGTAAACCTAACATATAGATTAATACCAAATCTGTAATCACCATCAACGTATACACTGGTAGAGAAATCTGGGGTGTCTATGTTAGGAGTTCATTTCACTCCGGGACTTCATTGGGTTCGGATCTACCTACTTAGGACGTTGGAGATCATCGTTGGATTTCGAACACCTTCGCGCTACTTCGGATCCAGTTGTTTAAGACACTCGGCGCCGCCAGTTCTACTGCGTTCGCCTGCCTGCTCGCTTGCCAACCAGCCTGCGGCCTTCGAGACCTTCCAGTCTACCACTCGTGGTGTAGTGCCATGGGTGTTATTCCCTGTATTGGGAAGCAGGTAAGTTTGGTGATTCCGTTTGGGTGTTTCGTCGCACCCTCAGCCCACTTCGCCTGGGCAGCTGTTAGCCTGGTGAGGACCAGCTAGCCGCACGGTCTCTTCCCCGATAAGCCTGGGTGCAATAGGCGTCGGCTTAGGGAATCCTTTTCCTTCCTTATTAGTGGCCTTACTGTGTCCGTTCGTTGTTTCGCAAACGACTTGTCCTACTTTGTATAGTCACAAACGTCACCGTTCTCTCATTAAGGCCGCTCTCAACCCATCCTTGTTAGGTTTCCTCTGCTCGGTCTGATCCTCACACGCCCTTTCTGGCCCCGTCCCTCAGGATGGGGAAGAAACCGGTCCCTTCGGGAGCCAAACCTCCACCTTCTGGCCTACCAGCCCCTAAACTTACCCAACCATCCACCTCCCCGGCCCTTACAAGGTCGAAAACCGGCTTCTTGCTGCCCTCGAATTTCCTCCAGGGCCACCCTAATATTCCCGCACCTAAACCTGTCCCCAAAACTCCGCACTTTCACCTAGAACCAGCCAAGTATCCCACCTCATCTAAGCCTTAATCTCCTCAACCCTTGCCTGATTGGCACAAGCTCCTCTCACCTGCCTCCTTATCTGCCTCTTCTTCACCTCGTTCGACCCCCGCCTTCGTCATCTCACCCCCAGTCACCAAAACCTGTCCCCGGACCCTCCTCCATCTGGTTTCCGGTTCCTGTCGCTTCAACCTCCCAGCCCACTGCCCCACCAACCCTCCCGGAAGACACCCCTTGCCTCACCTTCCCCCGTATCCCGTCCAACTGGGTGACCATCCGTGGACACACGATTTGCGGGTACAACCCTTTCCATCTCCAGAAAGTTTTGACCCCCCAAAATCTTCGTTTCCCTCCAACACATAACTTTTTCTCCAGGAAGAACACCTCAACCCTCCTTGTCTCCTCCAGTCCTGGTGATGCCTTGAAGTTCGTCTCCAAGGTACACACCTCTACATCCGGCACGAACTCGTCTTACGAGTTCACGCACCGTCATCGTCAGACCAAACCCACCACCCCAGCAGCCCCTCCTCACCCTGCCCTCCTTAACATTTTCGTTCGTGGCGTTCATGTTGAGGTAGGGGAGGGTGAGTACCTCTTAGTCATCCCGAAAACCCAGTCCTGTCCATGCTCCGGCTTCAACCACGCCCGTCGCATCGTCGGCCAGGAAAGCTCGCCTACTGGGCTCGTGCGGATATTTTCGTACTGCAATACTTGTGTGGCGACCACTCTGGAGCAAGGATTGTGCATCCTGGGAAGGATGTACATTATCAAACCCTCCAGGAACCAACTTGTTCGCCCATGCCCTAATTGCTACCTCTACATCCACGGACTGAGAGCCTGCGCCCTCCCTTCTCCTCTCTGCCACGCTACCCAGGAAGGTACGGGACCGTGCTTGCACCTGCCATCCTTCTGAACACCACTGTTCCCACTATCCTAAGGACCCAGCACCTGCCCTGACCTCAATACAATTTGTCCCGGCACCTTTACCCACTGCCAACCCCTGGAAGCTCCGCATGGTGGACTTCCCACCTATATACCCCCCGACCGAATTCTGCGATCCCGAACCCCAGGCTCCAACCCAACCCAGTGACTCCCCTTCTCAGCCTTCACCTTTACCATCCTCAGCCACTGTCATCACCGACGCCCTGTACCAATTCCTCACAGTGATCAGTGAGGGTTTCAAGAGGACTTTCGACTCCCTCACTACCATCGTCCTTTCCACTGTGTCACCTAAAGACTGTCCCAGGGTGAAGGACTCTATCAATCGAGTTTCCAAGTTCACATTTGACATGCAGACTATCTTCCAGTCAGTAAGCCCTACCCTCCTTCACTCTGCTACCACCTGTCATAGATCCTCATCGTGCTAAGTCCTAATCGGCCCTACGGGTCTGCCACATCAACCTCCGTTCCTTCTTCTGTAGACGCTTTACCCTCAGGGACGTCATAACCGACTACCAGCCGCATATCTTCACTTTTAAGGAGACATACCTCACTCCTACTTCCACTGAATATCTCCCCGGATACTACTTCATAAGGAGATACCATACCCGGAGGAGTGTCGGATTGGCCATTGCCTTTCGCGACTGTCTGGATGTTGCACAGGTCCTACTCCCCAATGACCCTAGATTTGCCCTCTTGGTCAGGATAAATCTCCCCAACCGCCATCCATCTTGTGATCCTCCATGCCTCCTCTTTCCTACCAGAACATGGTAACCTCCTGGCGCAGCTCCGACAGTCCCACGACAGCCTAATTGTTTCGGCAGACCTGAACTGTTATCACACGACCCTAGGTGACAGATTCACAACACGGGAAGGCAGAGACCTAGTCACTCTCATCACCACCACTGGTCTCTGCCACTTTCCAACCCCTTACATCTGATTTCCTGCCCACGAGGTGGAGCACTCTATATCTCCCGACAAGCTTCTGATGTCCCCGTCCATCACCCCTAAGGCACTCAATATCTTCACAGGCTAGTGCATCGGCTCAGGCATTACCCCCCTCTTCTACGATCTCAGGATCAGACACGTCCCTTTTGTCCAGGAAGATAACTCTCCCCCGAAGGACATCACAAACTACAAGAACGCAGACTGGGCAGCGTTCACCCAATCTATCGATACAGACGTACGTAACCTTGCCATAATACCTCCCCAATCCACTAACCAGATCGATGCCTTGGCTGACTCTCTAACTGACACCATCATCAGGGCCAAAGGGATTTCTGTCCTCACGAAGTTAGTCACTCACCCCGTACCACTTTTCTCCTTACATCATTTTCCTCATCAAGCAAGAGAGGTGGGTCAAGCGCCTAATTCTCAGAGTTCCCGTATCCGCCTATTTGCATGAATCTTGTAGGGCGCTCTTCCAAAGTTTCAAGTCCTCAGTCGCGGCCTTCAAGAGAGACAGGCTCCGTAAGATTTGTGATAAGGCGGATCAGGACTTCCTCTCCACCCCAAGGTACTTCTGGCGTCTGGTCAAGTATCACAACACCCCCTTCAATCCATCAGTCCCACTGACCGTGAATGGTGCCCTAGTGGCAGACCCCGAAGGAAGAGCTGAGGCTTTCCGTGCTTCCTTGTCCACTATCCACTCATTTCAACCGTACCAATGCCTCCATACTATATGAACTCTTTGCTCCCTTCCAGGTACTCCCTGCAGGCCTTCATGACCCTCCACTGACTTCCCCCATCACCTATCTAGATGTTGCCGCCAGGCGTAGGAGCCTCAAGAACACTGCCCCCAGTTCTGACGGCATCTCCAACTTCCTGGTGAAAAAGGTCCTGGTTTCGCTGATTAGAGCCCTGTATATCCTCCTCACATCCATCCTCCTCCTAGGCTACCATCCCAAGTCCTGGAAACTAGTCCATGTCATATTACTACCGAAACCATAAAAAAACCCTAGAAACCCGGACAACTATCGTTCCATCAGTCTCACCTCGTCCCTCTCGAAACTCTTCTCGTACATTTACATTAAATCAATATACTTTGTGAATGAATGTAAACGTAGGTTTCATTATATGTATCAGTTACAAAGATAAATCTATTGTATTGAATTAACAGGCCACTGTAACTGAGCAACACAAATGGTAGATTTATGTAGTGAAAGTGGTTGAAATTTAAATAACGTATACAAAAGGTCATAGGAAACTTAATTCAGCCCCATTACCTCCAAAGTGGGGGAAGGGTTTTGTGGTTTATGGCGTTATCAACGGTCTTTATTGGCCATTCCTGAGAGACCACCGGTAACTCCAAGTAAGGGGAGGGGGGTATTCGAGTCATACAAATACGTTTAGGATGTTCACTCAATTAAAATAATCTCTTAACTCTCTTCACTTGGAGCTTCCTAGCTTACATATTATGTAATCCAGATAACCTTTTATTCAAATGTTTAATCTGCCAGTGTCAAAATATCAGTTTTACTTGCAAAAGAAGAAAAAAAGTACCCAAGAATTGTTTCCCCCATCAAATATTAGTGTTCTTCATAAAAATATAAACAAACATAATTCAACATGAAGTCCCTGTTTGAAATAGTTATAATTACTAACCCACCCCCCCACCCATACACGTACAGTGGTACTGACCCACCCACCCGCACAAACACGTACAGTGGTACTGACCCACCCACCCACCATACACGTACAGTGGTACTGACCCACCCGCCCATCCATACACGTACTGATTTACTCTTGTACCAAATAATGTAAGAGTAACTCCGTACTGAGTTACTCTTACATTTTTGAGTTTCATTACAATCATCAATGGATTTTATTCATTTAATGTTCTGTGAACACACTGTAGAGAAATAGATTCGTCTTCAGCATTGGTTACACGTTTTTCCGAAAGCAGGACAATATTTTGCCCCTTTACCGTGCTTGTTGCCACAAAACTTACATTTGATAATCTCATGAGCTTTCATTTTTAAAGTATCTTCTGATTCATTTCAGTGAGGAATACTACTCATTAACTGTGCTAAAGTATTAGCTTGTTCATCTGATAGACATAAATCAGTAGCATTAGAGAGTGTGAGATATTAAACAGCTAAAAGCTTCTTCCTTAAGTTAGTATCATATACACCCGCTACAAGATGGTCATAAATTAGGCTTTCTTCAATTTAAAGCTTAGATAAGTTAGTTAATGAATCAAAATTACATTTGCTTACAATTTCATGCAATCTGTACATATAATCTTTGCAAGTTTTGTACCGGGTCATTTGACCGGTACATTTGTTACTTGTCGTCATGGTTTGCCAGGCTGCCTGAGATCGCTCGTACGCTGTCGTTTTGTTTACTTTCGTGGCCGTTGGCTCGGACTCTGTCGTTCCGTGATTCCAACTCCCGGTCTGTCTGGTTGTCCTGTCATTTTGACCTGTCTGCTGCTACTACCGTTACTTCTAGGATGACCGGCTAGAGACTCTCTAACTCCAGGGTCCTTGAGTGGGATGTTGAACCCTCAGCCTGCCGTCCGGATGAAGTTCTGCCATCTCTACTGCTAGCCTGGCCTGGGGACCTTGTGATAGAGCCAAGTTTCGCCCCGCGCTGCCCTCTCTACATTTTTTGGTGGGATTCTTCAGTCCTCAGGTTAGTGCGTTCCTTGTTATTCCCGGCGACTGAGCTGGTGGTGGTCACTTATTTAAAATAAAAAAAAAGATTCTCCACTAGGCCACGCCCTTCAAAAGAAAAAACTGAACAGTGTAAATTATGAAACACAGCCATTGGACTTATATATATATATATATATATATATATATAAGTATAAAAATATATATATATTTTTTTTAACTTTTATGTTAATATTTATTGTTATTAATATTAAATTAGTTTAGTTTGTTGTTATATTTTTTAAATTTTATCTTTGTTAGGCACTATTGTTAAGTTTGTTTTTGAATAATTTCTATCCGTGATCTGTAAATGTTTTGTATATCTAAGATTTTCTTTTTATACTGTTTAGATCCGTTTGGATTGTTTATTTTGTTTGAGATGTTTCAAATTATGTTTGTTTATTTATTTATTTTATCATATGTAAGAACATCTGCCACTTACCTTGTTTCTTTCCATTTAAACCAGCTGCTACTCATCACTAATAATCTCATCACACTCATTGATCATATGTTTTATTACATTAATTTAATTTAATTCAGTTCCCAATAATTTGCATACTCTATGTTTAATCATTTTATTAATAAATATTTTCCTTTCTTAGATTTGGCATAATTTAATTTAAGAATTGGAAGTTGTTTTTTTTTTTAACCTATTCCATTTTTCTAAAATATTTCAACATTAATTTAATTTTCTCATGATTTTAATATTTGATTTATTATAATACCAACCTCCACATCCCCTGGTGAAGTGAAGTGATCATCAAGCAACCAGTGACACATTGTTGTAATTGTGGATTGAGAAAGGAACTAGTAGCAGGGAGAGTCCATTATTAGCCTTGAAGGAGAGAAGATTCAGCCAGAATACAGTGACTTTATTTAGTGACATTCCAAATAAAAGTGTTTTTGTAAATCATTACAAAACTTTTATTTATTAAATTTGGCCACAAACATATTTAAATTTCCCAAAACATCAAGAATTCTAAGTTTGTGGTGAAGACAACTTTAAACTTAAATTTGGTGAGACCAGACCATAGACTAATTGCTGTGAAGATATTTTCCATTGAAAATTGAACTTTAAATTTGAACTTTCTCCCTATCTTTTCCCTTATTTGATAATTTTTTTTCTGATACTGTTTTTAAATTATTCTCTTTTTCAAATTTTTAATTGGACAATTAAACATGATTAATATTAAATCTCATAAGAACATTGATGGCCAGCTCGACACCCCTTCCCTGAGGTATCTCTATGTTGAACTACCGAGTATGTTTTCAGCCGGAGCATAAACCAGAAGAAACCAAGTTGTAAAGCAAGAAAGAAGATAAAAGCAAATTAAATAAAGACATTTTATTAACATAGTATTTCACTGTACAACTAGTTATCTTATTGTATCAATACACTTCATTATTCCTTGTTGTACCCTGTGTGTGTGTTTTTCATTTATTTATTTAGTTTAAGCAGCAAATAATAACAGTAAATATTTATCCAATACTACTATCATCATCTTCATATATTTTTTTTTAATTGTTAATTTTGGCGCCCAAATCGTGTTGGCCAGTTCAATGCCTTATGAGATTAGGTATACAAAAACAACTTCCAAGTTATCCCAAATCTAGGCCTATGTGTAATATTTATATGTTTGATATATCACCCATTATAGGTATCATAAAACCATCACCACATATCGAACTCTCATCACAATATAAGATTATTAATAGCCATGTCCCACAAACCTTATAATCTTAGAAATAGGCCCAATACAACAGATGAGACCATGGAAGACGCCATTGAAGAAGCTAGCCAAACACTAACAGCTACATCTGACAATTATAACACATCAACATCTAATGCAAGCAATACAGATATAGCTACGAACACAAATAACATGAACACAAATAATGACATAGACATTTTATTTAACGAAATTCCGGCAGGAGAAGTATTTTTAGGATTTGACATTCCTGTAGCGGAGACGGCAGACGCCATGACAGTGGCGGCGGACAATGTAAACAAACAGCTCCGACCAGCTCAACCAACCAGCCAATGGGAACACAGCACGGTTCATGGGACGGCGTTACCATGACAACGACCACCAGCACCAATCCAGTAACTACAGTCAACATAACAGCTGTTGAGTTAACGACGACGGTAGCGACGAATGAACCGATGACGTCACCCGCACATTCCATTGCCATTCATTCTACCGCGACGGACAAACAACCGGCTAGCGCAGATGCGAATACCGATTTGCTTTCACAAATTGCAGCACTTATAAAAGACAGTTCTTTAAAACTTGAATACCGTTTAGAACAAAGTAAAAATGAATTAAAACAAGAACTTAAACAAGACAACTTAGAACTAAAACAAAATTTAAATCAGAATCTTAAAATATTTTCTGAATATATTGAAAGTAAAATCGATCACTTAAGCCATAAATATGACGAAGTCAAATCTGACCTTGACATAATTAAACTTACACGAGCCGAACAAAATAATAGAATGAATCACTTGGAAACAAATTTCGGCAACGAAATCCAAAAACAAAACCAGCAGGTCCGTGACGACTTAAACAAAAATATTGCAATCCAGAATGATAACATCAAGAAAGCCCTTGCTAACAACACTACTTACGTTATAAATACAGTTGACATTAAATTACTTAATCACGCCACTGCTTGCCAGACAAACATTATCCAACAAAAGGAAGAATTGACTCACCAAATTCAGGACAGTACGAAACAAGTATTAACACAAATATTACCAATTACACAAAAACAAGGAGAAGATATTGATACATTAAACAAACTTGTACACACTTTTGGTAATAGAATCACCAACGTTGAAGGTCAAGTTAGTAATGGAGTTATATCAGGCACACCGAATATTTATGTCACATGTACCGGCAACGGCACCCATGCAACCGACAATAGTCCACCTAAATTTTACGGGAGAGCCCAAAACCCTAAGGAATTTTTACATAAACTAAAACGCTTCTATGAACGAAACATAACACACAACAAACCAAACAACGACTCGGAACACTTGCGGGACATTATTGAACAATGTTTAGAGCAACATGCTGCAAAATGGTTCGACCTGATTAAGGAGGAAATCCGCAACTGGTCAGATTTTGAACATAACTTTACAAACAAATACTGGAGCCGCGAGATCCAACGAGGAGTAAAGCAGCGTGTAGAGGTCGAAAGATACCGGCCCGGAGGAAAGCTGCCACGAGCAGAATACTTCATTGAACGAGTATTGACATTACGATCCATTACTCCACCAATCAGCGAGGATGAAATCATAAATATTCTTCCCGGAACACTTTTCCGAGTTGATCCAAGACGCCCGAAGAGTCCAGAATGTGAACACCGTCGCCGAGTTCGAATTGCTACTCCAAAGAGAAGATATTAAGGACGCACACCAGCGATCGAAAACTACCAGTCAACCGAGAAACGAACCACCACCACAGCGACAGTTTCAGCACCAGCCAGGAAGCAGACCTCCAAACAGCCCTCCTAGAAACCAGTATTACCGCAGCGATGGACAACAGCAACAAAGACGACCAACCTACAACAACGGGCACCTCAACAACTCTTCACCTGGATACCGGAGAGAATACGATAGAAGACCCAACTACAGAGGAAACTTCAACCAACATTACAACCGGGGCAATAATTCATCAAATCGAGACAACCAGCAATATCCCAGCCGAAAACAAGCACAAATATGCTCTGCCATAATAGAAAGGAGAAACCCAACGACTAGTTCACCTCCCAGTACTACAACAAGTACTGCGCTTTTAAACGCCTAAGCACTGACGAGTCCCAAGGCCTAGGTAAACTTCCCTTGTTTTATAATCATAGATTTCTATCCTCAGATTCCTCAGTGCAAAACACAAACCTTGGATTACAAAGGCCTTCTAATTTATATAATAATGTAAATAATTCAAATCCAATATTAACCCTTAGTAATATATTTTGTGACTGTGACTTTTTACTAAATGAAGATCCTGAAACTAATAAAACTGTAGAAACAGCAAACAACATAAAATGTCCAGAGATTAATATTTTAATAAACAATGTGCCTACTTCCGCACTCATAGACACGGGTGCCAACATCTCATGTGTCTCAGAGCAATGGATAATAGAGAATAGGAGTAGATTAGGACGATATGAAGAATTACCTTTAACTGGCATACACATCAAAACTGCCGTCGGCGTTAAATCAAAAAGAGTTTCTAAGATATTAATGCTTACAGTTAATGTCAACGGTGTGGAAACTAATTTGCAACTAATCATGGTACCAAACCTCGTTCATAATGTAATTATTGGAATAGATACGATAAGACTGTGGAAGATGGAAATAAACTTTGATAGAAAAACATTGAATATAAACATAAATAATACTGAATTACTATTGGAGTTTGACGGGTGCAACCACGATGGAATCTTATGTTACTTAATGAACGACAATGATGTTGAATACAATGAAATGTCGGCATACGACCAAAACTTAGAAAGAACCTATATTTATGATAATTTTGAAACCTATAATGATACCACCCCTTCCTCCACAACGAACCTACAAGACAGGATAAATGCTGGGATAATAGAAGAAACTCTGAACCAGAACGAACTGCTCAACAACGAACAAAGGACTCAACTCACCGATCTACTTTTGAAGTATCAAAATACATTCTCTGATGCTCCTGGACTCTGCAACAAGTACCAACACAATCTAGAAGTTAAAGAACCTGAAACCTTCAAATGTCAATCCTACCCCATACCTTTAGCCCATCAGAATGCTGTACTACAGGAACTACAACGAATGGAACAACTCGGGATAATTGAACGAAGTAACAGTACCTTTATCAACCCTATTATACCCGTAATTAAGAAGTCAGGTGAAATTAGATTGTGCCTAGACGCACGTAAAATTAACCAGTTAATTACCCCAGATTATGAATGCAACCGTAGCATAAACGAACTCCTAGCTAAAGCATGTAACTCTAAATGGCTCACTAGTATTGATCTAACCGCTTCCTATTGGCAAATACCATTAAATTCTAAGTCCCGCCAGTACACAGCTTTTCAGTTCAGAGGGAAGACTTACCATTATAAAGTTACTCCTTTCGGTATCTCTACGTCCCAAGCCGCTTTAGTGAGAGCCCTAGATAAAGTCTTCGATGATGAAGTGGAAAATTTCACCTTAATTTATGTGGATGATATTTGTATAATTAGTCCCAATTTCAAAGACCATTTAACACATATTGATTATATCCTTCAGAAATTGACTGAAGCCGGAATGACCGTAAAATTCTCGAAGTCTACCTTCTCCCAGAACACTATACCTTTCCTAGGTTACACACTCACCGAATCAGGACTTTGTATGGACTCTAGTAAAATCAAACCTATTCTGGATTTTCCTTCACCGACTAACCGCAAACATCTGAAATCATTTTTAGGATCATCAACTACTATAATAAGTTCATCGACCGTTATGCAGAAGCCGTTCAACCTTTACTTCGCCTTACATCAAAGAAGACTAAATTCATCTGGACAGCAAAAGATGAGACAACCTTCAACCACATCAAACGTATGTTCCTCCACACCAACATACTATACCATCCGAATATCAACAAGACATTCTACCTGCAGACCGACGCATCGGACTACGCAATCGGAGGTCACTTATTCCAGTTGAAGGAGAACGGAGATAAGGCTACGATTGTCTTCATTTCTCGAGCCCTGCAATCTGCTGAACTACACTACACCACCACAGAAAAGGAGCTCCTCGCCATCGTATATTGCCTACAGAAAACTCGCTACCTCATACTAGGGACAAGACTCAAGATACTGACTGACAATCATGCCATTACATTCCTCAAAACATGCAAACTCCTGAACAACCGCCTCACCCGTTGGATTCTTGCTATTCAGGAATACAACTTCGAAATCCAACACTGCAAGGGCGCAGAGAACTCTACAGCCGATGCACTCAGTCGAATCATCCATCCAGACACCTCACCAACCAGCACCCACCTCAAGAACTAACTATCAACTACATCCGAAGAATCTCCGACCCTCATCTACGCAACGCCTTATCAAATTTACCTGAACTACAGTCTGATGACCCACTCCTTAGGATTCCTTATGCTACCCTTAAACTTGACCAAAATGCTCCTCTCTACCAACAGACTTCCGAAAAATATAAGCTGGATAAAGAAATATTGTATAAGAAGCATAGGAACAACTGGCTGATCGCAGTACCGGAATCAATTATTAACCGCCTCATCTGGGAGTGCCACTATTTCTACTTACATTGCGGAGCGAAGAAATGTTTCTCCATACTGCAAGAATGTTTCATTTTTAAGAATATGGGACGAAGAATTCGGACTACATTAGCCACCTGCGACTCTTGCCAACGCTGTAAAACCAACCAGCACCCACCACAAGGACTTGCAAAAGGAATAACTTGTAACCAGAAGAATGATCACCTCGCCATCGATATCATTGGACCATTACCCACTAGCATTGGAAACGTAAAATACCTACTCATCACCCTGGACATTTTTACAAAATTCGTCAAACTCTACCCCATGAGAACTACCAATACACACACCATCATCAAGAAACTGTTTGAACACCACTTCATCAACTACGGTATACCCAAGAAGATTCAAAGTGACAACGGATCACAGTTTAAAAGTAAGGCCTGGCTTAAGAAGCTTAAAGAAAATGATATCACCCCCATATTTAGTCCTGTATACTATCCGTCTTATGACATGGCAGAGAGACCGATAAAGGAAGTAAAGAGATGTCTACGCACCTACTGTGCACACCAACACCGTAACTGGGCACGGTACATACCTGAGATAAACACCTTCTTAAATGAGATTCATCACGAAACGACCGGCTTCACCCCAAATGAACTTCATCTAGGATTTAAAAGTGTTCGATTTTGGGAAAACTATGTCTCAAATCCTTTTACATCAGATATACCTCTGGAGAGAAAATTGTTTTTAGCCAAACAAAGGATAAAGGACAAGCAGAAGAAACGTGCACGTAAAGCCAACATGAAGATCCGACCTACTAATTTTAATTTGAATGATCTTGTACTTGTGAAAACCCATCCACTGTCGCATGCTGTCGTAGGAGAAACCGCCAAACCTTTTGAAGTGTACGAAGGTCCGTTTAAAATTGACCAAATATATGGAACATCAACCTACGGAGTTAGAAGCCTTGATGGAAGACGGAAGTTTGGACCATACCACGTGTCTGCCATCAAACGTTACCTGTCCCCAACTCAAGAGGATATATGATTCAAATTAAGAAACAAGTGTAGTTTACCTATAGACCTGTATTGTAAATATTGTATAGTAATTTAATTTTCTTTGTAACTTTGTATTTTCATATTTTGTGTTCATCCCTTCAACCTACTCATCAATATGTATTTTGTAATGAATTTGTGATATGTACCCCTTGTCTAACAACTGTGTATGTGTAATAAAAACTGTGTACTTCGACAAAGCCCATGTCTTGTTGAGAGGGGATAATTTCCTTAATCACCCAAGTAAACTAATAACCCATGAGTTTCCCCTATGATTGCTCCGCTAAATCCCCAGTGCGAGAAGATTCCCCCCTAATAGACTGTGAGTCCTGTGCAATAAACTGTACCAGTGAAACCACCTTTCCCCAGTTTCCCTTACTTCCCCTTTCCCTGGTGACTTTTCCCCTTGTGAAAAAAAACTCAAGTCACTCATTCCCCAGTGCTATGTCCCAATAACCTCCACAATTCCCTTTATAAACTGTATAACCCTTCTTGTATATAATTTGTAATATTGTCAATTGTATTATATTGTATTATGTAACCGTCTGTGTCAAGTATGTAACCTTCATCATTTTTTATTGTTAGTTTTAAAAAATTTTGTCTATGTATGTTTGTATCTGTTTGTTTATTATGTCAACATAATTTTCACATCATGTTCGAAATCTTGTGATGACTTTCAGTAATCCCTGCAATTTCTGAGGGGATATTTGAGATGTTTCAAATTATGTTTGTTTATTTATTTATTTTATCATATGTAAGAACATCTGCCACTTACCTTGTTTCTTTCCATTTAAACCAGCTGCCACTCATCACTAATAATCACACTCATTGATCATATGTTTTATTACATTAATTTAATTTAATTCAGTTCCCAATAATTTGCATACTCTATGTTTAATCATTTTATTAATAAATATTTTCCTTTCTTAGATTTGGCATAATTTAATTTAAGAATTGGAAGTTGTTTTTTTTTAACCTATTCCATTTTTCTAAAATATTTCAACATTAATTTAATTTTCTCATGATTTTAATATTTGATTTATTATAATACCAACCTCCACATCCCCTGGTGAAGTGAAGTGATCATCAAGCAACCAGTGACACATTGTTGTAATTGTGGATTGAGAAAGGAACTAGTAGCAGGGAGAGTCCATTATTAGCCTTGAAGGAGAGAAGATTCAGCCAGAATACAGTGACTTTATTTAGTGACATTCCAAATAAAAGTGTTTTTGTAAATCATTACAAAACTTTTATTTATTAAATTTGGCCACAAACATATTTAAATTTCCCAAAACATCAAGAATTCTAAGTTTGTGGTGAAGACAACTTTAAACTTAAATTTGGTGAGACCAGACCATAGACTAATTGCTGTGAAGATATTTTCCATTGAAAATTGAACTTTAAATTTGAACTTTCTCCCTATCTTTTCTCTTATTTGATAATTTTTTTTCTGATACTGTTTTTAAATTATTCTCTTTTTCAAATTTTTAATTGGACAATTAAACATGATTAATATTAAATCTCATAAGAACATTGATGGCCAGCTCGACACCCCTTCCCTGAGGTATCTCTATGTTGAACTACCGAGTATGTTTTCAGCCGGAGCATAAACCAGAAGAAACCAAGTTGTAAAGCAAGAAAGAAGATAAAAGCAAATTAAATAGACATTTTATTAACATAGTATTTCACTGTACAACTGGTTATCTTATTGTATCAATACACTTCATTATTCCTTGTTGTACCCTGTGTGTGTGTTTTTCATTTATTTATTTAGTTTAAGCAGCAAATAATAACAGTAAATATTTATCCATACTACTATCATCATCTTCATATATTATTTTTTAATTGTTATGTTGTTAGGCCTAGTGGTTAAGTTAGTTAGTGTTATTTATTTATTTCGTGAATTGTATTAATGAAGTCAGTTTGTAATGAAACGGTACCGTGTTATATTTTATTTTTAATTACTAATTTTTTTTAGTCTCACCAAAAGGTGATTATTTATATATGTTTTACTTTTTTAATTCGGAGCTTCTCAGGGTTCCGGCTTACTCCCTGGCCTCGGTGGAATCATGGGTTGTGGGCTAAATTGCCGGTAATTTGTTTTGTTAAAACTTTTCTAAATTTTTCATTGTACAATTTTCTCTTAAAATTTAGTGTCTCTAGTTATTCTGCAGATAGGCACATCTGTTTTGTAGCTCTTGTTGTTTTGTGTATTAGTTTGTTATTCTTGTCTATTTTGTGAAGCTTGTTGTTTTTTAAGTGTAATTTTGATATTGTGGCCTTCGCCGGTTTTCGCAGGGTAATTAATTTCTTTTTTGAAATAAATAGTTTTTTTTCGCTCAGCTGCCGAGTTGTGAATTGACCCTCGGACTGCCACCCGTGATCCTATTGCCTGTCTGGTTTTGAGCCATCTCCCATTACGGCACGACTTCCAGTTTTGGTGGGGGATGGGTCTCAGTTTCATTTGGCAATAGCTTAGCAGTATTGAACACATAACGTTCATAGGTTACATTTCTTGATTATATAAAGTATTCATCTAATCTCTTAATAATACTGTCAATACTGTCATCATCAGCACAAAGCTTAGTTATTAGTTGTAATACTGTACTTCCTATTACTGATTGAAATAAAGCTTTCTATACATTTTTATTACTCAGCTTTCCTCATTTTTGTCCACAGCATGCCTCAGCCAATCTTACATAATTATTCTATTGAATCTTGTGAATAAATTCCACTTTTCAGAAGCATTTCTTTTGTGTGAAATATTTAGTGGGTTTGGTGTAGATATTCCATTAATTGTTATTCAATTGTTTCTTACACCATGTTAATATGTAAGATTTTATAACAGACAACATTTCATCTATTCAGAACCTTAACATTAAGATTGAAATAACTTATTAAATTGTGTTCATGGCAACATAGTCTAGTCCAAAACATAAATAAAAACATATGTTCTTAATAAAATAAAATGTTAAATATAAAATAAACACAGTGCCAACAACTCACAAATCGTAAGTAATTATTTCCAATGTAGTAAAACATAGTAACAAAAATTGAATAATCGATATTCAAAGTAGAAATACAAATTCGTTAAACTATAGAAACTATTTACTGTAGGTAGCTGACGATGTGGTTCAGTGGTTAAGGCTTGGACTGCGGACCCTTGATCTGATGTTCGAATCAACATCTGAGTTTACGGTCAGTACTTGTTGAATAATGTTCACGCACAGTTATATTCAAATATATAAGATCTAGCTTATCGTAAAATGTGTAACATTTCTAAACATCTTTGTATTTATAGCATAATAAGTATCTTTTTTAGTTTAAATATTAATTGTTTCCGATTAAATAAAACATAGATATCATTCATTAAATTCACGTAGTTGAATGAAAGTAAAAAACGGTGTAAAAAGCTTATTTCGGCAAATACTCTAAGGACAGTTGTACATAAAACCAATTATATGAAAGATTGTTGGTTCGAACTGCCTTAATTAGAACTGTAATATCTTTGAGAAACGAGAGAGGGCAGCTGTCGGATCTGGTTTATTAGTTTCATAAGTCAGCTTGTTTTTAAAGGGAGTGATTTAATGAGAATAAAATTTAGTGAAGGTATTTTGTGGAATACTTGGAATACAGTTTTGTTTTTACTAGAAA
Source organism: Stictocephala bisonia (assembly GCA_035578905.1). Taxonomy (NCBI): domain Eukaryota; kingdom Metazoa; phylum Arthropoda; class Insecta; order Hemiptera; family Membracidae; genus Stictocephala; species Stictocephala bisonia. The sequence continues at coordinate 53,991 of JAQJVL010000074.1, read as the reverse complement.
ACAGCTCTCAAAAGTTATTTTTGGTATTATCAAATTGAGTTTAATAATATCAGAATAACACATCGAACTTCACTGCACTACGACTTACTAAGAAACACCTTACATAAAAAGTCCATAATTTTGCTTAACAAATGCAAAAGCTATCTCATTCCCCCTCCATATTCACAAGACTGCGTTGGTTGATCCACCATACATACATACACAGTAGCCATAGCTGGTGTTATTACGGAATTCATTAACCTGGCTATGGACAAATAAACTTATTTAAAGTAACAGTGTAAAAAATCACAATTTTTATTCATGTTAATTTATTTTTATTAGATTTTAAGCTGTAACTTGGTATTAGCTAACATAGATTTAGTTTTGAATTACTTTTAAATATGAGGCATTGGTAGAGCTTGTGCGTATTAAAAAAAAGGGGGGGGGGGAGAAAACCACTTGTACACATATACATACAAGAGTATTTAAAGCTATAATAGTTTTCTAAGAAACTCGAAGTCAATGTCTCTTCTTCCGTGGCTGTAAAGATATTTAAGGAGATATGTATGGTTACATGAGTGTAGATGACCTGTGTAGTCTGGTTATTAACTTTTTTTCAATTTGTGCTCAGATAGGATAATCTATTAATAGGCACAGAACTCAGGCGTTAACGTGGAATCTGAATCACCTAGTTCTGATCTGATTTATGGCTAACTTACAAACCTAATACCTAAGTAACACCAAAACAGACCTCTCTTGTAGTGTACACGCTGATGGAGAATATAGAGCGGATGCGGTGTAGGTACTGAGGACTGGAAAAAGAACATTACTATACAGATAAGTAAATGTTAATTTTTTAATAAAGTCGTTGACTAGTCCTTTATAGTTCTGAATTCCAACCAATCTTAAGACAAAAAATGGAGATTATATGGCTTGTTTTGTAATGAAAAAATGCCGGTAAATAATTTTAAATTGCTAGCTTTGTATTTAAAAAAACGCCTCTCCAATTTGATAAAAGTTAATAAAAGAAAGAAATTTCACCTCTGCCTTTAACAGAATTATCTTTATAGGCCTACTAATAAAGTGGTATAAAATAAAGCTTTTAATTGAATTATGAGGATTAATATTGTTAATGAAAATATAGTATATAAGTTTGTTATTTTGTATTTATTTATAAAAACAGTAAATTATTAAATAAGTTACAAACACCAACAATAAAATTTCATACATACAAGCCTAAGACATTCACGTTTTTGCTTTTATTGAGTGAGTTTCTTTTATAAACAATAGTTACTGTTCTATGGAAGAGTTAATTCTTATTATTGAGTTCTGAAGTATTGAAATCTGTAGATCGAATAAGTAATGTAAATCTTCTGAACAAGAACGTACCTAACATGGAATATTTTGTATCATGGTGGAGATTTTTTGGAAATGGTGAAAGAAAATGAAACATTGTGCAATGATTAAGGGATGGTTTCCTTCATCTCAACCTAGCTCTGTAGTAGTATATATATTCTGAAGTAACCTTATACTGTGTAGAAATTGTAATGGTGATACATGATTTTAAGTTATAAAAAATATAGTTTGATATTTTAGCATTTCACTAAATAATATTTTTCATAGACGAGTAAATATTGATAGTTGTTTAGTAAACTTTTATAACCTCAAAACTGGTTCAAATTGTAGTAAAACCGCTCAGATATTCAAAATGTAACCAGATATGTAACTTTGAAAATCTCAAATTGTCTTGATACAGAATACATATACTGATACTAACATATTTGAAGATTTAATGTTCTTTATAATTCTACTATTGTACAAATTCTACAAACAATAAAAATGTTTTAATTTCCGTTTTAATAAAGCTAACTTAGACTTACAACAGAAGTAAATTGAACATCGCAACTAACTAACGAAACATTTTTATGACTTCAGAAAAGGAAAATGTAAAGGAGACAGGAATGTTCAATGTAAATACTTGGTGGCCGTAGGTTTATTGAAGAATTCTTGGATAGAAACAATCCACTTCTTTGTCCTGGCGAAGTTTTTAAGATTATAATGACGACTCAGTAATGTGAAACATGTATTAAATAAAATATTTGATTGGTTGCATCTAATCAGTTAATTCCAATTACAGTACTTATTTAAACTACGCCAGTAATTAGGGAATTTGAAGTACATACTCAATAAAGTGTATTAATATAATAAAATAAGTTATAATCTACGACATTTTTGTTGGGAGTTATTGTTATAACATTTAAGTAAATCATAGAGAAAGTAAATCGTGACGAAACTGTCCAAGGCGAAGAAGGGTTGCAAGCTGGAAAGATCTACCTCCCAAGTTCATTTACCGGTGGGCCCAGGTACATGAAGGTTCATTACGAAAATGCAATGGCCCTTGTGTCTCGTCTGGGCTCACCTACTTTCTTCTTGACCTTCACGTATAGTGCAGCATGGGAGGAAAACAAGAAAGCTTGCCCCTATGGTACTGGCCGAAGTGACCCTTCTACGGAATGCAGAGTCTTCCACATAAAACTTAACGGAAAATATTATCAGCAGTATTCAACGAATACTTTTTATATTCAATGAATTGGCCTGAACCCCAAGGGGATTTGGGGGCGAAGCCCCCAACGAGCGAAGCGAGTTCAACTATATACAAGAAGGATAGACAGAATATATCCCTACAAAACATCCTACCACTCAAAATTGACTTACTAGACCTCTTTGGTAGTGTACACGTCGTTGGACCAGTTAATGTGTTCACTGGCTGACTGAGCCTGTCTCAACTTGGAAACATCGTTCAATGCGTTCTCTAGAACTACAAATAGTCCAAGGATGAAAACATTGAAACATGAAGAAAAACTAATTTGAAAATATAAACAATTAATTTTTTATAGAACTGGAAACAAAATAAAGTTTAAAAGTATTTAACAATTTATAAAAGTACGTATTGAGAGTAGAGGTGTAAACGAAGTAATTAATATGCACAATTATAGTTCTTTTTAAAATTGCTAAGTGTTATTCATGAAATAAAATTGTATTTGCTGAATATTTTATGATTTTAAAGTAATAATAATTTAGAGAACTTGGTCCTGGAAGTTGAGTTAATACCTATGAACCACCTATTTCAAATATAGTGCGAATGTGACCCCATTAAAAATAAAAAAAGAGAGAAATTAAGGCTGAAAATAAACTATAAACAATTTTCTATTGCCAGTGTGTAGGTGGCTCAGTGGCTAAGACTTCAAACTGCGGAGGGCACTGTTCAAGGTTCGAATCCTCAACTGTGCTAATGGTGTGTACTTCACTAGTTAAAGAAAGTTCACGCACAGGTTTGCAGGCCCGTGTAAACAAGTGAATAAAGTTAAATAAAATGTTTATATACTGTAAATTTAAACACATCTGTTTACAACAAACACTGAGATACTCAACTGTAGTGTATCTGTTTTGGATCCAAAAAAGGGCACGGCCAACCTCGTAAATATGACCTCGGTGTCATCTGTGTTTAATGGGTAATGAAACACAGCTCACCATTCTTGTGTTTTTTTTGTAACGTTCTCTTTTGACTTTATCTTATCACATACGATATGTAAGGCATTAAAATTACACTATATTTTTAAGTTATTGTAATCCTCTTTACCACTTTACATAACGTAGTGTGAATAGTAATGACATTATTAGTGCTAACACAAATATTGACTTTCTTTCAGAAATATTTACATACGTTTTCAAATGACCTTTCTAATTATACTATATTAAACATACAATATGCGATGAGCTTTTAGCACAGCAACTTACATACGAATGGTTATAGTAGTTCTGCACACCCCAAATTTAAAATGATAAAGATTCTGACAAATTGGAGAAAAATTATAACATTAAATTCGAGTATTTATTTACACTATAGTTTTAGGATATAATAAAATTCAAACTGTGGACCCTTAAAATTGTTATTTAAATTATTTCACACTGTGTGAATTTTATTACATCCTAAAAATACGTAAGTAGCCCTAATTTTAAACTTTATATTACTTTATTTACACTATATGATATGAGTTTAAGTATTTACTTATATTATAATTTGAAAAAGGTATATTTTGTTTGATTTTTTAAAATTGATCCTTTATTTGTTGCATCTTGTAAAAATTAATTCAATATAGTGAAAAGGGACATGTATAGTGAAGTTAGAAAGTTAGAGAACAAATAAATATAATATTTATTTAATTGAAATTTAGTAACTAAAAGAAATAATGAAGTTTCCTAAATATACATCTTATCAACGTAAAATATTACTAATTAGTAAAACAGTGGGAGACAAGTGCTGCGTTTATAGCAGCCATGTTGGGATTGAGTTGTCTGCGCAAATACACTTTATCTGATCAAGGATAAACGGAGAGAATATATGAAACCCATATAACTGATGTTGTCTGTTCTGTATTCATTCCTTTTATCCAGATTAAAACAATAGCTTTCTAGTTATAGTACATACAGGGTGATCAACTCAATGTGGCCACAACTGCGATCTCAAAAAGTATTGATTTTACAGCATACTTTAAAGAGGAAAATTATTGTAATTTTATGCTCTTTAAAATTACGAAGGTAAAATTTTAAAATTCGGTCTCCATTTTCCAATGTGGTGGTCAACTTTGAAATTTTTTAGGGGAACCCCTATTTTTTATAATGGATTTAGATTTTACTAGTAATTCTAAGAAAATTTTACTCTTGGTATTATTTTGATATACTTAACCATTTCACCGCTTAGAGCGCTGTTAAACTAAGAATTTCTGGAACCGTTTTCTTAGCAGATAAACGGTTAAGTAAAATAAAATAATACCAAGAATAAAAAGTGTTATAATCACTACTTAAACCTAAATCATAAAAACTAGGAGTTACTTTAAGTCATTTCAAAGTTGCCTGCTAATTGGAAAATGGCGACTTTGAACTACGTGATTGTAATATTTTTGTATAAAATATGTATTTGTGAAACTGAAACAGCTTTTCAACAATCAATCAATTGAATAAAAATAATGTATTAAAAGTTAATCTTTATTTTTTTAAATGGTAAAACACGCCTCTTTAATAAATTGTTGAAATAAGGATTTCTGAAACAATCAGTGCTCCTAGCGGTGAAACGGTCAAGTATATCAAAATAACACCAAGAGTATAAAACATTCTTAGAATTACTAGTAAAACTTAAATTCATCAGAAAAATAGGGGTCAAAATAAGACATTTCAAATATGACCACCATATTGGAAAATGGTAACCGAATTAAAAAATTTTACCTTTGTAATTTTAATAAGCCTAAAAAATGTGGGTAAGTCCCTAGTTTAAATTTTGCTGTAAAATCAATACTTTTTGAGATCCCAATTGTGGCCACCTTGAGAGTTGATCACCCTGAATAACGAAATATATGTACTCTTTTTGAGAATAAACATGGTCATTGTCAACGTATTATGAACTGTATAAGAATAAGAAAAAACCTTAAGTTTACGAATTTATACCATACGCAAAGGGTATTTTGTGGAATTTGTTAGAAAATAACAAATATAGTGATGATAGACTGTCGTCTCACTTCACAACTTTCCCGTCGGTACTAAATCAAATGATTTCCTTGGAGCAGACTCATCTTGACGTTAGCATATTGCTTATAACAAATGTCAAGAACATGTCGTTTTCTAATACTGTGTCACAAATTTGTGATTTAAATTAATAGTTATTCTTCTGTATATTCATAATATTTTGAATAACCAGATTTAATTTTACTCATATTACTTTTGTAATTTAAATATACCACTAGGCTTATTATATACGTCTTGTTTTTTTGTATTAAGTTAAATTAAATTCTTAATTTAAATTCTATATAATGATAATGTTTTAGCCAAGTTTGTTAATCCAATGTTGTAAAGCATAAAAGAGAATGAAGTTTTAAAGTTTGCAGGGAATGAAAATCCAGTAGAAGAAGTTTTTTACTTTGGTTAGGTTAAAATTGTTGTTGTCAGATAAACGGTTTATTTAAGGAGTAATTTTATATAAGTAACATTGATAAAAATAAAATCACAATACAAGAAACCAGAAAATCATAGAACCAATGTATCACAATAATATAATGAACAATTATAATGTGTACGAACTTGGACACTCTACTAGTAGATTTAGAATTCCTTTTTCTTTCTAATTCAGAGGGAAGTATACAGTAAATGTTTACATTGTAAGCAAAACAACATTTCAAATCCCCTCTTACAATTTCTTTTAAATTTTCCGGGATTAAAACACAGGAAACTCTAGTTGAAAAAAATCCATGTTGACCACTAGGCTAGTTAAAGGCCTATCACAAACGTGGTTTGATATTGTACTCATGTGACAAGAAAACAAGTCCAGTGAATAAATAAGTCCAGATGTAGTACTAGATCTAAAGGCCATTACTGACTTGAAAACGAAATAACGTATAAATAACATTTAGAATAATTTAAATAATCTCCAATAAAGAACTCAAAGAAGAAATATAAACGAAATTTTTTCGTACATAACGTTATTTTACGTATTCGACTAATAATTTTCACACAATAAGGCAATGTTCTTATAGATGAACCCCGAAGATTAAGACACTCAATCCTATTTGATTTAGTATTTTAATTTCTGTCGTTACTAGTCAATAAAGTCAGTATTGAAACATTATTAGTGCCACATGTATTACAATTGAACCTAATCATTATAATCTACATGTACCCGTATATTTGATCCCAGTTGGGAACTAATAAATTCAATTAGTTTCATTTCAGCTGTTTCAAGGAAAGTAAATTTGTCGAGAATAAAGTATAAAGTGAAGACACTTTATGAATAAATTGTGGTTATAGATTTGAGATAATTTCTATTTACAAGAATTTTCAGAGTTTTATTTATTTTGAATAATTTTAACCAAACAATGAATTTTAGGACTAAATTTTTAACTTACAACGGAACATGAAAGTAAAACAGGAGTACACCCTGCCATGGAACCCATGAACAACACTGTCAACCAACAACCCTCTCTTCATGGTGATCATGATTAAGAAAATAACCTATCCAAAGTAAAACCATTCATTGTACACCCCCTCCAACTATGAGAGTGCTAGTAATGACTGGTAGGTTTGAGGGCCAATAGTGCCTTATTTGTGCATAGGGTGAGTATGTGGAGTCATCGCTGTTGTGTCTAGAATGGTAGCTGGGCCAGCTTTTTGATTATTCGTTGATACAATACTCTATGAGGGCGATAAATATCGTTATTTTCAGATTCTTCAAGTTCAACGATATCTTTGGTTCATATACTTGGCTATCTACAAGTAGACAATATATTTGGACCCCGTGCTTGTATTGGTGGGTGTGGGTCAATATCACCATGCTTGTATGGGTGGGTGGTTGGGTAGTAACACCGTGCTTGTATGAGTGGGCGGTGGGTCAGTAACAAAGTGCTTGTATAGGTGGGTGGCTGGGCCAGTACCACTGAGCCTGTATGGGTGGGCGGATGGGTCAGTAACACTGTGCTTGTATGGATAGGGGGGTCAATAACATCATGCTTGTATGGGTGGGCGGGTGGGTCATTAAAAACTTGCTTGTATGGGTGGATGGGTGGGTCACCGTGCTTGTATGGGTGGGTGGGTGAGTTAGTAACATAGTGCTTGTATGGGTGGACGGGTGGGTTAGTAACACCGTGCTTGTATGAGTGGGTGGTGGGTCAGTAACACCGTGCTTATATAGGTGGGTGGTTGGGTCAGTAACACCGTGATTTTATGGGTAGGCGGGTGGGTCAGTAGTACTGTGCTTGTATGGGTGGGTGGATGGGAGTAACACTGTGCTTGTAGGGGTGAGATGGGGGTCAGTAAACCCGTGCTTTTAAGGGGGGTGGGTGGGTTCTGTACCATTGTGCTTGTATAGGTGGTCGGTTGGATCAGTAACACCGTGCCTGTACGGGTGGGGGGCTGGGTCAGTACCACCATGCCAGTATAGGTGGGTGGTTGGGTCAGTAATACCGTGCTTGTATGGGTGGGTGGCTAGGTCAATATCACCATGCTTGTATGAGTGGGCATTGGGTCAGTAACACCGTGCTTGTATGAGTGGGTGGGTGCGTCAGTAACACCATGCTTGTATAGGTGGGTGGGTGGGTCAGTACCACTGAGCCTGTATGGGAGGACGCGTGAGTCAGTAACACCTTGCCTGTACGCGTGGGCGGGTGGGTCAGAAACACCGTGATTGTAAAGGTGGGCGAGTGGGTCAGTAACACCGTGCTTGTTTGGATGGTCGAGTGAGCCAATACCACTGAGCCTGTATGGGTGGACGGGTGGGTCAGTAACACCTTGCTTGTATAGGTAGGCGGGTGGGTCAGTAACACCGTGCTTGTATAGGTGGGCGGGTGGGTCAGTAACACCGTGCTTGTATAGGTGGGTGGGTGGGTCAGTAACACCGTGCTTGTATAAGTGGGCGGGTGGGTCAGTACCACTGAGCCTGTATGGGAGGACGCGTGAGTCAGTAACACCTTGCCTGTATTCGTGGGCGGGTGGGTCAGTAACACCTTGCCTGTATGCGTGGGCGGGTGGGTCAGTAACACCGTGCTTGTATGAGTGGGTAGTGGGTCAGTAACACCGTGCTTGTTTGGATGGTCGAGTGAGCCAGTACCACTGAGCCTGTATAGGTGGGCGGGTGGGTCAGTAACTCCGTCCTTGTATAGGTGGGCGGGTGGGTCAGTAACACCATGCTTGTATGGATAGGTGGGTGGGTCATTAACTCCGTGCCTGTATGTGTGGGCGGGGGAATGTTTTACATATTATCATCATGTATTTGTTGATTAAACATACAAATAAATAACAAATCAGTTGTGTTAGTTTAAGAACATTTCATGGACTTAAACAAAAGGAACTGGATTTGTTCCTTTGAACTTGTCAAACAAGGAAAACTACTTCCAGCTTTTATCTTTTTACCTACGATTAAAGTTTAGTAACTAACAAAATAGAGTTATTGTAAAAGTTTCTAACTTGTTCGTTTAGAACAAATAAACTTAGTTCGTAAATCAGATATTCCTACAAACTATTAAGATAGTTTTTGAACTATCTTCAACATTTTGCTATTTTCAGTAGTGTTCATTAGCATTAATAAAATTAATCTAAACTTAAAAATAACTGCCTCGTGTTAACATAAGATAAATATTAATTAATTTTATTTCCAATAATGTCATTTAGTCGTTGAAAATAAAGAATATCAGATTTTAATTTGTATGCCAAGACAATTTGGAAATAATAATTAACTTTTATTAACATTCTAAATATTCTTTACTATTACTTACTAAAATTATTCCAATCACTATTAACTACTACTTTTATTTGTTTATTTTGATCATAAGCTTTACTTTTTAGTTATGTATACATATTTATTAAAGTTGTTTGATAAAAAAACACACACGTGTTTTACTTTTGCATAAACAGTAATCACTTTATCGTACTTTTGACATTTGTCTATTACACAAAATAAAAATATTATTACCATTGTATATTATTAGCAAAATAAAACTACGAAATATTATTTGATAATTTAGTTCCTAGAGTGTTCAAGGAATATTGGAGAGAAGAAGACAGAGAGGAAGAAAGTGGCAATATATGGATGGTATAAAGAATGGAAAAGGATACTATGACACAGAGGAACATAGAACAATATTTCATGCAAACCTGCCAAGAGGCAGAAATACTAAATATGATGACGATGATGATTTATATGCAAATAGTGAAACAAATTTAATAACTTCTAATTTCTTATTAAAGTCGTCAGAGAAACCACCTTAAGAGAGCTCACTCGTAAAAAATAATATGTTGACATGCCAGGAAAAATAACATCTACTGCATATCACTAGTACCTCTTATAAAGGTTGGATTCACATACAATTAAGTTGGCGTAAACATTGCTAACACGTTTAAGTACTTGTTCTTATAAACACTTACAGAGAGTATATAGCATTATACTCTATGTAAGTGTTTATAAGAGAGGTGGTGAGATGAAATTATTTAGGTGTTGTAAATTAAATAAATAAAAATAAATTATGAAAATACACCAATAATATACATCTCTTGAAAAACGTCAGTCGATGGTGTTTGAAAGCAACGAGTTTTCTCCCTGGGTTTTGAAACCAATATTCAAACATCACGACATGTCAGAACCAGATTGCTCCAAGGAATGTTTTCCATCTAGCGTTTCCTCAATAAGATATTGACATGGATCTTGTGAAGTTGGGCGCATATTAACCAGGAAAAGTTATATTATAGGTTAGACTCTCTTAAAAAATAAGATGTGAAATATATAAGCAATGAGTTTATTTTTTGTCACAGTAATTTTGTTGATCAGACTTTATCCAGCTAACTAAATGTTCAGTAAATATCCTTTAGTTACTGTAGTTCTCTAATTTTATTCTTCTCTATTTATTCAGTGCCTTCTATTCTTATACAAAACGTTCTCCAATTAACTTTCTATAATTATTATTCATAATTAATTCATCAATTATAGAATAATAATAATCCTATAAGTGGAAAAAACGTATTGAAACGCTTTCACAAATTTTGTATCACTTCACTTGTAAAAGTGAAATCTTGCATATATAATTATAGTCACAAAGAACATACTTATTGACGCCATTAGCGACATTTCATCATTTTAGGAGGACGGCCTGTGAGAAGTTGAAAGAAAATCTTCAACGTAAGTCTAGGTTGAGTTGAGTTTGGTATCAAATGAAAGATGTATTCAAGAGAATTGCCGCAAACAGGACTTCCAGAGTAGCGGTTGAATTTCAATGTAACTAATTTTAACAATTTAACTAATTATTTCTCTGCTATTTAATGGTTTCAAGTAATTTATTATAATAAAAAAAGTATACTTTATGGAACAAAATATTTACAAAATATAAAATTATTTTGGAAAAAATTACGTTTTTGTGAAAGCGTTTCCATATTTTTTTCCACCCTGTATAACGTTTACACTATTAATCAATTCTTAGTGAGTAAGTTTTACATTAGCTCTCCTATTAATAAACTTTTTTACTAAATACATGAGTGATATTAGGAAGCCTATTTTATTAATAACAACTTTTAAAATATTGTTATGAGGTGTTTAATAAATAGTTACCATTAATTCATTTATTTAGTTGAAGTAAATGGGACAAGATATTATGTAAGTAGGTCTCTTACAGCACAATGCGATTACAAAATGTTAATATCTTTTAATACCGCTAAAACGGAACACAACTTCAGAGCACTTTGTATTTCCCCTAACTAGACTAAGTTAAGATGTTAATTTAAGCTTTGGAGTGGAGATAAACTTGAGATAACCAGGTTGTAGAGTAAGGATTACTGGGTTTAATTGTACGTTGCTGTTTAAGGTGGAGTTATTGAATAAAGAATCATGTGCAGTTTTTGTTTAGGTATTCTTTTTTCATGAAAAAAATCGTTACTCTGTAAATATACTAATTCTTCATTGTTTGGTTACCAGATGCAATAATATACAATATAAATGCAGAAATAGTAAAGTACTTAGTTTTATTCATTTACTGGGTTCTATATTTTGACGGTTGTACTTTATCTCGATCTATTTTTAACTAAGTTAACCATTTAAAACTGTATTTTTTCACAGGAAACAGTTTTCAGTGTATACAGAATAATGTCCAACATGGTACACATCTTGAGTAATTGCTGTTTATAAAACATTAATGTTTGTATACTTGATAGTGTTTATAATAGACTGTTAGAATTACTAATAGTCTAGTTAGTTACCTCTGGGATTCATGTTTAGTATTAGTATCAATAAATTGTCGTAATCCTACAGAGCTGAAATTTGGTACAAATGTTTTTTGTAGGCTAAGTAGGAAAATTGAAGTACTTTTATAGAGGTAACATACTTCTAAGGGGTAGAAACAACCCCTAAAATGAATGTTTATTTTGTACTTTTGACACTTATTCTAACTCTATTTCTACTAACTCTGACAGGATTGCACTACTCTTATAGGAGACTTGTGGGTTTCCTAAACTATAAAACTGTTGTATAGGAAGACGGCAGCAGGCTGAGCTGTTATATTTATGTGATGGTGTAACTTTAGAGGGAGAGTAAGAAAGCGTACGGGTAAGAGCCTTCTCGTAGCGAAGTAAGGGCTGTCGGCTAGTTGTAATATAAAAAGTATATATACTGTTTTAAAACACAATATGGATAAATAACCAGTATCGATTTCGGTGTAATTTTGTCGTTTCTTCCTTTATTAGTTTATTACAGTATATATGTAATAATTATAAATATATTTGCATAGTATTATATACTGATTACCACATATTTGAACTTTTTACTCGATACATCCTTGAAGACCACATAAATGTCCCCGTAAATAAACTGAATTTTAAAGAAGAGAACATTTAAAGCAGTCTGGAATGTTGAATATAAATTCTTGGCAGATGAAGTTTTATTAAGGAATTCCTGGACAACAGTGAACACTCCAGTCATTTTCCCTTTGAAGTTTAAATGATTCTACAATAGAATGAAAAAAAGTACTTCTCAATAATTAGGGCCCCCTCTTTAAACTATAAATAAAGTACCATATAATGTACTCTCATTGCAATCTTTCTCTTGAAATATTTATTTATAATATTAAATAATCATTATTTAGTTTTAGATTTTAACATTAATAAAAATGAAACAATTTTTTATTGATCTATAATTTTTAAATATCATATCACGTTAACTGTACACATGTAGCTTAGGGTAGGAAAATAGTCAGTTAGCGAACAATGTCTAATGAGCATGAAGCTCTTATCTGAATATGAGCCAAGTAAGAGAAATGTAATATTCTTAATTTAGTATTTTGCAATTTTCATTTCTCAACTTATATAATGATTTCTAATGATAGTTGCATTTTCCATTTATTGGTGGACATATAGACTGTAATTATATCTATATAACATTTAGAAATAAATGATAGGTCTATAATAAAATCAACCACAATTTTAATAATGAAGGGTTTTATAACTATTTCGAACTTCGCAACATTCATCTTGTGGAAAGGAATTCCAATCTCGGTCCGATGAAATGTGTGTTGTATCACAACGTTCCCAATTCACCTTGTTTGTTCCACTCTGTTGGAAGAGCAGTAATTTAGATATTCTTTTTGGAACAATTTATTAACAATATGCATTTTCATGATATATATATATATATATATTTTATATATATGTTTATTTTATATCATGATATATATATATATATATATATATATATATATATATATATATATATATATACACAGCGATTCGAAAGTAAATTTACTGAATCAATACATATTTTATTTGTTCGCTTATTACGATTAATCAATATTACATTATTTTAAAATACATTATTTTAATTTTCTTAAGTATAGTCCTTTAATAAATTCTTCTTAAAATACGTTACTATGTGTCAATACACATCTCTATGCCACAAACATCTTCATTTATTCTTCTTGAACACCATTTTTCATGCTATAAAGGTATTGCCGAAGCAACATCCCTGTTATTCCATGTCATAAACACAAGAGATAGACCCAAAGCGATATTCAGACCTAGTTCAGTGATGGCTACCTGGAATCTTCGATAATTGCTTGCAATATAGATCGTGTATCGTGAAAGATTGTGCGGATACTAAATTAGTGTATAATTTGATGTCGGAATCGACCGAGTAACGAAGTGAAGTAGTCGAAATCGGCATGGAGCACCTATTTCTATGAATAGTGGTCCATTTATCACCTAAAAAACATCTCCTCTTTTATATGCAATGGGGGAAGGGGTGACTTTCTTAAAATATGAGATGCAGTTCGTTTCAAAATTAATGTGTTAAATTTAATCATTGGAGTCAAACAATAATTAATTTATTATATTGTAGTTGAACGAGGGCTATTAATTAATACTTAATAACTTAATATTCAAAATAATCGTATAACATTGCGTACTTTTTTGATATTTTTAATATTGAAAAATAATTTGATTGTAGTACAGTACTATAATTTATTTATTCACTGATTCAACTTGACTTCAAAGCACTCTTACATAAAATGGTAGGGCTACGATTAGTTTGTAAAGTCTACAACTATTGATTTTTTACACACACATAAATTTCTTTCCAAAGTTAAATGTTGTATCTTAAATAATCATCTTTTTGCTTGCAGTTGTTAAGAGCTAATGCAGTTCTCTGGAAATATAATGCAGTTTAAACCAGCTTTAGTGGCAGACCTTACTAACTAATCCAATTACTGACACAAATATTCCTATTAGATGAGATATATATTGTGTGTGCATATAATCAAGGCTACAACCAATGGCGTGACGATGTAAACTAGCTGCAACTACAGCAACACCAACAAGCCTTGCACAGTTGCCATGTTTCAGTTCTCTAAATACACCTATTTTGTAACCTATTTGTTTTATATCATGAATTTGAGAGTGAGTAAGCATATTATCCTTTTTATTGTCTTTTACATATTTGTTTAGTAGTGTATATTCTTATCTCATTATTTTTATATTGTTTCACTGCATTACTGTTTGAACCAATAAAAAATCACAACAGGTAATTATTGTCTACCGTATGTCAAGCGCAACACCGCGCGTCAGAGCTACACTGAAATACCACTAAGCGCGCTCATGTCAAATCGGGACAGTCATAAAGTATACTTAATTGATGGACCAAGAACACTAAGAAACTTTCAAGCGTTCTAGTAGATTTAGTGCCTGCTGCTAATCACTCAAAGACATCATAGACTTTGAAGTGATTTTTAAGAACATCTAAAATTATTGGATCTGCACTAGGAGCCCACACATCCAGCACTTATGTTTTATGAAATGTGGTTTAATGGAAGCTTAAAACAACTTAACAGTGTATAATGTTATTAATGGGATCCATTAATACTATTATATCAATGTGCAATGTAATATAAATAACAAAAACAAATTGACCCTTAGCCCTTCCTTAAAAAAATGGAAATAAAACCTCAAAACCGAACAGAACTAGGACCTATTATAAGCAGGAAGTTAATACTGATGATTGTCACTAAATTATTCCACTTAGTACTGTAACTGTAGAAGTGCAATCAGGTGAAAGTAATCTGTTCCATTGAAGGAGAATTGTCATTGAATGTCAATGAATTGAGAATTGTCAAATGAATTGTTGACTTTAAAGACAAGTTGTCCAACTAGTGAACAATACAAACAGTTTACTCAGATTGAAAGTGACGAAGTGAATTAGTGTGTAACAGTTGGCAGTATTGCTCTGTTGGTAGAGGTTCGATTTTCCAGAGCAGGTTAAATATACCACTCATTGGCTTATATGCATCCATTACTAATCCCCCATGATGGTATTACTTATTCCCTATGTGTATTTTTAATTAAATAGACTTTAGAGCAAAGGACAGAAAAGAAACAGATCGAATGGTTTCTAAAATATAGTCATATCATATCGAAAACATATTTAAGTATTCTTGGTGGTTAGGTTTTCCGACAACTTTAATTATGAGATCTAATGAGTATTTTCAAATAATAGTTTTCCACTCAACAATAGATTGACAATTGATTAATTACTATCTAACGAGTAGTGAAGATTAGTGTAAAACGTATATGAACCAAGCCGTAAACTTTACTCTAAAAATATAACATCAGAGTTTATCGTAAACTATCATATGACAAATTATACGTTTTTTCAAACTTTAATTTCCATATTTCATGTCGTGTTAATACAGTTTGATTATATGATTAAAGTTATAAATTTGCGGAACAATATCTAGCTGTATAATATTTCCATTTAGTCATAACAAATGATCTTTCATTAAAGAAGGATCATAAAAACTAAAGACAGACATGACCTCATTTCCGTATTCAAGATAAATCTTTGGTTTACCTTAATTAAAAATGAATCTATTTGAAGAAGTAATTCTCTATGACAAGATTACCATATTTTATATTCGTGTTTACCGTTTCACACTTTAATTTATCATAGCGATTGTCTGATATAGAGTAAAAAGAAGGACCACCTGACAAAATCAGGAATGAGATATGAAAAAGAAAGAAAATAGGCCTAAGTTGACATAAATGTCGTTTTATTACGGATGTATAGAGAATGTATTTAATGGAAATGTTAAGTGATTATACAATTTTAATGAGTGATAGTAAATTAATTAACTATAACAATATTATTTTACCATACAGAGTTAGAGTTATAATCACATTCTTTCTTCTGTATGGCTAGACCAAACACTTCTAGGCTACACACTGGACACTGTATGGAGAACACATGAGTTATAATCACCTTCTTTCTTCTGTCTGGCCAGACCAAACGCTTCTAGGCTACACACTGGACACTGTCTGGAGAACACATGAGTTATAATCGCCTTCTTTCTTCTGTCTGGCCAGACCAAACGCTTCTAGGCTACAGGCTACACACTGGACATTGTATGGAGAACACATGAGTTATAATCGCCTTCTTTCTTCTGTCTGGCCATACCAAACGCTTCTAGGCTACAGGCTACACACTGGACACTGTATGGAGAACACATGAGTTATAATCGCCTTCTTTCTTCTGTCTGGCCAGACCAAACGCTTCTAGGCTACAGGCTACACACTGGACATTGTATGGAGAACACATGAGTTATAATCGCCTTCTTTCTTCTGTCTGGCCAGACCAAGCGCTTCTAGGCTACAGGCTACACACTGGACACTGTATGGAGAACACATGAGTTATAATCGCCTTCTTTCTTCTGTCTGGCTAGACCAAACACTTCTAGGCTACACACTGGACACTGTCTGGAGAACACATGAGTTATAATTGCCTTCATTTTTCTGTCTGGCCAGACCAAACGCTTCTAGGCTACAGGCTACACACTGGGTATTGTCTTGAGAACATATGAGTTATAATCGCCTTCTTTCTTCTGTCTGGCTAGACCAAACACTTCTAGGCTACACACTAGACACTGTCTGGAGAACACATGAGTTATAATCGCCTTCTTTCTTCTGTCTGGCCAGACCAAACGCTTCTAGGCTACAGGCTACACACTGGATATTGTCTTGAGAACATATGAGTTAGATTAGGTAATTTAATTACATTTATTATGAGTCTGAATAAAGGTTATACAATTTAGTTTAGAAAAAAGATTTTTTTGCTAGAAAATATAAAATTATTGAAAAAAGAGAAATTTGAGATAGAGGTTGAGACGAAGTGAGAATATTGAGAGAGAATGGAGAGGACTGCGGTTTGAATGAAGGAAAATGTAACAATGATGATACAGCCTTTATGATCGATGTTAATTTACATATTATAAATTAAGAACATATATACTATACACAATTAAAATGAGTGAATGTGAATATATGAAGCTTAGCAATTTAATTGTAGCAAAAATATGAATATTAACATTATAACAGTATAAATCCTTAACAGTGATGTTGACGTTTTAAACATAAAAAAACATCTGTTTGTCAATGTAAGTTGCATTACATTTTACTATAAATACAAAATAAATAACTTTAATTGTTAGGGTTGTTATATTATTTTTACCCTATTACTATGGTCTCTACATTTAAGGTTGGAGTTTACTCCTGTAGATGTATTACACACAACATAAACTGTTGATAGGTTAGTGAAAAAACTATGGTTTGAAGCTTCTGTTTTTGTGTATGTAGGCAGCACTATTTTTTATCGCTTGGTTTGCAAAGTATTACAACGTGGTATAAATAACAATGTTGACAAGATATTACGAGAGTAAAGTTTTAGTTATTTATATCTTTGTATTAAATTATATTCTATTATGTGACACTTCAGAGAGCCAAGGCAAATCACTAATAACGCATGGAACAGTATTACAGGATGAAACATTATTAAATATTACGGATCAGTTAAAAAGTTAAAACTTATAGTACAACAATAAAACTGGGTGCGTATTTGTATACAAATTTTACTACATAAAATATTTGTCAGTCGATGAACTGGCTGGCACGTTAAATGTATTATTAATAATCATATATAGAAACATGATTTTAAAGTAAGATTGAATATTAAAGTTTCAGGAAATCCACAACTTATTGAAAGTGTTACTAAACATGAGCACTATGATTTAAAGATATGTTTTATTAAGAGAACGAGATGAATGGTTTAGAATGATACTATCTGTAAATTGTTAAAATAATCAATAACATGTTTTGGGGGGTATTTTGCTATATTATAATCCTGGAAGTTTGATATCAATACGTAGTGATATAGATAAATAGTGAGAAATAGAGGTATTTATTACAAAATAGTTTCACTCTTGAGCTTCAAGTCGGAAAATAGTTCATCAAGTAAATTACCCAGCATAAAGTTTCATGAATAAAAATTGTCTAACGTCAATAACATACCTTCTGGTTGGTTATTCCAGCTATTCATCATCATATTGATTAGTGGTTAGTTATGACCGTGAATATGATGGTTCGTGGTAAGTAATGACCGTGAGTATTATGGTTCGTGGTAAGTAATGACCGTGAGTATGATGGTTCGTGGTAAGTAATGACCATGAGTATGATCGTTCGTGGTAAGTAATGACCGTGAATATGATGGCTCGTAGTCAGTTATGACCACGAGTATGATGGTTCGTGGTAAGTTATGACCGCGATTATGATGGCTCGTGGTAAGTAATGACCGTGAGTATGATGGGTCATGGTAAATAATGACCGTGAGTATGATGGCTCGTAGTCAGTTATGACCGCGAGTGTGATGGTTCGTGGTAAGTTATGACCACGAGTATGATGGTTCGTGGTAAGTAATGACCGTGAGTATGATGGTTCGTGTTAATTTATGATCGTGAGTATGATGGTTCGTGGTAAGTTATGACCGTGAGTATGATGGCTCGTAGTCAGTTATGACCGCGAGTGTGATGGTTCGTGGTAAGTTATGACCACGAGTATGATGGTTCGTGGTACGTTATGACCACGAGTATGATGGTTCGTGGTAAGTAATGACCGTGAGTATGATGGTTCGTGTTAAGTTATGATCGTGAGTATGATGGTTCGTGTTAAGTTATGATCGTGAGTATGATGGTTCGTGGTAAGTTATGACCGTGAGTATGATGGTTCGTGGTAAGTTATGACCGTGAGTATGATGATTCATGGTAAGTTATGATCGTGAATATGATGGTTCGTGGTAAGCTTTGACCGTGAATATTATGGTTCGTGGTAGGTTATGACTGTGAGTATGATGATTCGTGGTAAGTTATGATCGTGAGTATAATGGTTCGTGGTTCCTGGTCCTCCATACCTAGTGGAGTTGGCAAATCATACGTTGTAAGATAAGCTGAGTTTGTTACCATTTGCTGATTTATTTTGTATTGTTGATGTTATTACGTGTATCAATCAGTCAATCTCTCCACAATAGAGTATTGTTGATTTCCGTGGTATAATGACTGATTTTAATAGTGAGGTCGCTAAGCACAAAAAAGTTTCACTTGGCAACTTTTGAACTGAGATAGTAGATGATTGGACGAGTCGAAAAAGCCCGGGACACGAATTGTTCTGGCTCTATATCGGTTCCTATGACGATATGAATATGGCTGAAGGGAAAATTAATATGCTTGTACATTTTCCTGCATAACTCCGTTTTGTAATTTTATTTTTACCCATATTATTAGTGGTTATTGTAGAAGAGAAACACACTTTCGAACGGTATACATGACACTAATGTTTACCTTGACTAAACGAGAAACATTTGTTGCTTTATTTAAACAATTGTTTTTATTTTGATTTTTTCGATACATTTTCCTAAATACCATTAAATCCGTTATCTTTAGGCGAAGACATGTCTTATACATTTTTATATGTTGGACGATCATCTTTCGAATGATATACATAACTTTTAATTCATCATAAATAGCTGGTGAATATATGTAAAAACAAAGTAGCCTTGCATAGTAAATTCATTATGGAAACGATATACAGTACTTAATATTGCTTTGCGTAAGCAATGTAGTGACGTTACGAATTTAGAAGTATAAAATCTAATTATTATAATTTTTCATATTTATTAATAAATTTAGATTTATAAAGGATTATGCAAGTTTTATTTTCATTTAAAAAAAGGTTTATTAATAGTATAAGTATTAACTATTCAATATCATAATTAGAAAGAAAATAGTGCACAGTACAGCAATATTCCAATTTAATACAATAATTAAATAATATTATGCACATTACCAAATACATATTGTTAAATATTGTACCATTTGCCGATACATTGTAAATATTGATTCGAGGAATAATCTGATAAAGTGAATTTTGTACATGTCGAGATGAGACACAACATGTTCATCATACTGTTTTTCACCTAAATGAAATGTTTCCTTAACACAATTGACATCTTCAACTTTTGGAATTAGTTTAGAGCTCCTTATTGACACCAAATTGCTTTCTGCAAACCAATTTCTTATTTCGATAAATACATGAGCTAAGAACCTATTCTCGAATGCGTTGTTATATTCATAATGATTTGCACCTACGTTTTGTTCATCATTTAAATTTAATTTCTCTTCTAATTCTTCAATTAAAGAAATTATTTTCGGACTTCCAACCATCCACAAGCAAAGCATTTTCACTATCAAGGATTCCAATAGCTCGATCATCAAACTTTATAAATTTGTTTTTGTGTTCATGAAGCTTATCGTCGGATATTACTGAAAACGGGTTAGGAGTTTTGCTGCTTGTAAAGGTACCACGATGAAATTCAGAACGTATATCTAGATGTTTTTATGGAAGGTCCTTTAGAGTGCGTACGAATATTGGCAACCAACGGGAATAGTAGATCGCGTCCAACGCAAATGTCCATAGACATAACTAAGCCATAATGTCGATGTGCATTGCAAAGTTCGATGTACGAATACTCCGTACAAGTTGCACAAGAAGACTTTGCATAGTTTGATTACTGTGTTCCAACATTGGAACTGAGTGTGAGTGTCTGTTTCGTTAGTCTGAGCTTTGGTAGTCTGCTAATTTGTCCACAGAATGTTAACTTTCGTTTACTCATGTCTTCTGCTATATTTGAAAGTAATTTGCTCTTTCATGTCTTTTCTCTTCTTTGTATGCCTGATTCGTTTCGATGTTATCCTCTTATTCTGTTGAATTCTTCAAGTGTTTCTTCTGTGCTGTGTTGCTAATGTATTTTTTGTATGCCTATCCTGTTCTCTAGTGCTTCATCACAAATCACTCTCCCACCATGGATGTTTGGTGTTCTCTTTTAGTGGTATTATTTCTTTGGATTCTCAGTGATTTTCTTTTTCATCGTTCCCCAGTCGTATTCTTGGTCGCTCTCCCATTCTCATGTAATGCCTGATTTTTTGTGTGTTAACTTTCTGTATGTGTGTTTTTTTTCTGGTGAATTCTCTTGGGAGTGAGTTTGATATTTATTCTTGTGAGGTAATTGTCTAAGTTTTTGTTGGCCCTTCTTCGTACTTGTACGTCGTGCACCTTTTTCTCATCTTTATTATTACCTTTATGATATGTAAGAGTTGTTGTTATTTTTGTGTATATCAAATTTATTTATATCCATTTCACATATTCCGGTTCAAGGTTTCTTCGGCAAAGGGTACAATATTTAACAATATGTATTTGGTAATGTGCATATTATTATTAAATTATTGTATTAAATTGGATTATTGCTTTACTGTATATTATTTTCTTTCTAATTATGGTATTTATTAGTTAATACGTATCTTATTAATATGACTGTAGTGATCTTTTTTAAACGAAAATAAAACTTGCATTATCTTTTATAAGTCAACATTTATTCATAAATAGTAAAAATTACTATAATTAGATTTGATATTTTAAATTCATAAAGTCACTACATTGTTTTCGCAAAACAATATAAATTATATCGTTTCCATAATGAATTTATTATGCACGGCTTCTTTGTTTTGGCATAGGCCTATATTCACCAGCTATTTATGATAAAGGAAAAGTTATATATACCATTCAGAAGGTAATTATCTAGCAAACAAATGTATAAGACATGTCTCACCTAAATATAACGGATTTAACGGTATTTAGGAAAATAAATCGAAAAAATCGAAATAAATAACAATTGTTTAAATAAAGCAACAAATATTTCTCGTATATTCAAAGTAAACACTAGTGTGATGTATACCGTTCGAAAGCGTGTTTTATCTTGCATAATAACCACTAACAACATGCGTTAAAAAAATTACAAAATGGAGTTATGCGGGGAAATGTACAAGCATGTTAAAAACCTTTAGCAGCCATATTGATGACGTCATAGAAACCGATAGAGAGCCAGAACAATTTGTGTCCCGGGCTTTTTCGACTCGTCCAATCATCTACTATCCCAGTTCAAAAGGGCGCCTTGGTTGCCAGATGTGAAACTTGTTGCCATTGTTTTGTGCTTATCAACCCCACTATAATTGTTGATACGTTATTTTATTCTTTATATGGTATGTTTTACCATACTTTAACATTGTATGGTAAAGTAATATTTGTCAAGAACACATGCTTTTCTTCTTTCACAATATCGTATTCTATAACATGTAATTTATAATAGTATATTTCAAAACAAGAGTGGAAAGTGGGGTTTTGCATGTTCGAGACCATATGTTTGAAGTGCGAGACTTGTCGAGCACTTCGAATGGCCGAGAACATACAAAACACTTTCACTCGAGTTTTGAACGATACTTTTCACTACACTATTGAATAAAAACAGGAGTTGTTGAGTGTGGAAAATTTTCGGTTGTAAACAATGTTACTTTCGGTAGTAAACAATAGACAGCTGTTGAAAATATGATGTTTCGCAGGTTGTAAACACATAACGAAAACAGCTAAACTCATAGTAGTATAGTGAAAAAGTATTTACATGTCGATATGTGTTAGATAAGTAAGTAATATGTATACAGTATTTATAGTACTTAATATATAGGCCCCTACTAAGTAGGACTTTAATACGACAGTAGTTTTGTACACGTGGAAAAGTCGTGTTAGTTTGACGAACACTGGAAACATTATAAATAGACATTATATTACATTTAAATTTTTCTTAAATACTGGATGCGTATGGTTTAATTTTAAACAATTTAAAACTCTTTATACCATTGACATTATAAGTAAATAAAGTTGAATATAATACATTAAGCAAAGATAACATTGCAGCGGGAAGTTGCAAATACGCCACTTAAAGCCGTCTGGAAGTTCAATATCTGTAGAAGAGTGTGTAATGGCCAAAGTTGTCTTCCAGTTGAATAGAGCCTCATTTACCAGGGAGTTACAGGTTTCACAGATTTACCCCTCAAGAAACCAACAGAGATCATGCACCAATTAGAACACATTTGTGTAAAAATTAATCAAGTAAAACGCGTTAATTTAATATTTGTCTGGGTTTTTCTGGTAACATCACGGTTTCTTAAGTATGGAATTATCAAAACCCATATTTTTTAGCCCCTGAGCTGTTTATAACATTAAAATAAAAATAAAATATTAAAATTTTTATTATTACCTTCGTCAACCAGCTCACAAATACGTAACAAATGTTACGGCCGTTTCGACATCAAAGTGTCATCTTCAGACATTTAATACAAAATAAAAAACTAACATAACCAACAAACACATTACGAAAATAAATTTTTCTAAACAACTGTTTAGAAACACATATTTCACGCACTTGAGTAAGTAGCTGATTCAACATTTCACACACTTGAGCAAGTAGTTGATAGAAATTATATTTGTAATGTTGTGCCTGTGGCGGCGTTATTAACTGTACTTTGTACTCTTGGTTTTGGTTCTTTCTTCTGATTTAAAATATTATTGAAAATAAAGTGTGATTTGAATTGTAATTTATCATTTAAAATAAGTTCATTATTTTCATTTAATAATAATTCATTTAATAAGAATTTGAATTTGAAATTTACAAAGCCCACATCAAAAATGAAAATAATGAACTTATTTTAAATGATAAATTACAATTCAAATCACACTTTATTTTCAATAATATTTTAAATCAGAAGAAAGAACCAAAACCAAGAGTACAAAGTACAGTTAATAACGCCGCCACAGGCACAACATTACAAATATAATTTCTATCAACTACTTGCTCAAGTGTGTGAAATGTTGAATCAGCTACTTACTCAAGTGCGTGAAATATGTGTTTCTAAACAGTTGTTTAGAAAAATTTATTTTCGTAATGTGTTTGTTGGTTATGTTAGTTTTTTATTTTGTATTAAATGTCTGAAGATGACACTTTGATGTCGAAACGGCCGTAACATTTGTTACGTATTTGTGAGCTGGTTGACGAAGGTAATAATAAAAATTTAAATATTTTATTTTTATTTTAATGGAATTATCAATAATGATTAGCATTAAGCGCATGCTTAGAGTTGGTATATTTTACATTCAAAACACGAAGTACAAAATACAAACTAAATGTATACTTCTAAAAATGTTACTTTAAAAGCATTGCACTCCTGATGATAGAAGAATTTTACTCTAGCTATAAAATTTAGTTTTAATAGGGATTTTAATAAAGTGTTGAATTGAAAATTTGTAATAAGCGTGCAATATACACTTAACACACGATTATACGAAAATACTAACTGTTTAAGCAGTTAGCTCAAACTAATTAAAATAATTATTTTCATAACAAGTATTCTACGAAGCGCAGTTCAATATAATTTACAATTGAATATACCCGTACAGCTATGTTCGGGAGTACATTTTTTATTGGTATCCTGGTTCGGCGAGTTTTAGATATCCAGCAACATTTATTGTTCGATTATTCTGGTACAGTATATACTTAAATAACACTGTGAATACTGTATTTTAGTATCATGTTTATAAGGATCAAATTTAGTTATGCTATTTTATATCAGAAAAAAAGATTCACTCTTAGATATACTCTTATATATTTTCTATGTATATAAATTATAACAGTACTTCCATATCAAATGAGATTGATGCGTCATGCGGGAGTTAAATATTAGAAATATTTCAGTTATCGACAAAAACAAAAGATCCAAAACCTTTATATATACTGTTAAAATACAGGTAACATTTTTAATAAGAATGTTTATTTACTCCATGTAAAATGTTTTATAAATAATGTACATTTAAATGTTTTTAAAATGTAAACTGACTCCATTTCAGATCCAATATTTTCGTTTCCAGTTGTTGGAGGCTACTTGCTGAATTACAAACCAATTAACATAAGGCTAATTGGTCATCTCTGACTCTATGGCAAATTAGGTTTTAATAATTAAACATCTATTCATAATCCCACAACCATTTGTTCCGAACATCAGTAAACACCTGGATTAACACAACCTAACTGGAGTATACCTTAAATAAAGATTATACTAGCAACACACGGTAAACCAATTGCCTTTATATAAAAATGTACGTGGTTATTTACGAAAGCTTCGTTTTTACAAATTGGCAAATCAAACATAACAAATACTATATTTCTTCTCCTTAGCTATGAGAAGTATTTTGTTAGTATAAATCCCAGAACAACTTCAGTCCACCGACGACCAAGTAAGTATATTAGACCTTTGATTAATGTGATGTAACGTAAATACTCTTTCACAATAAAGATTACTTGGTTTTGTAATAACGGGATGAAACTTTGCTTTACACAGACACAACTAACTTGCAATAACTACTGTACAAAAGGTGTTACAAAACGATTTTGTTTTAAGAAAACTTCAGTCACCAGTTCACGAGCCACAGCTAGTATCCAAAGATTAAAGAACCGATTGTGACTTTGATTGGAAATTCGAACCTTGGAACTCACAGTCCAATGTGTCAAACACCTCCACCACATGTAGTTCCTCTACCTACATTGATATTGTAACATAAACGGTACTCCACCTTGAAGAAAGAGGCCCAGTTTTTCTTTTTTCTGCAGTTTAACATCGAATATAACCTTTTTGTTACAATTGGAAAAACTATAATTAAAAATTAATGTGCTACTCGTATATTTTCATGTGTTTTTCTTTGCCAACATGACCCATTAGCCGCTCATTTAGGACAATAACAGCAAGTATACAATAGTCTAATGATAACATTATATAATTTTTTATTTATTAATTTTTTCAAATAGTATTACTCTTACTTACTCCCAGGGCCATCTATATCGCAGGTGATATTTAGCCGCACCAACAAAGCCTCTCCAGATTGGCCTGTCCTCTGCATTCTCTTCCATGGCTCCAACTCGCTGTATATCTATCCTAACCTGGTCCCACCATCTTTGTTTTGGTCTCCCACGAGGTCGCCTTCCCTCAGGGTTATTTTTGCTAACTTTCTTTAGTTGGGACTCTTCTCTCCTTCTCAACACATGCCCAGCCCACCTTAGTCTTCTACTTTTGACCTCACTCACAATGTCTGCATCGTTATACAGGTCTCTAATCTCCCTGTTATGTTTCCTTCTCCACTCCCCTTGGTCATATGTGGGCCCATATATCTTTCTCAAGACTTTGTTTTCGAAGACAATTAGTTTTTTTTCCTCTTTCTTATTTAGTATCCACGTTTCAGATCCATAGAGCAAAACTGGGATGACTATTGATTGTACAACCTAATTTTTGTTTTGTGTGACAATGACTTGGAAGATAGTAATCTATTGCATGCATAAATGCATCTGTTGGCTGAATTTATTCTTTGCTGTATCTCAATTTCTTCTGCGTTTTTATTTGAAATTGTGACTCCGAGGTATTTGAATTCCGGTACTTGTTCGAATTCATGACCATCAACTCGTAGGGGGTCTTGGGTGTAATTTTGGTCTCTTGTAAAGTGCATGAATTTGGTTTTTGGATCGTTTGTCTTCAGCCCTATTTTTTCTGCTTCTGTTATGAAGACCTTGGTCAGCGTAGTTAGATCCTCTAGCTTTTCTGCCATTATAGCTACGTCATCTGCAAATGCTATAATGTTCAGTTTTCTTCCGACTTTAACACCCAGGTTCATTTCTTTTGTCATCTGAAGGGCTTCCTCTAGAGCCATGTTGAATAATATTGGGGAAAGGCCATCCCCCTGTCTGACTCCTGAGTTTACTTTGAAGGTTTCGCTGTTTTGTCCATTTATTCTCACGGAGCATCTTGACTCGGTAACACTCATTTTAGACAGGTTTATCAGTTTTCTGGGGACCCCAAATTTTTCTAACTGTACCCATAATCTTTCTCTGTCAATGCTGTCGTAAGCTTTTTGGAAGTCAATGAAGATGGCATAAAATTCTTTGTTATATTCCCAGTACTTGGCTACAATTTCTTTCAGTAAAAATATCTGGTCTGTAGTGGACCTACCTTTGATGAAGCCTGCCTGGTGTTCTTCAATTATTTCGTTTGAGTAGCATTCAAGTCGATTTAGAATAATTTTAGTAAGGACTTTATAGGGGATACTTAGCAATGAGATGCCTCTATAGTTTCCACTCTCTTCTTTTTCTCCCTTTTTATGTATGGGTACAACTACTGCCTCTTGCCACTCAGTTGGCATTTCTTCCTTTTCCCATATTTTAAGTATTAACTTCCACAGTTTCTCAATTACTACATTTCCTCCTTTTTTTAGTAATTTTGCTGTAATTTCATCTTTTCCTGGAGCCTTGTTATTTTTCAGTGTCTTTACTGCGTTTTCCACTTCTTGTTTGGTTGGTGGTTCCAGGTTTGGTTGTACATGGTAATAGCTACATTCATTGTCTTGTTTTGTTGTTTCATCTCCTCTGTTGACATTAAGTAGATCACTGAAATATTCTTTCCACCTTTCAAGGACATTTTGGCTTTCCATAATTAATGTTCCATCTTTACTCTTAACTCCGTAAGAGCGGGGGGTGAATCCTTTTTTGAAAAATCTTACTTTTCTAAAGAAGTCTTTTGAGTTGTTTGTTGTGTTATCTTCTTCGGCTTTATCCAGCAAGCTATTTATATATAGCCGTTTTTTCCTCTTCAATAACCTATTGGTATCCCTATTTGACTTGTTGTAACTCTCTCTGTGTTCTATGCTGTTACTATTCATCCAAGTCTTTTTCCTAACAATTCTTTCTTCAACCATTTGCTCACATTCATGGTCAAACCATGGCTTTTTGTTCTTTTTCTTCTTCTTTCTGCCACATACTTCTTCTGCCGAGTCTAAAACTGCTTCCTTGAAGTTGTTCCAGTTATTGTTTATATTATCATTTTCGTCCAGCTCTTCTAGAAGTTTGAATCTGTTTTCAAGTTTAAGTTTAAAATTTTCAACTATACTGTGGCATTTGAGCCTCTCAGTGTCTATAAGTCTTTCTTGTCTTTCCTCTTTTCGTCTCTGAGTAGCTATTCTTTGTGTCATCTTCACTACAACTAATGAGTGGTCAGTTCCAAATTCTGCCCCCCTAACACTCTTAACGTTAGTTATGCTGCTTTTATGTCTTTGGTCAACTAGCACATGATCAATTTGGTTTTTGGTAACTCCATTTGGTGATGTCCAAGTGTACTTATGTATGTCCTTTCTTGGAAACATTGTGCTTGATATTTTGTAGTTATTAGCCAGGGCGAAGCTTGCTAATCTTGTTCCATTATCATTGGAGTTTTGGTGAAGGCTTTCTTTTCCAATCGCTGGGCTCCAGATCTCCTCTCTCCCTATCTTAGCATTTGCATCTCCTAATATAACTTTTGGTATCATTTATTTGGTACCATATATATATAATATAATATAGCATTTGGTATCAAAATTTGGTAACTTCCCCACCAACTCGTCTAGTAGATCATAGAAATCATCTTTTTCGTCTTCATCTGCTTCTTCCGTTGGAGCATAGATACTAACTAAAGATAAGTTATTAAATTTTCCTCTTATTCTAATATTGCACATTCTATTGCTTACTGGTTCAAAATGTATCACCGCTTCAGCTAATTTTTTCTTTATTGCAAAACCTACTCCTCCATAAAACCTATTTTCTTCACAGCCACTATAGTAGATCAGGTACTTCTTTGTGTTTATCCTCCCTGCCAAGGGCCATCGGGTCTCCTGTAGTGCTACGATGTCCACTTTGTATTTATCCAGTTCTTCTGCTAATATGTCACTAGTTCCAGGTGTTGCTAATGTTCTTACATTCCAAGTGCCAATTCGTAACTGTTTTAAACTAAGCCGGGTCTTAATCCGCTTTTCCTGTCCAATTTCCGAGGCTATTTTTTGTTGGTGTTTCGTAACATTGTGATTTTTTATGAGGCGGGTTGTCAGCCCAGCGCCCAACCCCCAACCTGAAGGGCCAGGAGTTTGTGATCAGAGTCTTCTTCTCCTAGGCCAATTGCTTTCACTGCAGCTTCAAGACGTTGGCCTGGCCTCGGTGTTACATCAGAGTGACCTTCTCCTAGCCTTCGGGTACCCAAACCCTATCGTACAAGGCAGTGCGGGCAGTGCTTATTTGATGGCGGCACTTCCTCGCCATGACACAGCACTATCATCGGGCTCATGTGGACTTGCTGAGTGTGAACCCGTTAAGATCACCCTCCCACGCCCTCCGGTGCTGCCGCCTCGGTCCGGGACTGCTTATTCGGGTTACCCCTTATTCGCAGCTGTCCACCATATCTGGTGGAACATTCACTATCCGCCACCTGTGACCCGCCCTTTACCTGAGGCTCGGTTCCCCTAAAGGGGAGGGTTTCAAATAGTATTAATCAAATTAATTGTTCTAAATATTCTAAAAACAGTTCTAAATAGAGTATAAAA
The DNA here is from genome assembly GCA_035578905.1 of Stictocephala bisonia. NCBI lineage: Eukaryota > Metazoa > Arthropoda > Insecta > Hemiptera > Membracidae > Stictocephala > Stictocephala bisonia. The sequence goes on along the minus strand of JAQJVL010000074.1, from coordinate 24,300 downwards.
ATACGCAAAGAATCTACTTCTCTTCAAATACGCGAGTTGATGGTGTATGAAAGCAACGAGTTTTCTCTCAGGTTTTTGAAACCAACATTCAAACATCACATGTCAGAACCAGATTTCTCCAAGGAATGTTTTCCATCTAGCGTTTCCTCTATAAGATATTGACGTGGTTCTTGTGAAGTTAGATGAAAGCTATCAGGTTATGTTTGTATTATATGTGGTGCATATTCACAAAACGAGATAATGAGGTAAATAAATAATACCTGAAGTATTAGCACTTCCGTTAAGTGAATTGATATTGTTGTTGATGAGATTGTTACATAATTAAGACTTGTCAATTATTTTTGTTGTTACTGTAAAACCAACTTTACAAATACTCAATGTAATATCATTTAACATTTGTAGGGCAATTATTATGTAATCTTGCTAAATATATGCAGGAGTTTAAATGTACTGAAAAGCGTGTTTTGGCTCACAATACATACGTTGACAAGGCATCATCACATCATAATCATACGCACTAATACAGTAGATAAGCATAACATTGTAATTAACTTGCGGAAACCCCAAAAAATAACTTAGACTGAAGTATGTTTTTTAATATTTTTAAATATTTTCAAATTGAACCCGCTTGCATGTCATGTAAGCTAGAACTTCCGGTACTATTTAATTATTGCAGTTTTTGAAAATATTAGACGATGTGTTAAAAGGAAAATATTGATTATAGAGGTAAAGTTTGACCTCAATATTTTTTAAAGCGCACAGCAAATAGTAAAATGTTGTTTGATATAATTTAAATAACCCTATATATATTTTTGGAATAAGTTGAGTTAAAGTCACAATTTAATATGTTTTACATAGGCCAGACAGCAGATTTCAAAAAAATGTAAAAAACCAATTTCTCTAAAATTAAATAAAAATAAGAAAAATTGAAGGAGCCAATATAGCAAAACACCTACTGGATTTTAACAACATTTT
>JAQJVL010000074.1:0-23202 GCA_035578905.1 Stictocephala bisonia | reverse complement strand
TTTTTTCAAATAGTATTAATCAAATTAATTGTTCTAAATATTCTAAAAACAGTTCTAAATAGAGTATAAAAATACGCAAAGAATCTACTTCTCTTCAAATACGCGAGTTGATGGTGTATGAAAGCAACGAGTTTTCTCTCAGGTTTTTGAAACCAACATTCAAGCATCACATGTCAGAACCAGATTTCTCCAAGGAATGTTTTCCATCTAGCATTTCTTCTTTAAGATATTGACATGGATCTTGTGAAGTTAGATGAAAGCTATCAGGTTACGTTATATTATATGTGATGCGTATTCATAAAACGAGGTACTAAGGTAAATAAAATAATCATTATTGTTGATGAGATTGTTACATAATTAAGATTCGTAAATTATTTTTGTTGTTACTGTAAAACCAACTTTACAAATGCTCAATGTAATATCGTTCAACATTTCTAGGGCAATTATTATGTAATCTTGCTAAATATAAGCAGGTGTTTGAATGTCTTGAAATGCGTGTTTTTGGCCTCATACATACGTTGACAAGGCATCATCATGTCATAATCATTGGCACTAATAGATAAGCATAACATTGTAATTAACTTGCGGAAACCCTAAAAATAACTTAGACTGAAGTATGTTGTGAAAATGTTTTAAATTGAATCAGTTTGCATGTCATATAGGCTAGAACTTCCGGTACTATTTTAATATTAGCAGTTTTTTTAAATATTAGACGATGGGTTAAAAGGAAAATATTGATTATAGAGGTAAAGTCTGACCTCAATATTTTTGAAAGCGCACAGCAAATAGTAAAATGTTGTTTGATATAATTTAATTAACCCTATATCATTTTGGAATAAGTTGAGTTAAATTCACAATTTAATATGTTTTACATAGGCCATACCACAGATTTCAATAAAATACCAAAAAAATCATGTCTCAGACTTAAAAATGATAAATCTGAAGGAGCCAATATTAAAAACACTACTGGATCTAAACCACACTTTAGATAATATTGATAAAAATATAGATATTTAGATATTTTTAGCGTTTGTAGTAAGGATAGAATTATATTTGCATTAGAAGAAACATTTATTCAAAAGAAAAATATAAGGATAACACACTTATTAATGATCTTTTGATTGAATGAAATTTTGATTGTAAGAAAGCTTCTGATATGATGATTTTACATTCAATTACATTTGTGATGTAATTTAAAGTTAAATCTCGACATTTACATCTAAAATAATTAATAAGATAGATATTTCTTAATTTTACACTGTGTTCAAAGGAGTAATTTATGACAAAAAATCAACACAGGTAGGATTTTATTAAGTTTGATTTGCTAAGAATAAGCAATAATTGTACTTCTTGTATACAAACTCTAGTCATGGTCGAGAAACTAAAGACGCGTGGCTGCAATAGCCAAAATGTGACTACTGAATTATTATTGACTAGTTATTATTAGTTATTACTTATGTTTCCTTAGTTATTGAAAATATATATATCAAGATCTTTCTTAAAATTAAAATTAATTGATCATTTATAAGTTTGTTATCCTTTTATTTTTCTTTTAAATAAATATTTCTTCTAATGCATATATAATTCTATCCTTACTGTAAACTCTAAAAATATCAAAATTTTTATCAATCGTATCTAAAATGTTGTTAAAATCCAGTAGGTGTTTTGCTATATTGGCTCCTTCAATTTTTCTCATTTTTATTTAATTTTAGAGAAATAGGTTTTTTATATTTTTTTGAAATCTGCTGTCTGGCCTATGTAAAACATATTAAATTGTGACTTTAACTCAACTTATTCCAAAAATATATATAGGGTTATTTAAATTATATCAAACAACATTTTACTATTTGCTGTGCGCTTTAAAAAAATATTGAGTTCAAACTTTACCTCTATAATCAATATTTTCCTTTTAACACATCGTCTAATATTTTCAAAAACTGCAATAATTAAATAGTACCGGAAGTTCTAGCTTACATGACATGCAAGCGGGTTCAATTTAAAAATATTTAAAAATATTAAAAAACATACTTCAGTCTAAGTTATTTTTTGGGGTTTCCGCAAGTTAATTACAATGTTATGCTTATCTACTGTATTAGTGCGTATGATTATGATGTGATGATGCCTTGTCAACGTATGTATTGTGAGCCAAAACACGCTTTTCAGTACATTTAAACTCCTGCATATATTTAGCAAGATTACATAATAATTGCCCTACAAATGTTAAATGATATTACATTGAGTATTTGTAAAGTTGGTTTTACAGTAACAACAAAAATAATTGACAAGTCTTAATTATGTAACAATCTCATCAACAACAATATCAATTCACTTAACGGAAGTGCTAATACTTCAGGTATTATTTATTTACCTCATTATCTCGTTTTGTGAATATGCACCACATATAATACAAACATAACCTGATAGCTTTCATCTAACTTCACAAGAACCACGTCAATATCTTATAGAAGAAACGCTAGATGGAAAACATTCCTTGGAGAAATCTGGTTCTGACATGTGATGCTTGAATGTTGGTTTCAAAAACCAAAGAGAAATCTCATTGCTTTCAAACACCATCAACTCGCGTATTTGAAGAGAAGTAGATTCTTTGCGTATTTTTATACTCTATTTAGAACTGTTTTTAGAATATTTAGAACAATTAATTTGATTAATACTATTTGAAAAAAATAATAAATAAAACAATTATATAATGTTATCATTAGACTATTGTATACTTGCTGTTATTGTCCTAAATGAGCGGCTAATTGAACATGTTGGCAAAGAAAAATATATGAAAATAGAGGAGTAGCACATTAATCCTTAAATATAGCTTTTCCAATTGTAACAAAAAGGTTATATTCGATATTAAACTCCAGAAAAACTGGGCCTCTTTCTTCAAGGTGGAGTACCGTTTATGTTACAATATCAATGTAGGTAGAGGTAAATGTAAGAACTAAATGTGGTGGAGGTGTTGACACAGTGGACTGTGAGTTCCAAGGTTCGAATTTCCAATCAAAGTCACAGTCGGTTCTTTAATCTTTGGATACCAGCTGCGGCTTGTGAACTGGTGACTGAAGTTTTCTTAAAACAAAATCGTTTTGTAACACCTTTTGTACAGTAGTTATTGCAAGTTAGTTGTGTCTGCGTACAGCAAAGATTCATCCCGTTATTACAAAACCTAGTGATCTTTATTGTGAAGGAGTATTTACGTTATATCACATTGATCAAAGGTCTATATACTTACTTGAACGTCGGTGGACTGAAGTTGTTCTGGGATATATACTAACAAAATACTTCTCATAGCTAAGGAGAAGAAGTATAGTATTTGTTATGTTTGATTTGCCAATCAGTGTCTGTTAAAACGAAGCCTTTGTATAAAATTACGTAAAATTCTATATAAAGGCAATTGGTATACCGTGTATTGCTAGTATAATCTTTATTTAAGGTATACTCCAGTTAGGTTGTGTTAATCCAGGTGTTTACTGATGTTTGGAACAAATGGTTGTGGGATTATTGATAGATGTTTAATTATTATCAATATTAAACATAATGTAATATATTATTACATATTATAATATAATATAATACAGTACAAGTAAACGTCTCACAACACAATACTATTACAAAATGCACAAATATTATGATGATCAATTTCAGTGAACCACGCTCACCTCTCTTAGACCAGATGGATTCACAAAAGAAAATTGTAACAGATGGCAATTTTGTACAGTATAATTTTTTACTAATAGTAAATTGCTTTGGTTTGATTTATCAGATAATATTTTAGTTTTGCTTCAAACTTATCTAGATTTAGATTTGTCAGACTAAGAGAGTACTATCACAATATTTAACTTGCTATTATTTGAGTTTAAATTGGAAAACAGTCATATAATCACTGACCTAATAACATCGTTCTTATTGATTGTTGGTAGAGCTTAGGTTCACGTAGTCGATTTTAGAGAGACAAAACTTCGTGAATGTAAATAAATAATATAATAGTTTACATGATTTACGTAGTTTATAGTATTTACGTTTACATGATTTAATATTATGTAAACATTTATATAATATTTCAAAACAAAACCATACAGTCAATTTAATACAAATATCTATATTAAGGGGTTCAATAATTTTTTCAACGCCACAAAACTGTATTGTAGAAAGGCATTCCAATCTCGGTCCGATGAAATGTGTGTACACAGCAACGTTCTCATTCCACCTTGTTTGTTCCACATGATACCACACGGTTCCAAAGGATGTATTTCATATGTTTGAAATATTTATTTACATCGAAAATGTTTGTTATAAACATTTATAACACTATAAAAAGAATTGTAGTTTATATAGTTTTTCACTTATATGAACTTTAAAAATAACGACACTGAACAAAACATTTTTAGACTTCACAATATTTTAATGTTTCAAATAATATTTGCAGCTCAATTTACTAAATACCATGTCTATAAATGGCCTAACATCTTGCATTAAACATAATGTATCCGAACGAGTTATTAAGCTATTTCGTATCATGTCTAACTTTGAAGTAAATAAAAGATTGTTCATAACATTTAAAAATATATAATCTGAATTTATTATCATACAGAACAGATAAATGAATGGAGCATATGAAACAAACACTTACACTAACTTGAACACAGTAGGCAAAACAGAGTTAATATATTACAAATGTGACTTTAAAGGTCATTTATTAAATGAAATCCTATGAACAAAATATCCAATCAGAAAGAAAAGTAAAGCAAACCAAATAATTTTAATAAAAAGAACCAAGAAATGAAACTATTAACTGTTCATAAATATACGATACAATTTATTGGATAGTTATTACTATGAAACTTCATGCAGAGTGATTTACTTGAAGGAACCTTTCCTTTTGAAAATTGTTCCTCTTTAGTGGCAATTTCATGGTACAATATTGCACCAGTTCTTTGAATAAGACATCTCGATAGTTATTAGTGCACGTTTTATAGGAAATCATTTATTTAACTATAGTTATTCCATCAATGGCTATTAAGGATGTTTTTTCAGCTCTTCGAATGACTATTTTTAAAGTTATATACGCTACCAATTTTATATTTATTTATCTATGCAGTTTCTGATTTCTAATTTTAACACTTATAGGATCCCTTCAAATGAAAGGGTACAACTATATATTGGAACATTTCAACTCAGTTTATAGTTTAGTATAGTAAATATTTAAGTCCAACAATCCACCATATGCTACTATTAATAGGTACCCACTAAAAGTGTCGTCATTTATACTTATATTGTTTACTAATTCGTTATTTTTTTTAATGGTTTTAGCACTTTGTACTTGTAGGTTAGGTTAGGTTATAAGAGTTGTACCTTAGTAGTCTAAAGGTCAAAATGTTTGATTTTTTAAAAATATACAAACATTTAAGACAGAAAACACTTGATTATCGAACTATCTTATCTTCTGTTTTATCAAGATCAATTTCCTATTTAGCAGTCAACGAAGAAAAAAAATTATCATTTACAACAAAATCAGACGCTCAAAACCTTAGTTTCTTTACCAAATTATCGATCTTTCATAAAGTAGATGCATTCAGTTACCATATGTTGTCTAATATACCAATCGGGTATAAACGACATATAAAATAAGCTTAAATATTGTGGCCAAAGTAAAAATAAAGACATGAAATAATCAGCCTTGGAAATTGTTATTAATTTTATACTTATAATAAACTAAATTATCGAATGAATGTGATTTTTTTTTGTTTTCAATTTGAACCCACCTTAAGAATCTGAAGAATCTATTTGAATTCCCTCTCCAAATACATTCTTTTTTAATTAAGGTAAACCAAACATTCCTCTTGATTAGGGAAATGAGGTTACGACTCTCTTTAATTTTTTTATATTCCTTCACTAATCAAAGATCACCTGTTACGACTAAATGGAAATATTGTAAAGCTGGAGATATTCCTGAAAATTGATAACTTTTATCATATATTACAATTGTATTTTCACGACATTCAAACGGAAGAAAGAAACAGAGGTTGTATCCATAAGTATATTAAATTTGTGTCGAGTAGTTATTTCTCCAGTTTGCCATACGTTGACAGGGCCAGCTCCTTGTCAGTCTTTTCCTTATTCCCCCTAAACTCTCAAGGATAAACGTAGCAATTATCAATACATTTGTGTAAAGATTTACATTAGTTTTCATTTAAGAGGCGTTTTGAATTAAAGGTGTTCGATACGGCCATAAGAAAGCAACATATATTTCTTTTTTCTCTCTGATGAAAATATAGTTATAAAGCCTTCCACGTCTCAGTAATTGTCCATATCTAACGTTTACGATAAAACTTGATGTTATGTTTTTAGAGTTTAAAATGTACGGCTTAGTTCATATTATTTTCACATTTATGAACTAGCTTTAGATAACACTCGTTTGATAACAATTAAACAATTGTTAGTCCATTGTTGAGGATTGAACTTGTAGAATTTGTAAACATATAATTACTTAATAACAAATAAAAATTACTAGAAATGTTAACCATCAAGGATAACTATTATATCGATCTGAAATGGAGAGTAATAAACCATTGAACCTGTGTCCTGTCCGTCCTTTGTCCTAAATGACATATTAATTTGCCTTTATTGCTTAGAATTTCCCACAACACTATATTTAAGGTCTCGTAGACCTACGTCAAAGGTATAGTCACAACTACTTTCTAAGCTTACAATGTAATAATACAGTAACAGACAACGGAAACTTATGAAAGTCTCTACTGAAAATATACGAGTATTCCAATGTATATCGAACCAAAATAACCGGAGTGCCCCTCAGTGCCTAAGGCATCGGTCTGCTTAGGGATAAGTCCAAGGTTCGGATCCCCAAATGAGTTATCAGTCAGTACTTCACTAGTTGAACTAATTTCACGAGCAGGCTGCAGGCCTATGTGAACTTGGCAAGTAAAATTAATATAAAATATTTTTAATATAATAATATAATTGGCTTAAAGTTTTCCTACAATAAATGTAGTATTTACGTGACATATTTTCTATTAAATACATAAATTATATAAAACACAGTATTCTTAAATTGGTTTGCCAATTTTACTCATATCTTACTCAACTCGTAATATAATTAATCTGTTCCAGGAAAGAAATCTCGACATTCAAAAGAGAAATACTGCCAACTGTTAAACACTCATTCAGTTCAAGTTACCAATCCGACTAAACTGTTTGTATTGTTCAGTAGTTTGACAATTAAGGTAATTTGCCTTTCCAGCCAACAATTCACTGAAACTTAATCGACAACTCTCCGTACTGTTGGTCTTTTGTAAGCTGTTCCATGGAACAGACAACTCTTGACTATTTCTACTGCTGTAGTTTAAACTACATGTAGTTGCTGTAGTCAGCCTGTAACAAGCTGAATTAAGTAGTAATCAACGGTTATTTATAGCTTGCTTATAATAGTTCTATTAAACAAGACTACATTCACTAATAGAATTTAAAATTATACGAATGTATACCGTATGTGTATGAGTGGGTGGGTGGGTCAATACCACCTTATGTATATGGGTTGACGGGTCATGTATAGGAATAAATCATCACACCCATTCCAAATCTATACTCCATATCTTGATGATCGGCTTCTAAGACTCCTTTTAACTAGATTACACATAACATCAATACTCATGATAAAAAGTGTCATTGTAAAAAAGTTATGTTACATTTTAAAGTAGTAAAAATACTTATTATAAAAATGTCAATTTGAATAAATAGTACAAACATATGGAACTGTGTGGTATCATGTGGAACAAACAAGGTAGATTGAGAACGTTGTTGTGATACAACACACATTTCATCGGACCGAGATTGGAATTCCTTTCCACAAGATGAATGTTGTGGAATTGGAAAAATCATTAAAGACCTTCAATATTGCAATTTTGATTTATTTTACTGTATGATTTTCTTTTGAAATACTATACGAATGTATTTACATTCAGGAGGTTTTGGCTGCCATAAATTATGTGAACGTAAGTTCTACCAATTTTCACTAAGAAAGAAGTCCGTTAAATGAGCGATTATATGTACGATATTGTGATGTTACTCTCATAGTCTCACTTCAAATCTTAATCTGGATCAATCTGAAGCAAACTAATCCATACGGAGTAAATAAAACAAAATCACTTTACGAGTAATACTTTAGTACTTAACAACAATGAATTATTATGTATAAAAGTGATTGTTTCCTTAAAAAGAGTACTTAAAGCACATACTAAAGATAATTCACACAACAATATTTTTAAAGTATTATATTTTAAAACTCGATCTTAAGCAATAAAACCAGTATAACCCAGTAATCCTTACTCTACCAGCTGGTTATCAAAGATCTAACTCAACTTTATATCTTAAGTTAGCAAGTTAACTTAGTCTAGTTAGGGGAGAATTAATACAAAGTGCCCTAAAGTTGTGTTCCGTTTTAGCGGTAATAAAGGATATTAACATTTTGTAATCGCATTGTCCTGTAAGAGACCCACTTACATAATAGCCTTGTCCCATTTACTTTTAATAAACAAACGGACTTATCGCTATCGTAGTAGTGGCTACCAAGTGTAAAACATGTTTTAATATAAATATAAAAATTGAACTCCTTTACGTAAACAATTTTGTATCAATATAACTATTACTAGGATGCTGCTAATGTAAACGGAAACTATTATGTAAAATGTAATAGGCACATTTACCACGAATTGAGTTAAATAGGTTTGTTAAGTGTAAGTTTACTCTGAATGAATAAATGTTCGTTTTAATAAAGGTTAATTAGAGAAGGTAAACTTAAAGTGTGATGTTCTCTGGCATTGGATGTGTACAAAAGGATATAATTAGGTACGCAAAGGATAGTAGTTTTGATTAATTTATCATCTTTTATTTAGAAAAATATTAACTTTAAATACAAACTTAGTGAAGCAATTTAATAGGTAATCATAATAATCTAACAGCTAACAAAAGCAATAAAAAAAGTTATAAAAAAAATTATAAATGTTAATATACAATACAGGAATATAAGATTCATACATTCTTCCACTGTTTCACCTTCAAATTATTATCAGTACCCCTTTACTTATCAATTTACAATCAATCAAACAAACAAACCAAAATCATTCAAATACAATAATGCTGATTTTGTAAAAACAAAAATGATTGACGAAACTCAATGATTTAACAATCTCAACAACAACAATGACAATTTATTATAAAAAAAGAGCTTAGGCTTCAGATATTAAATACTTTTCTTATTTTACAGAAACGCCTAACCTCTGCTATTGTTACGGATCACGGCAGCCACCATCGGCACCACCTAGGTCATTGCACCCCCTCCCTGCGCGGCTAACTGCCCGCGGGGTCTATCTAGGTCTTCCAGGAAGGACTAGAATGGCAAATAATTCACCTGTAGGTGAATTGAGGCCTTTCCTTTAGATTCGAGAACTTCTAGATTTTTCTCCATGTTCATCATCGCCAGTTCCAGAATCTTCTGGGCTTCCACCTCTGGTCATATAAAGACACCCTTCGGCCGACTTGACAGTTAGTGACAGGCAGTCAAGAGTCAGTGTGAGAAGAGTTAATGACAGTCAGTGAAGAGCCAGTGATGTGACAGTGACAGTACACGAGCAGTGTCGGACATTAGGTGAATAGAATGATAAGTAATAAAAATTGTTGTAAATATTAGTGATTAAATTAAGTGTTGAAATTGTGTATAAGTGATTAAATAAGTATGTATATAATTTATAGTATGTAACTTAGTGATTTAGAATTTGTAAATAAAAGTAACAATTAGTAGCCAAAAGTGGAATCGCCTCTTTTATTTAAGACCCTACCCTGTTGGACCGTAACAATATAAGTTATCTTTACCTTAGTTATCTTTTCATCCAACTTCACAAGATTCTTGTCATTATAGGTGAAACGCTAGATGGAAAACTTTCCTTGGAGCAATCTGGTTCTGACATGTTTGTGTATTGGTTTAAAAAACCAGAGAGAGAACGCGTTGCTCGTGTATTTGGGGTGAAGTAGATTCTTTACGTATTTTTATACTGTTTTTATAACTCATATTCATTTGGTTCATACAACTTAGATACATTTATCAATTGACCTGTTGAATACTTACCGTTGGTGTTTTAAAAGAGTGGTTAAATATTTTGGCCAAGAAAAATACATCAAAATAAACATAACAATATTTTATTATAAATTGTACACTTGTAGTAAAATGAGTAGTGAATCGAGTGTTCAGATCGACACCACGTTATAATCTTTAGCAAACCAAGTGAGGAAGAAAAATATTATAAAAAAGACGCTCCAATATGAACCAAAGGTTTCATTAATTTATCGAAGATAGTTGCACTTAGTTACTTTATGTCATGTATAATAGTAACAGGAGTAAATCCCCTATAAAATAATCCTAAATGTAGTGACCGTAGTAATAAGGGTAACAATGAAACAACCACCCTTAGAGCTACATTAATTTATTTTATGCTTATAATAAAAGGTAATGTAACTTAATTAGCCAAATAAAGTTTATTTTTTAGTTTTAATCTTTAAAATTCTTATGATAAGATAAAAGTGTGAAATGAAAAACACGAAGATAAAATAAGCTAATCTTGTCAGAGGAAATTCCTTTTTCAGAAATTCATATTTAATTAAAGTAGACCAAACATTCATCCTGATTACGGAAAGAAGGTCGGGCGTGTCTTTGGGCTTTTATATTCCTTCGTTAATGAAAGATCACCGGCAAGATTTTAAGAACCATTGAACCTGTTTCTTCTCCTTTCCCCTAAATGGCTACTAACTTTAAAATATAAAAATAGAATACGTAATAGTATCAGAATCAGTAAAAAAACATAAATAAATAAATAAATTCTTTATTGCATGAATACAATTAACAATTGTGTTGCAGAAGTCAAAATTTCTTTTAGCCTAAAACACCCACACACAATCGGACACATTCATACATACATCTTGCACATGCATCATACATTCACACACTTGACACCAGAATTGCATGATAGGGTGTTTACTGATTGTCCCAGCGGCTTTGAAAGAATTCTTCAACTGAATAAAAAGCACTTTCCACCAAAAGGTATTTTAAACGACTTTTGAACAAATTCAGGTTTTGATTTTTAATTTGTTCAGGGAGCGAATTGATTATGTTTACAACCCACTTGTGATGGCAGACGCTTGAAAGCTGCTCTATCTATGCCTCTGCGTTCTGTATTATTCCTCCCTCTAGTTTCATAGAGTGAACATCCCTGCCGCGCGTCAAAGTGCACTTTGACTTGCAGTACAGGGCGACCTCCAATATATAGAGGCAGGGTAGGGTCAATAATCTAAGCTCCCTAAATGCTTCTCGACACGAATCTCTGACGTTTAATTTTAAAATAGTTCTGACAGCTCTTTTCGAAGTCTAAATACCCTTTCCAGTTTGTATTTAGAACAACTACCCCAAAGTCTTATACCATAGGATAAGTGGGTATGGATCAAGCCATAATATGCAAGTTTTTAGACTTCCAGGGAGCAGAATTGTGCCAGGTTGCGCAGAGCAAAAATTCCCGAGTTAACTCTAGCACACACACTGTCAATGTGAACGTCCTAAGTCAACCCTTTGTCAAGGTGTATTCCAAGGAACTTCGTGGACTCTGTTTTCCTCTAAGAGTACATCATCCACCATTACTGTAATTTGATTCTGTTCAAAGTGTTGAGGCTGACGAAATATTAATGAAATTTGAGTTAGAATTGTTTGTTTTCAGGCCCATTTTATTAAAATGTTGAATGCATTGATTCAGATCAATAAATGATTTTACTTCTAATCACGTGATGATTCATCTATCTCACAAAGAGTCGTGTCATCAGCGTACTGAGTAACTTTTCCGAACTGAATTGAAGATTTTAGACCATTTATATATAGATTAAACAAAACTGGACCAAGGATTGAACCCTGTGGGACACCTTGGGTAATAAGTGTTTTGCCTGACAGGGCATTCTCAACCTGTACACACTAGGATCCTGCCTTTAAGGTATGACGAGAACCATTTGTGTGACAAACGCTTGAATGCCAAAAGACTCCAACTGGTGAAACAGTGTCTCATGCTGCACACACAGTCAAAGGCTTTGGAGAGATCAAGAAATTGCTAAGCACATGTTCTCTCCCTCCAATCCATCGACAACGAGCTCTATAAGATTTGTAACTGCATCGACAGTTGACTTGTTTTTCCTGAAAACCATATTGTTCAGGATCCAGAATGTCATAGTGTGAAAGAAAATTGTCCAACTGTGCAAGAAAAATCTTTTCAAAAAACCTTGCTGATGGCGGGCAGAATTGAAATAGGACGATAATTGCTGATTATGCAAGTATCGTCCCTTTTTAAAAATTGGAACTATTTTTGCTGTTTTCAGGATGTCTGGAAAGGCCCCCGTTTCAAATGAAATGTTAACAAGTTTGGTTTAGTGCACCAAAAATTGCTTATAGCAATTGTTTAAGCAACCAAACTGAAACGCCATAAATATCGCATGATTTCTTTGAGCTAAGTCCCTGCATGACCCGAGCCACCCTCGGTTCTCATCAACAGGGGTCAACACCATAGACGTCACTGGCGATCGAAAACCTTGTGGATGATTAGTAGATCCCGTGAGATTAGAGTATAGAGTCGGGCCTCAAAACTAAAAGTACTTGTTGAATAGAGATTAGCAACAGTCTCAGGATCTTTTGTCTTTATGTCACTGTCGAATATTGTTATTGACTTGGATTTTTTTTGAGAATTTTGAAATCGTTGATGAGTTATAATTATGGTCCAAGCAGTTTTTTGAAAAATGTTCACTGAACTTTAAAGTTTTTTCAATGTCATATGCCTTCGCGACCTTTATAACCTGTCTATACACTCTTCTATAATTTCTAAAAAAATGTTTAAAATGCTCGTTTTGTGTGGCGAATGAAGATCGAGTGATAGAATTTGATTTTCTCTCTTGAGATCAAAATCCCTTTGGTGGACCCCATGAACTTTTCTTTTCGACCTTGAGCTTTTTTAAAACATATAAAGGGGACATGCCGTGTTTAGATAGTAAATTAAAACGATCAATGAATGCATTTTTCATGCATCATCATTATAATGTTGAGGAAAAATCCAGGATTCACACCAAGAAATTTTTTAAAGGTTTTTACAAGTTATGGTGACGATGAGCAAAAGGGTTTTGGGGGGTTTGAGGGTTTTGAAATCCAGAGAAAAACCAGTGACCTACCTCCGACAAAAAGACCGATATTGGCCGCTCAAGTACAGAGACCTCACATTCAAAATATTGTGAAAACGTTTTCGATAGATTTTTTGATGTGTGATTTCGAGTTGGAGAATTCACAGGGCCAATTTTGACAAAAAAAAAATTTTAAAAAATCCGGGGGCCGTTGGGGTTTGAGGTGTGAGTGTTTAAACATTAATATTAAAACCCCCCTAAAAAAAATTTAGATTGCCCTTTGTTGACCAAAATTTAAAAGTGTTTCAACTTTCAAAGAAAGCGCAGCAAACCATTAGGAATCGATAAATCCAATAATATTGATTTGTCCATGCTGCTTTGATTGATTTTAAGCCTTCGACCCCAAAACAAGTTCAATGGTAACTAATTTTGATTTTTCTGAAATTTGATATTAATTTTTTCAAAAATTGTACACCCCCCCCTCATAATGTTTTCGATTATAACACTGGCCAATTCAAAGTTTTTAAAATTTTTAAAAGATTTTTCATTTCATGCGTAAAACCACTCAAGCAATTAATATATTGGCTCTAGCTCATCGCACAGGAGATCAGTTATCTACCTTATTATAAACGTTTGAGCATTTAAAAGGATTGTTTTATTTTTTTTTTTTTCAAATTTGAATTTTGGTTGGTTAATTTGATTTGCAATCTGGGGGTCCCTACCCTGTTTTTAATTTTATTTGGGATACAAAAAAGGTTTTTTTGATGATTAAAATTGGGTTTAAAAAAAAATTTTGGTTGATCCTTGGGGATTTTGGGATCGGAAGGTGTTGTAAGGTAAGCTAAGGTTTGGCACTGATGGGGCAGATGGCTGATTAGAGTAGAGCTGGAGGGAAATTAACGGCATCCGCAGCGGGTGGGGCGGGGCGTCGGGAACGGGGATCGAGGTAAGGCACTGCGGCATTTTAAAAACAACTTTCCCACTACCCATTGTAGTCCGGGAGTTGTGAATGAACCGCCCAAGCCGAGATGTCTAGAAGTTTCACCCCAAGGTACGAGCACATATTGAGCTAAGTATGCGTTCACTCCGGAGATGACGTCATGAAAAGGGCTGACGCAGGCAGGATGTCGAAAGGGGTAAGGGGACACACAAGATATTAGAGGTTGCCTGATATGGGGTAATTCCCTCATGTTTTGGAGGTATTTCCTGTCTCCCAGCAAACCACGTCATTTGTACCCGCAACCAACACCACACAGTCAGGGGGTGGGAGGAGTTTGTGACGATGTCCATGAACCGGGCTCCCGGGGTTTTCACACACCCCGGGGACTTTTGTTTCGATCAGATTTTTCTCATTTACTAAGGGGAGCAAGGTGCCGGCATGGGTGCTCCGGCATTAGAACGGTTTTAATGGAGATGAACGAAAAGGATTTTTTTTGTTGAGGGTTTTTTTTCGAAATTGCTTTTTTTGATGGCAAGTGAATTTTATGCGTTTAATTTTCTTTTTCTTGTTTTTTAGAAGTGATATTGTAAAAGGTTGAGATTTCTTCATTATTTGTACTAACGGTTCAAAGATGTTTGAAAAAGGGGAAGCGGTTCTACTATTTTAGTTTTAGTTGGGGGAGAATTTAGAATAAACTTGAGTTTTCAGTTGTTTTCCTTCTTCCCCCAGGGCACCTTTAAGAAGTTGCATATTATTTACCTCTTTTTTCCAGAATTATACATTTTTGACAGGGGTTTGTTGTGAAGGTTTGATGCGTCCGTTTTTCGAAACCGATTTAATTTTAGATGGAACGGAATTGACTGAAAAATGTTTCTGTGAATTCAAATAGTCGCTGGGCGATTGGATAGAGTGATCAAGACACCGTTCTCTCATTGCGAAGTGAATCACTCTTGTCTTAATCTTTAATTTTTCCCTTTATAAAATCTTCATAGCTAAGTGAAGGATTAGGTTCAGGCAAAGTCTGCGTGGAGCAGTTGTTGGAATGTAATGGGGAAACGGCGAAACATAAGCGGAAATAGTAATTTCTCGGTGTAATACTTTTGGGGGCCAAGACTTCACTACATCAGGTGTTTGGGAGGACGGTTTGGGCCCCCGGGGGTGGGGTAGAGGCCAGAGCACCATGGTAACCGGGTGTGGCCCACTGTGTACCCGTTACAGTAGAAATAGCAGTCTTGTTCTTTTCAGTTTTTAAAGCCCCTTGCAATTTTTTTCCCAAGCAGCGCCAAACAATATCACACTTTTAATAGAATAACACTCTCTATATTTGTATTATTTTAAACAATGCTATCCCTTTTTCCCCCTTTTTTTTAAATTCCGGGCGAAAAACATTGTAGAAGGGGGGGAAACGGTTTAATAATTATTGTCCTTAATAATTGTTAAAAAACCCTTTAACTAGCAACCGGGGGTTTCAGAAAGGGGATTTCTTAGATAAGGGAAGATTTTCAAATAAAATGCAGTTCTCTACCCCCCAGCCATCGTCCATGATAAAGACAAAGATGGGGCAAGCCTTCACTCTGGTCACGTGCTATTGCACTGGGAAAAAATGGGTTCCAAAACAGTGTAATCTCCTTGAAAAAAATAAATATTTGAGGAGCCCAATTTTAAAAATACTATTTTAGAGGCTCGCCTTGAAAAATAATTAATTTATTTAAAACTTTTAAAAAAGCACAATAAAACAAAGCTCAAATGTGAAGTTTAAAAAATATTATTAGGAAACAAAAGTTAATATCACTTGAAGCCTTTAACTTGGAATTTCTGATGTAAAAAGTAGTACCTCTACCGACTCAGGGCCCCAGGACGAAAGCGGGGGAGCCACAATTGTATACAAGTGTCGCCCTGGTCAAAAAACGACGGCAGCGTGGGGGTTTGTTCTTTTCCAGTCTAACCTTGTTATTACTGGGGTTTCTCTCACAAAATTTACTTTCTAAATCACAATTAAACGGCCCGACAATTCGGGTTAGCACTCACAACTTTTAAAATACACTTGGGTAAGCGTATTTATTAAAAGTTTGTTTGCAAATAAAAATTTAGATTTTGTGGGAGCTTTAATTCATTACTGCAACTCCTACATTTAACAGTATTATTATTCTTATTCGTGTTATTATTAGTGATATATTTAATTTGTCTCAGTAAAGCGAACATGTAAAATCAACTGAGAAATACTGCTGACCTTAACGGCACTAGTTCAGTTCAAGCTACCAATCTGACTAAACTGTTTTTATTGTTCAGTAGTTTGACAATTAAGGTAATTTGCCTTTCCAGCCAACAATTCATTGAAACTTAATCGACAACTCTCCGCACTGTTGATCTTTTGTAAGCTGTTCCATGGAACAGAACACTCTTACTATTTCATGTATTTGGGGGGAAAAAGTAAAAAATCAAAAGGGTTTAAAAAACGGGCTTTTTAAAAAAAATTTACTAATTTTTGTGATTTTATTTCCCTGTTATAAGGAAGGGCTTAGGTTTTTGCTATTTATGTTACTGTGAACATTGATATTAAAGTGATTACTATTGCAAGTTGTTACTAACTTTCACTAAACCACATATTATAAAACATCAGGTGGTGTGTAAAATTTCATTTGAAGATCCAACACTTTTTTTGAAAAAAAAACACCGATCTAAAAATGCCCAGGAGCAGGTATTAAAAACTATGAAAGTGTAGTGTCCTTGTTCCATCAATTATATATACTTTATTAAATAAATAATGTTCCAACTTGACATGAGCCCATTTAGTGGTATTTCAGCGTGGCTCTTATACAGGGTGTTGCCAAGAGTAG
This sequence comes from Stictocephala bisonia, assembly GCA_035578905.1. Classification (NCBI taxonomy): domain Eukaryota; kingdom Metazoa; phylum Arthropoda; class Insecta; order Hemiptera; family Membracidae; genus Stictocephala; species Stictocephala bisonia. Next base: position 6,207 of record JAQJVL010000074.1, on the reverse strand, counting down.
GCCTACTATGTTTTAGATATAGCAGACAGTAATAGTTACTTGTTGTAGAAAAATCTACTTGAAGAAGTATTTGTAATTGGTTCAAACAATAATATAATGGAAAATATAAAAATAATGAGGTAAGAAAAAGCTTTAAACAATACTAAAGAACAGTAAAACACTAAAACAATCCACGGCCATAACATATAATAACAGCACTGTGAAGTCAACTTGGGTCATTCAACAAAGGAACTATAGTAATGTAATAAAATGAACCTCTTTTTCAATATGAAAGATATTTTTTTTAATTAGTATTCAATACTTTAAAAGTCTTTATTAATTCCCCTAAATCATCTATAAAACAATAAACTATGCATTTCTTGGCTCCAAGGCTTACCTTTAACCCTCCCACTGTTCACTTTGTGTTTCTATAATGTTAGACCACTTTTCCAATTGTGTAAGCAAATATTAAAAAAATCATATTCCAAAATTTAAAATTTTTTTTAACTAAAAACACTTTTTTTTTCAAAGTCAAACAGAACTTGGACTTTTAAAAGAAAGTGGATTATTTAATTGTTGTTAAGGTCAACAGATAAAAAAAAAATTTTTTTTCAAAAAATATTTACAAGTCCACGCTACCTTGAAAATGTTTTATTTATAATGCAAACATTCTAAAAAAAGCTTTCGTTCAAAAAGCTATCATATTTAAAAAAAGAACTTATATTAACAATATTTTTCGATAACAAAAAACCAAATGAGAAATTTGAACTGTGTACACACATTTTCCGCTTTTTTAGCAACACTGTTTCCCAAAGTTTTTAATTACCATATGATAATCGTGTCCCACATGCAAACAAAACCGTTTTACTTCAGAATTCGGAGAAAAAGTGGGGGAAATGACGATTAAAACTATATCAAATATTATTTTTAAAAAAAATTGTTATAATGGTTTTACGGTATTTAAAAAGAAACCCTTACGTGTTGTCGTTTTTTGTGACAAAAAACACAGGGGGTTAAAAACAATGGTTTAAAAAAAACTGTTCATCATGTTTTAAAAAAGTCAACCCTTCCTCCATTGCATCTAAAAGATATGCTTTTTTTTAAAGAAAAAAAAAACGACTAATTATTAAAAAGGTCTCAAAAGTCAAAGTAATTAAAATACTTTACTATACGGTCGATTCTGACATGAAGTTCCACACTAATTTAGGATCCACACAAAACTATAGCCTCTAAATTCACCATACTTGATCTAGCTGGACCACTACCTCGGGGGTTCAACCTAGCTGTTATTTAATTCAGACTTAATTTCAATATGGGTCTATACCTTGGATTATCTTTATGACTTGGGATATATCAGTGAAGTTGCTTCGGCAATACTTTTATTACATGAAAAAATTGTGTTTTGAAGAGGAGTAAAGGAAAGGTTGGGACATAGATATGTGAAAAAAGTGTGTATTTACACATAATAGCATATTTTATAAGAATAGTCCAAAAACGAAGCCAAGAAAATAAATAAAATGTACCTAAGAATACTATATTTTACATTTTCATTTTATTGAATAGGTGTTACATATGCAACCTATTTCTTTGATTCAACATCTAAAAACTTGATATTTTACAGTGCAAAAATAAAAACGTATCAATTCAGTAAACTTGCTTCCAAATTGTTGTGAATATACATCATTATACATTTATTATGTTAATAAATAGCTACAAACAAAAGAATATCTAAATTACTCCCCTACCAACAGAGGGGGAACAAATAAGGTGAACGGAAACGTTTTTGTGATCCCTTTTTATCGGCCCAGATTTGGAAATTTTCCCTTTCCCCAAAAATATTGTTTTTTAAGTTGAAAAAAAATTATTGAAACCATTCTATAATAAAATTGTGATTAATTTTACTGCAGAACTACTATTTATTTTTAAACATTATTAAAATATAACTACATTCTATGTTCCTATAAATTACATGAACGGAGATGTTATCTACTTTCTATAAGATAAGAAATGAAATTTGTAAAATATTTGAGTGAGAATATTATAATAATTGCCTTTTTTGGTTCCTATCCAGTACGATCTTCATGGAAAATCACATATTTTTCATTGCTTATAAAATAATTACTATCCCATCATAAGTTATATGTGCACTGATATTATATTAAAAACTGTATTGATCATTAAAATTACAACTTATCGTTTTATTAAATGGTGAACAAATAAATACTGCAAAAACTTAATAACAATTAAATTATATTATAAAGAAATATTGAAAGAGAAAGTATGCAATAAGAATACATTTTTTTTGTAATTTAGAGAGGAGGAGCCAAATTACTTTTATTGAGAAGTACTATGTTTCATTCTATTGTAGAATCATTAAAACTTACTAAAAAAGAGTAAAAGTGTTCTCGTTTCCAGGAAAAACCCTAATAAAACTTCATCTGCCAAGAATTTATATTCAAAATTCCAGACTGTTTTAAATGGTTCTCTTTTTTACGTTTCATTTTAATTACGGGAGCCTTTTATGGGTTTTAAATATAGATCGAATAAAAAAGCAAATACATAACAAACACTACAAAATTAAATGTAAAATTTTTTTAAAAATTATTTAAAAATTTATACACAAAAAAAAGCCAAAAAACAAGTTACAACGAAATAAATGGTGAAAAAATGTACCAATTTTGTTTCTAAAAAAATGGGTGTAAATTTATAATATAATTAAAAACAGTACTAAACGGAACCCCCGAGATAAGCAAGTGAATGTAATTTAAAAACCCCATCAATAAACAAATGTAAGCTTCCATTAATAAATAATATGTATATCATGTTAGCCTATATTCTGTATACGCATAGTATAGTTGAAAACTGTTTACTATGCGTCAAACGCCTTAACAGTTTTAAATTGTTTCTTATTTACCTCAATTCAAAGTTTGATTAAGATAAAGTATAGCTGGCGTCACTTCCCCCTGGGGGCTTAGGCCCGGACGGGCCCTTTAGGCGGGGGGGGGTTTTGGAGGGTTTAGGGAAAGACCGTTCTGGGGGACATTTCCCCTGACTCACGGGTTTTAAGGTCGATGAAAACAGGAATGGGCTGTTTAAAATTTCTAATCGGTTTAAAACCTTTAAAAAAATTTATTTGTTTAATATTGTAAATATCATAAGTATTTTGACTTAACCAAAGCAAAGAGTCTACAATTTGTGATTTGCTAGGCATAAATTTAAATCTATATTTTAATTTATTTATTATATTATACTTATATGTTGTATTGTTTTATATTATAATTTTAGTTGTACAGTATTGTAGATATGATATGTATTTTGACTTAACAAAGCCAAGAGTCACAATTTTTGATTTGTTGGCATAAAATTTTAAAATTTTTAAACTGTTTTTTATATTTATATGCTTTAGTTTTTTTATTATTTTAAACTGTAAAGTGTTTTAAGTATTTTATTAATTTGTTATTTTTATATAAAATCTTTAAGTTACACACCCCCTAATCTTTTTATTTTTACTTTAAAATATTTTATTTTTTTTGATTTTTTATTATAATTATAAATACTGTATGTATTTTAAAAAATAAAAAAACCCCAGGGCAACCCACAAAATTTTTGATGGATCGTGTTATTAACCAGGGCCATTCATTCAATATTAAAGCGGCAAATTATAAACAACTTTGCTGCTTGGAAGTAAATTCTTTGGGTTTATTCGGCAAGATGATCGTTTTTGAGAAGAAAGGTAAGCAATTTTCATACCATTCGAGATTTTTATACACTAATTTTTATGAAAGTAATTTACAAAGTGTAACAAACTACTAATGGATGTAGACATCATTTTTCTTCTCAAGTGCTAGTACAGCGAGTGTAATATCCAGTAAATTAATTAAAGCACTTTACTATTTCCACACTTATATTGTATATATTATGGCGTCTAGTAATTAAACATCAATGAACTATAGATAGGTCACTTATAAAGTGACCGACTGATAGCATCTGTGTGAGAGAGTTGTACTGAGTAGGGGAAGTGTAATAGAGAACTACTTTCCCCCCACTACCAAGCACCACCCACTCCGTAACCATTAGCAGTGACCATTGGTTGGTTTGATTAACACTAACGAATCAAGTTAAGACCAATCGTATTAAATCATTGTTTAGTATTAAAATAACTATTTATTAATTATAACAGTAACACAATGAATAATAATACTAACAATAAATAGCAATTCGACAACCTTTACCTCAAGTTTTTCTTAACTAAATACTACTGCTGTGGTAGTAGCACTTTAATAAAGGTTTGGGCACGGGGCCCTAATTACGGCACTGAGCTTGGAACGTTCCCCTCCGCTGCTGAAACCCCTAAATATAACACGCAGGTCACTTTATGTCCAGCTTAATTTTAGTATATTAGCAAATTAACTAAAAAAAAACTAAAAAACTAAAAAAAACCTCAACGAGACTGCATTTTGTGCTTTATTACCAATTCCATCTTAGATCAGTAAATAACGGTAGCTTACACTTAAACACACAACATTACTTTACAAGCTGGTTATGTCAAGTCTAAGTTAAATTCATAGCTTCAGTTAACATGTTAACTTAGTCTAGTTAGGGGAAAATTGATACAAAGCATCCTGAAGTTGTGTTCCATTTAGCGGTAGTAAAGGATATTAACATTTTGTAATCGCATTGTGCTGTAAGAGACCCATTTACATAATAATCATGTCTTATTTACTTTAACTCAATAAATGAATAAATATGGTATATATTTATATAACACCAAAGAGAAATATTTAAACAAATAGTTATTAATTAAATTAACTTCCTTGTCATTTATTTAAATACACAATACAAGTGAAAGTCACACAACACAAATATATCACAATATAAGCACAAAATGCACAAATATATTACAATACAATAATACTCGTGCATGTTGTATTTATATTGTAATATTTGTATGCATTTTGTGTTTATATTGTGATATATTTGTGTTGTGTGACGTTTACTTGTACTTTTGAAGTACCAGCACGTGTTATGCTAGTTAAAAAAATATTATTTAAATATAAAACTTACTCTAGTGATTACAAGAAAATCTTTGTACAGTTATATTTATAATGAATGTAGTGCTGTTACGAGACATTCAGTTATTAAGACAGGTTAATTAAAGAAAGCAAATTGGAGGAAGTAGTATTTAGGTATTGAATAAATGTAGAAGGATAAAATCCGATACCTAAATGATAGTTACTGATCCTTTCATTAGCTGAACTGGACCTGTTCGACAAAAATACTGTCTCAAAAATAAACTTATTGATTATTTATTTTACATCTTATTTTTCAAAAGTGTCTAACCTATAATATAATTTTTTTCTGGTTAACTTTTGTCCAACTCAAGGTCCATGTCAATATATTATCGGTGCAATACTAGATGGAAAACATCCTTGAAGCAATCTGGTTTTGACATCACGTGATGTTTGAATATTTCATGATATTTCAAAAACCACGGAAAAAATTCTTTGCTTACAAACACCATCAACTGACGTGTTTCAAGAGATGTATATTATTGATGTATTTTCATACGTTATTTTTACTCATGTAATTTACAACACATGATTAATTTAATCTTACCAATAGGCCTGCTGTATACTTTCTGTAAGTGTTTAAGCTAACTTAGTTATTTGTGAATTCAACCTGTATAAGAGTGTAAGATATGTTTCCGGTTACGTTTGGTATAGAATATACAGTATAGTTAACAATCTTACTAGTCAGAACAGTTGCATAGAGCTGGATATAGTTCCTGGAGTTGGAGTTAGGGTGTGGAATCTAAGCGAACGGTTCAGGAATTCTGATCTCGAACGATCATTAACATGGCACAACACCACTCGCCTTGAGGTAGGTCGGAACAGTATGGTCCGGGATTTATGATGCTGGAAGTGTGAATATTGTGTCCTAAAACTCCCCAAGTTCCGCCTTTCATGGCAATCCAGGTCCGGGAGAAGACTTATGAAACCTACCTACGTTTGGACTAAATCCTGATTTTCACGGCAGTCAAAAGCGTAGAGGGGATCTACGAATTTCACCTACGATTAAGCTAAGTCCCTCTTCTCACGGCAGTCCAAAGGTTAGAGGGGACATACGAAACCGAACCACCATTGGACTGGTCCCGCCATTCATGGAAAAAATCAGACTTATTTTGTCACCTTACAAGAGGAGCGTGTGATGTACAGTAGATGTTATTTT
>JAQJVL010000073.1:2987439-2990114 GCA_035578905.1 Stictocephala bisonia | reverse complement strand
TTTAACATAATTTAAAGTAAATACACAGTTCAGTTTATATAGTTTCAGTCATTTATTTTAATCTATACATAGCCAATTTAGAAAACGATCTTTTGAACGTACAGGTGTAAAAGAGACACACAGAGTGATAAAACTGAGACAGAGAACTACTATCTCCCCACTGTGCAATTCCACTTGAAACTTGCTATGGAAACTAGAGTGTTATGCTGCGTGCTCACGGCACAATAGCAAGCCCATTTTACGATTTAAGACGTTAGTAGTAGTGACCATCGGATGATTTTATTAACACCAACGATGATGTTTAGAACAATCAAATAAAATCAGTATTTAGTATTCAAATAACAATGAAGCAATAATAGCAATAACACAAAACTATTTATTAATGTCATCAATAAATAGCCATTAAAACAATTTGTTCACAGTTCACTTCAGTTATTTTTTATTTCAGCTAAACACGTTGCAAAAGTTGACAATTTGAAGATGCAATTTAGGGTAAAAAATGCTACAGACAGTGAAGCGTAGCGCAGCGCAGCTTATTTTTTAAAACAAAATCATGCATTGATTAGATGCAGGACACACTAGTAGCGTTTTTCAGCGCAGCGTATACCGGAGGAACAAACTATTTTGTTTTTCTCAGAGCGCATTGGAGCGTATTCGAGTGAAGACATTACTCCCATCAGTGTTTGTGTACAAAGGACACGGAACTACTGATCTCCGAGGTGTTTGTCTTAAAATATGTTTTTATTAATTTTTTTAACCTTTTACAACGACGAGAAAATAATATTAATTGGTTGAGGCTTAGCTCCAGATACGTTAAGAATAATGAAGGAGAATTTTCCCATAAAAATAATGTTAAACTGTATTTAATATTTTTTATATTAAAATCTAAATCTTAAATATCTGTACAAATCTAAAATTAACGCGTGCAAATTATGCATTTTTTACTTGGATGCAAAACACAGTTTAATTTTACTTTGTATTCTTCAGATGAAACAATTAAACAACGTGGACACAACAAAATTATATAATAGTGAAATAAGTAACAACGCAAATCATATCATAGTATAGGCTACGTTTAAAACCTTTCAAATTTTATTATTTTAAGATGACCTTCATAATTACACCTTCATAATTTTTAGGTTGTGCATTTTCTGGTCAGATTAGTGGCACTGAATTATAAAAAAATATCAGTAAATGTATACTGCTTAAATATTACACAGCCTACCTCAAAGATAGAACTAGTCTCTCTTCTGCACCGATTGGTCTCCTCCAATTCGTTGTCTGCTTCTCCAAATCATCCTTCACCAAACTGAATATATAATCGAACGTCGTCGTCGACATTCTCTTGTAATCCATAAAACGAGACTCGTGTTTCCTAAGGGCGGGAAATAAGTGGTGATATTCAACATGTTTGTCCCTACCCTTACACACTTCATGCACCCAGACACTTCTTCTATTGAGCAAAAACTGCCACCTTAAGGTATTTTCGCAAAGACTAATACGAATCGCTTTCGATAGGCCTTCCTCTATACTGATGTGATGTACTTCATGACTGTCTACAACCTGCAATGCGCTACGCTGCGCTCTCTGTGTATATTGGACTACATTGCGCTTGGCTACGCTTCGCTGCGCTACGTTGCGCTATGCTGTCTGTGTTTTTTACACTTAGTCACGCCTGTGAAGCAGGGCAGCTCAGCGGTGGAAAGATTCCTCTGCCGCTGTAACCTCTAAAAACGCTAAATACAACAAATAGGTCGCTTACTCTCCGGCCCAATTATAGTTTGTACTATCAGTTACATATATTTCAGATACGATACGTTCTGAGTTACTAACACAATTTAAGTTGTAATTATATTACGTTGTTCTTTGCTTATCAAAAACAACCAAAGCATTAAACGTATCTTGACAGAACAATTTTACCTCTCAAAACTTTTAAAATGTAATATATTTTTTTTTTTTTTTTTTTTTTTTGGGTTTTTTTTAAAATTTTTTGGGTTTAAAAAAAGGGGGCCCTTTTTAAAAAATTTTTTAAAAAAAAAATTTTTTGGGGTTTTTTTCCCCCCCCCCCAAAAAACAAAAAAAAAACCCTTAAAACAAAAAAAAAAAAATTTTCCCCCAAAAAAAAACCCCCCCCCAAAAAAAAAAAAAACCCCCCCCCCCCCCCCAAAATTTTTCCCCAAACCCTTTTTTTCCCCCCCCCCCCAAAAAACCCCCCAAAGTTTAAAAAAAAACCCCCCCCCAAAAAACCCCAAAAAAATTCCCCCCCGCCCCCCTCCCCCCCCCCCCCCTTTCCCCCCCCTTTTTTTAAAAACCCTGGGGCCCCCCGGGGGGCCCCCCCCTTTTTTTTTTCCCCCCCCAAAAAGGGGGGGGCCCCCCCCCCCCAAAAAAAAAAAAAAAAAAAAAAAAAAAAAAAAAAAAAAAAACCCCCCCCCCCCGGGGCCCCCCCAAAAAACCCCCCCCCCCCCTTTTACAAAAAAAAATTTTTTTTAAAAAAACCCCCCCCCCCCCAAAAAAACCCCCCAAAAAAAAAGAAAAAAAAATTTTCCCTTTAAAATTTTTTAAAATTTTTTTAAAAATTAAAACCCCTTTTTTTTCCCCCCCCCCCCCCCCTTTTTCCCCCCTTTAAAAAAACCCCCCAAAATTTAAAAAAAAACCCCCCCCCCCCCAAAAAAAAA
>JAQJVL010000073.1:2874939-2982439 GCA_035578905.1 Stictocephala bisonia | reverse complement strand
AAAAATTTTCTTTTTTTTCCCCCTTTTTATTTTTTTTAATTCCCCTTTTTTTAAAATTTTTTTAAAAAAAGGTTTTTTTTTTCCAAATTTTTTTTTTTTTAAGGGCCCAAAAAAAATTAATTTTTTTTTTAAAACCCCCCTTTTTTTTTTAAAAAAATTTTTTTTTTTTTTTTAAAAAAAAAAAATTTTTTTTAAAAACCCTTTTTTAAAAAAAATTTTTTTTTTAAAAAATTTTTAAAAAAATTTTTTTTTCCCCAAAAAAAAAAACCCAAAAATTTTTTGGGGTTTTTTCCGGGGAAAAAAAAGGGGGGAAAAAAAAAAAACCCCCCCCCCCTTTTAAAAAAAGGCCCAAAAAATTTAAATTTTGGAAAAAAAAAAAAGGAAAAAAAAAATTTTTTTTTTTTTTAAAAAAAAAATTTAAAAATTTTAAAAATTTAAAAATTGGGTTTAAAAATTTTAAAAGTTTTTTTAAAAAAAAATTTTTTTTAAAATTTTTTTTAAAAAAAAAAAAATTTTTTAAAAAAAATTTAAAATTCCAAGGGGGTTTTTTAAAAAAAACCCCCTTTTTAAAAAATTTTTTCCCCAAATTTTTGGGGAAAACCCTTTTAAAACTTTTTTTGGGGGGTTTTTAAAAAAAAAAAAAAAAGGGGGGGGGTTTTTGGGGAAAAAAATTTTTTAAAAAATTTTTTTAAAAAATTTTTTTCCCGTTTCCAAAATTTTTTAAAAAAAAAAATTTTTTTTTTTTGGATAAAATTTTTTTTTTTAAAAAAAAGTTTTTTGGGGTTTGGGGGTTTTTTTAAATTTCCCCCCCCCCCCTTTTTTTCCCCCCCCCCAAAAACCCCTTTTGGGGCCCCCCCCCCTTTAATTTAAAAAAAAATTTTTTTTTTTTTTTTTAAAAAAAATTTTTTTTTTAAAAAAAAAAAAAATTTTTTTTTAAATTTTTTGGGAATTTTTTCCTTTTAAAAAAAAAAATTTTTAAAAAAAAAATTTAAAAAAAAATTTTTTTTTTCCCCTTTTTTTTTTTTAAATTTAAAAAAAAATTTGATTTTTTGGGTTTTAAATTTTAAAATTAAAAAAAAATTTAAAAAAAAAAAAATTTTTTTTTTAAAAAAAAAAAATTTTTTTTTTTTTTAAAAAATTTTTTTAAAAAAAAATTTAAAATTAAAAAATGAAAAAAAAAATTTTTTTTTTTAAACCAAAAAAACCAATTTTTTTTGGGTTTTTTTTTTTTAAAAAAAGGGAAAATTTTAAAAAATTTTAAAAAAAAATTTTAAAATTAAAACCTTTTTAAACGCACTTACAACAAAAAAAAAAAATTTTTTTAAAAATTTTTTTTTTAAAAAAAAACCCAAAAAAAAAAATTTACAAAAGGGAAATTTTTAAAAAAAAAGAAAAAAAATTTCCCCCCCCGGTTTAAAAAAAAAATTTTTTTTTAAAAACAAAAATTTTTTTGGGCCCCCCCCCCCCCCAAAAAAAAAATTTTTAAAAATTGGGGAAAAAAACCCCTTTTTTTTAAAAAAAAAAAAAAAATTTTAAGTCCTATTTTATTATAAAAGTGATATAACACAGGAAGGTATTTAAGTGAGTTAATACATTTATAAAATAAATACTAACAAAATGCTCAAACCATATCATCTAATTTTGGGGCTGTAACTGAAAACTTCAAAATAAAAACAAATAATTATGTATCAAGAACAATTAATTTTTCAAATTTATTTGGTTTTAATTAATTGTAAAGTATTGTTTCCAATTTTTATTAGCTCACACACAACAAAACTAACAGATACCCAGACATTTGTACAGTAATCTTCCTTCTCAGCAAAACTCATTCTTCTTTGCAGCTAGGCATTTCACCGAAGTAAAATAATATTTGTTATTTTTATTCCAATTACTTAAAGAAGTTTCTAAGCCAAAAGTACGCTCTATTATACTTAATACAGGGAAACATCATCTTTGACGTGATCACACTATCGATGGGGTTGGGAGACAACTGTGTAATCCAGAGAATATGTACATGACGTTTTCAACAATATATTAATAAGTGTACATTTTAAATAAGTATAATGAATTCAACTTTTGAACACAGCCAATGTTTTAAATCATTCTCACTGAACTAATTTAAAAGAAAAACATTAAATAAATGTATGTAGTAATCAATTTATAATATAACAACTATTTCTTAGTAAATATTGTGTTAAAAGAGTGAAGTTGAATAGTGGTTGTATTACAGATAGTTTGGCATTAATGATAAATGAACTTATTTACAGTTATAGAAAAAAGATACATTTATATTTTTTTTAGTTATTTATTTTTCCACACTTAATATAGGTAATCACAAAAATAGTTACAAGTACGTTATGCCATGTTTAAAATTGATTATTTTATGAATTTGGCCACCACAGAAGTTTTATTTAAAATTACGGTTCACCTGAAATTATTACTTCATACAGTTAGACTGCAAAAACGTACCTCTTGCAACCCTTGTACCCTTTGGCTCCAAAAGTGTTAAGTACCACTCCTAAAATGGCTTCTTTAGTAACTACTCTAAGATGGAAAGACAACTTGTCATATATTTCATTGAAGAAAGTTTCTTTTAGAAAGGACGTCAGGAAGGTTTTGGCTGATGTCTTGTCTTGAACAGACATATCCTTATAGTTGTCGAATTGATACATTGGGATTATCTTTTGTAATGTTACGTCTCCCATTATAACATTTGACGTCAAAGAACATGTTTTATCGGTAGGATTGGAACTTATACGGTAATTGACCTTCATCATAATGGCCGGTATAACAAAAGCAGCATCTCCGTCAAAACGTTTTTCCTGAACTGTCATAGTGAATGGCTGTCTCATAACAATCAAATCGCTGAAAAATAAAAACTCCATTTCATCCGTTTTTGGAAACAGTGTAATATCCACCATTGACATATTGAAAGATGTGATTATTCCTGAGGAAGCAATTAATGTGTCTTTTTCATGCTTGTGTGTCACTGTTGATAGCAAAAACCGCGCTGTTTTGAATCTAAGGCTGATTTCATGAGCCAGTTTGTTACCAAACTCATACGGACCAATGATTGCAGAAATAAAACTACTGAACGTAGTAAATATGAGTAGAAAACTGATGAAAAATATGCTTTGCATTGTGATTATAAGTGATTATAAAAAACTACTACAAATAAGCATAGAATATAGTAAGCCTAGGTCAAGCCACTAAACATAAATAATCTTTATTTTCTTTATACAATGCTCATATTTACAATAGCATTGTATTCAACAACTCAAGCTCTTCAAAACTTAATTGATTTTATTTTAGTACAATAATGATTGATCTAAAAGCAGTTAATTAAATATTTTATTGAATTCTATCAAAATTAAATGCCAACTATTAATCATCTTGTAATATTATAACACGTAGTGATTGCAAGTGCTATGATAATTGGCTTGGCTAGGCTTGGCCTAGCTTGGCTCTTATTTCTTCACCTATTTAGAATGTTTACACATACAACACTAAGCAGTTCTTAGGATTTATCTTCCATATTTGATTTTATCTGAACACATATGGCGTTAATTATTGTAATTTTTTATTTCATAATTTTCTTTGCTGACACAACAGACACCAGGGGTGCTCTGCCTAAACCCATACCTCTCCCTCCACCACATTAATCTGCCCTACACTAACGTATGACCATCCAACCCTAACCACCATCCCCGACTTGGAAAGATCCGAGCGACGTGCCATTAGCTTAGCTTATCACCTAGACCCCCAACACAGCTAAACTGTGCTCCACATACCCACCCTACGTGAGTACCTCAATCACCTCAACCAAAATTAACTTACTATAGCCAATAATTCCCAAATGTGCAGAGTACTTCACCGAACCCTACACCACTAGCCAATACTTGACCACCTATCACCTAGACCCCCAACACAGCTACACTGTGCTCCACATCCCCACCTTACGTGAGTAGTTCCTCAATCACCTCAACCATCATTAACTTACTATAGCCAATAATTCCCCCAAATGTGCAGAGTACTTCACCGAACCCTACACTACTAGCCAATACTTGACCACCTATCACCTATATCCCCTACACAGTACACTGTGCTCCACATCCCCACCCTACGTGAGTTCCTCAATCACCTCAACTAAAATTAACTTACTATAGCCAATAATTCCCCCAAATGTGCAGAGTACTTCACCGAACCCTACACACTAACCAATACTTGACCATCTATCACCTAGATCCCCTACACAGCTACACTGTGCTCCACATCCCCACCTTACGTGAGTTCTTCAATCACCTCAACCAACATTAACTTACTATAGCCAATAATTCCCCCAAATGTGCAGAGTACTTCACCGAACCCTACACCACTAGCCAATACTTGACCACCTATCACCTAGATCCCCTACACAGCTACACTGTGCTCCACATCCCCACCATACGTGAGTTCCTCAATCACCTCAACCAACATTAACTTACTATAGCTAATAATTCCCCCAAATGTGCAGAGTACTTCACCGTACCCTACACACTAACCAATACTTGACCACCTATCACCTAGACCCCCAACACAGCTACACTGTGCTCCATATCCCCACCTTGCGTGAGTTGCTCAATCGCCTCAACCAACATTAACTTACTATAGTATTACCCCAAAATAATTACCCCAAAATGCAGAGTACTTCACTGAACCCTACACTACTAACCAATACTTCACCATTCACCGCCATTTACCCCTCAACACTCTGTCTTAGTCTGTAGAGGCCCTAATAACTAATAACAGCCGTAGATAATAACCACAGCTTCAAAATTTTGACTCCTGACAGCTGACCAGTATTAGGTCTGTGCATTGTTGCCATTTTCAGCCCTGTGCTGTCAGTCCTTTCATTGTCAAATCTCATCAGGCAGGACTATAGTTGCAGCAGCCGGCTTATAATAGTTTGTAATTTATATTATTATAGCTGAAGGAAGGAACTGAAAAAAGAGGAAATACTCAACACGTAATACAAGATATTTTAATCCATGCTATTTATTTATTTTATTTTTTTTCATTATTTACATATGATGTATTAACTGTAGAAAGTCGAATCTCAGTGGTATTAGTTAGAACTATATAGTAGATTATATAGATAGTTTTCAGATCAGTTTTCACTAAATAATATAGGAACTAAAGAAAATGAATTTAAAACGAACTGAAATGCAATTAGATGCTTACTAATTTTATCTATATATACGATTGCAACTGAGTTAAAGCCAGTGTCCTGAGGGTAATATAACCATAGAGTTCACAGCACTGTAATGTAATAACATGGCTTAATGCTTGGATTGGTCGATAGTAAATTGTGTTTTGTGATGCTGTTTCGATAGAGAACACATTAGGGTTTAAACAGCCAACAATATATGCTTTTCCAACCCTAGTGACTGATTCTGAACAAAATGGTATTATTTAAAATCCTGTATTCTTTTTGTACAATCATTAATTTTATTGACGTCATAAACCATCATAATTATTCATTTAACAAGTTTATCACTGCAAAAACTCTCATTTGAAAAATATTAAATTTCTGAATACAATTACAGTATTAAAATTCTACGTTTTGCAAGATTCATAATTGTTTTACTTTTTTTTTCGCTCATATTTTTACTACAAGACATGACCTTGATATCAATTGTAACATATCTTTTTATACAGATACAAATTTATTTAAATAATTATTTAAAAACCCAAGCCAATGAAATATATACCTATAAACTCTGTAATAATACTATTCCTCTTACAACACTAAAAAGTATTTGACATTTAAGAAACCCTAAAATTAAATGTATTGATACAAATAAAATAACACTCAGTAGCCGTGACCACATATTAGCAGAATTTGAGGCTTTGAAGATATCCTGGACCACATATCCTCAGAACGTGAAGCTCTAAAGTCACTCGGATAGCAAAAGCACGGAATATCAGACTCTGGAGTACCCAGGACCACATAGTTTCAGAATGTGAGGCTATGGAGTACCCAGGACCACATAGTCTCAGAACATGAGGCTCTGCAGTGACCTGTGACCACATAGTATCATAATATGAGCCTCTAAAGAGACCTGAGACCTCATAGAATATGAGGCTCTGAAGAGACCCAGAACCAAGAAGCCTCAGAATCTGAGGCCTCTGACAAACCCGAGACATATAACCTTAGATATTGGGGTTCAAGAGACCCGGTATCAGATATTCTAACATTGTGAGGTTATAACCAGAACCAGTGACATGTAGTCTCAGAGTATAAGGCTTTGAGAGGACTCGAGACCACAAAATAAAATAATTTGAGGTTCTAGAGGTACCCTGGACTATTTAGTCTGACCGTAATGCTTTGGTGAGACCTGGAACCATATAGTCTTTGAACCCTGGATCCAGAAGAAGAATTTGGGGTTCTGAAGAGACCCGGGACCACATAGATTCAGATTTTGAGTCTCTAGAGACCTGGAACCAATTGCAGTATTTAATTGGTAAATTTACAATATAACCAGTGACGTATGATAAACAATGTAAAATAAGTTACTTTTTATCCGTTTCCTTGTGAAATAGAAAAAAATTATTTAAAATTTGTTGTGGCCTCTTTTTTTGTATTCTTTTGCAGTAATCTATACCTATAAGAGGCAAATACCACTGACTCACTCATCACTGTAAATAAGCCTACGGGGCTGAAATTTTGTCAAAGGTTTTATTTTGTAGATGTGCAATAAGAAGGGATTTTGAAAAATGTTTGGAAAATCGAAGATGACATTTTTTTAGTGCCAACAGTTTTAAATGCCAAAAAGAGCGTTTCTCTAATTGGACTGTAGCGGCTAAATGAATGGTTCCAAAGCAAGATTAAGACCATTTTCTGCGACTAATTTGAGACGATCTACAACTTTGGCCTTAATAACTGAACTTTCTCCATATTTAAAGAGATATGACAGTCGGGCTCGGTTCACAGCATCATTGAAAAACTTTCTTTTTGAACGGATGAGTCTGTGATGGTAGCTGGGGATGGGGTCTGGGATTGGGGTCGAACGAGTGTATGAGTGAGAGAATGGTAAAGTTGATAATATGTTAGTAGTTCATTTAGTTTATATTATTTGCTTCTTTGTAATGTTATTATTATTATTTTTCTTTAGTTTAGTTCTGTATTTCATGTTTTAGGCTTTGTTATATTACTATTTTAACATAAAAGGGTTAACTGTAAGAGAGGACTTATTAGTCCTAAGTTCGCCAATTGTATAAAACACTTTTGTACAATAAAGCCATTATTATTATTATTATTATTATTATTAATATCTCACCTCCTTCATCCTTAGATAGAGCTAGATTTTCAATTTATGCATGTAAATCAAATTGGTTAATTTACAGCCTCTAAGAGTAGACTTACAGATTTGTCTGAAAAGTGAGAACAAACTGATTTTAATCGGAAAAATTAGAGTTTTATTTTACCAAATCCATAGATAGGTCATAGGCCATGGCTAAACATGGTTAGAAACCCGATATTTCACTGACTCAGAGTCAATTACCGTACTTTGCGCCCTCTAAAAGTAGACTTACAGATTTTTCTAGACTATGAAACTTTGTTATCTAGGAGAACAAATGGTTTTCAATCGGAAAATTAATAATTTAGTTTTAAAGCATGCATAGCCAGATCACATATCATTGGACATGGCTAAATATGGCGAGAAACATGATGTTTTATTGATTCAGAGTCAAATATAATAATTTGTGCCCTTTAAAAGTAGACATACAGATTTGTCTAGACTTTGAAACTCTTTTATCTAAGAGAATAAACTGATTTTAATCCAAAAATTTACAATTTAATTTGACCAAATGCATAGCCAGTTTTCAGGACATCTCTAAATATGGCGAGAAACACGATATTTCACTGATTCAGAATCATCTACAGTAATTTGTGCCCTCTAAAAGTAGACTTACAGATTTGTCTAGATTTGGAAATTTTTTATCTAAGAGAACAATATGATTTAAATCGGAAAATTTTAAGTGTAACATTATATTAACATATTTATACACCATTTACCACTCATTACGATAACTCCAAAACTATTCTCCAAAACTATACGTCCAATTGACTTTAAAGTTTTGTAAATAGGTTTATCTTGGCCCTTAGAGGCTCTATAATAAAAGATTTTCCTCTCCGTCCCACTGGCCTCCAAAACTCCCATAGTACTCTTATGGAGCTATATTAATTGATTCATTTATTTGATTAACAGCTGTTAAAGAAAACCAAATAACTTGAATAAATTTGTGGTAAATTAAAAATAATTTAGTACAATAGTACAGTATACGTAACATCAGCTATTCTAAATTGGACATTAGATTAAATTTTTTAACTCAATATTATGACCGGCGAAGCGGACGGGCACAGCAAGTAAACAACACTAATTTCTACCAACCGGCCCTATAAAGGCGGGAGGCCACGACGTAGCAAGAGCACAGCGAGTGACGGGGTTAGAACTGTTGTTGTATGGGCGGGTGGGTGGGTCAATGCAACTGTTGTTATATGGGCGGGTGGGTGGGTCAATGCAACTGTTGTTATATGGGCGGGTGGGTGGGTCAATGCAACAGTTGTTATATGGGCGGGTGGGTGGGTCAATGCATTTGTTGTTATATGGGCGGGTGGGTGGGTCAATGCAACTGTTGTTATATGGGCGGGTGGGTGGGTCAATGCAACAGTTGTTATATGGGCGGATGGGTGGGTCAATGCAACTGTTGTTATATGGGCGGATGGGTGGGTCAATGCAACTGTTGTTGATACTGTACTAAATTATTTCAAAGTAGAAGGATAAGATTTAAATGTATCATAAAAATAAGATGAATTGTCTATAAACTGATAAATAAATGGTGCTTGAACATACTATAAAGGAACGATTGTTAATAATAATTAAGTTTGATTATTCATTATTCATTTCTAAGACGCCGATCGTAGAGATATGGGTGAGTGTAGTCATTGATGTTATCTGAGTTCGACTTGGCTCAAAAAGGACTATTTTTAGTAATAGCCCAATAGCCAGGGTAACTATGGGACATACAGCTTTATGTGGAATCTGAACCACGTATTGTTGATCTGATTTTAGTCTGACACGCGGTTCCCTTCCAGCAAAACACCCGAATCTTGATTACCATCCAACATGGAAATCCCAGACCTGTCTAGTTGTGTTCATGACAAGTGTCCGGTATTAAGAGGACCGAGCATGGAAAATATCACCTACAATTTTCCAAACACTTTGTCTCCAAGTAGCTGAATTAATCACTGTGCTACGAATTTATTCATTATATTGTACGAAAAATACTAAACAAAGCAAATAAAATAATAAAAGTTTATAATACATACGGCTGTTCTGAAATGTTAAGTCATAATTACATAAATAAGTACATAATTTGTTTTTGGTTTATGATCTTTGGAAAACTAAATACAATCAAAATATAGTTTACACATTATACATTTACGGCTTATTCATTATCACAAGAACTATACAGGTAGCCTATTGTTCCAGTTTAATATATTGTGCTAACTTATCCAAGACGTTGGCTGATCTCACAACTCACTGAGTAAACCTATATGGTATTACAAGTTAGTTTGTTTAAGGATGACCTTCTAAATTATTATTCAAACGTAAGATCGTTATCGAATTTATTCCAAAATCCTATCTATCATCACACTTTGTTCAAACGAAGGGCAAACTACTATGTTCTACCATTCCGGTAAACATACGATGTCCTCTAATTCATTGTGCAAACCTCTGTGTTTTCGCAGTTCAGTTATAAGCACGTTGATCATATAATTCCGTGAACAAACCAAAAAGTTCTTACAAATTAATCTTTTACAATTTATGAAAATCTCGTTCAAACTTACTTTACCTTATGATTTTCCGACTGTGTTGATGTCCAGCAACAGTATTAGGAACGTCTTTCCAACTACCTTTCGGTTTGCGGTTTTTGTATCATTTAAACTATGTATAATTTGTGTACATAAAAAATATATAAATTGTAAAGATTTGTAGTTTAACTAACAAAATATTAATTAATTAATATCTCCAGAGTTTTAAGGGTGCTAGGAATTTATAAATTGGCCTAAGGAAGGAATGTAGTGGTGGCGTTCGATATACGTTTAACCTTCACCAACGCGAGAGCCAGCAGGCTTTACATTGCTAGAGTAGGGAGCCAATAATAAATATAATTAATTGAACAATTTAAACTTGTAGAATTTAATGTGTCGCGAATGTTAGTTTACGGTTGTAAATGTATATATGAATATACAAATTCTTGTAATAGGTTTTAGTCCGCATTAGTGTTTAAATTGTTTTTGTTAGGTTTAATGATATAGTAAAGAAATACTGTACTTATTTCGGGGGATATACTAGACCATTATTGTTGGGCAGTTCTTGTAAAGTAATATAGTTTGAATTGTAGGTATAATTATTGTGGACGTCACTGTAGGTAAAATCTGGATATTATTTGTTTGATTATTAATTGGATTTGTAATTGATTGCTAATTTTGTGAGTACAACTTGTTATTGGATATATCAACAATTTTACTTGTGTACAGTTGCACAATCACCTTGCCATAATACTGGTTTTTTATGAATTCTTAAGGTAACGTTTGTATCATTGTATAGAGTAAAGAAACTTTAGTACATATTTTACAATATGAGTTATGACGTTTATTGGAAAATAATATTTCTCATGCTATACAATTGGGTAGAAACTTTGTAACTTAATTTCGATATTTGAAATTAATTGATTACGGGACTGTATTAAGAAGCCAATGTTAAGAGTAGTTTAAATACATTTAATTGAGGATTTCTGATACGGAATATATTGTATTGTCTATTATGTGTGTGAAGAATATGTTAAAAAGAGGTATATAGATATAAGTTAGGATAATATTATTTTGGAAGGGAATTGTCAAAATGTATTGCTGTAAAATAAAATATGTTTTCTACCAATACCAGTGTCAGTAGGTATTCCAGGGCCTGGCTTTCTAAAATAGCTAAGCTAATTATGAAGGTCAATGTATTTTCTACCTTTACCAGTGTCAGTAGTCCTGGCCTTCTAAACTAGCTAAGCTAATTATGAAGGTTAATGTATTTTCTGCCTTTACCAGTGTCAGTAGGCCTGGCCTTCTAAACTAGCTAAGCTAATTATGAAGGTCAATGTATTTCCTACCTTTACCAGTGTCAGTAGGCCTGGCCTTCTAAACTAGCTAAGCTAATTATGAAGCTCAATGTATTTTCTACCTTTACCAGTGTCAGTAGGCCTGGCCTTCTAAACTAGCTAAGCTAATTATGAAGGTCAATGTATTTCCTACCTTTACCAGTGTCAGTAGGCCTGGCCTTCTAAACTAGCTAAGCTAATTGTGAAGGTCAATGTATTTCCTACCTTTACCAGTGTCAGTAGGCCTGGCCTTCTAAACTAGCTAAGCTAATTATGAAGGTCAATGTATTTTCTACCTTGACCAGTGTCAGTAGGCCTGGCCTTCTAAACTAGCTAAGCTAATTATGAAGGTCAATGTATTTTCTACCTTGACAAGTGTCAGTAGGCCTGGCCTTCTAAACTAGCTAAGCTAATTATGAAGGTCAATGTATTTTCTACCTTGACCAGTGTCAGTAGGCCTGGCCTTCTAAACTAGCTAAGCTAATTATGAAGGTCAATGTATTTTCTACCTTGACAAGTGTCAGTAGGCCTGGCCTTCTAAACTAGCTAAGCTAATTGTGAAGGTCAATGTATTTCCTACCTTTACCAGTGTCAGTAGGCCTGGCCTTCTAAACTAGCTAAGCTAATTATGAAGCTCAATGTATTTTCTACCTTGACCAGTGTCAGTAGGCCTGGCCTTCTAAACTAGCTAAGCTAATTATGAAGGTCAATGTATTTTCTACCTTGACAAGTGTCAGTAGGCCTGGCCTTCTAAACTAGCTAAGCTAATTATGAAGGTCAATGTATTTTCTACCTTTACCAGTGTCAGTAGGCCTGGCCTTCTAAACTAGCTAAGCTAATTATGAAGGTCAATGTATTTCCTACCTTTACCAGTGTCAGTAGGCCTGGCCTTCTAAACTAGCTAAGCTAATTATGAAGGTCAATGTATTTTCTACCTTTACCAGTGTCAGTAGGCCTGGCTTTCTAAAATAGCTAAGCTAATTATGAAGGTCAATGTATTTTCTACCTTTACCAGTGTCAGTAGTCCTGGCCTTCTAAACTAGCTAAGCTAATTATGAAGGTTAATGTATTTTCTGCCTTTACCAGTGTCAGTAGGCCTGGCCTTCTAAACTAGCTAAGCTAATTTATGAAGGTCAATGTATTTCCTACCTTTACCAGTGTCAGTAGGCCTGGCCTTCTAAACTAGCTAAGCTAATTATGAAGCTCAATGTATTTTCTACCTTTACCAGTGTCAGTAGGCCTGGCCTTCTAAACTAGCTAAGCTAATTATGAAGGTCAATGTATTTCCTACCTTTACCAGTGTCAGTAGGCCTGGCCTTCTAAACTAGCTAAGCTAATTGTGAAGGTCAATGTATTTCCTACCTTTACCAGTGTCAGTAGGCCTGGCCTTCTAAACTAGCTAAGCTAATTATGAAGGTCAATGTATTTTCTACCTTGACCAGTGTCAGTAGGCATGGCCTTCTAAACTAGCTAAGCTAATTATGAAGGTCAATGTATTTTCTACCTTGACAAGTGTCAGTAGGCCTGGCCTTCTAAACTAGCTAAGCTAATTATGAAGGTCAATGTATTTTCTACCTTGACAAGTGTCAGTAGGCCTGGCCTTCTAAACTAGCTAAGCTAATTATGAAGGTCAATGTATTTTCTACCTTGACCAGTGTCAGTAGGCCTGGCCTTCTAAACTAGCTAAGCTAATTGTGAAGGTCAATGTATTTCCTACCTTTACCAGTGTCAGTAGGCCTGGCCTTCTAAACTAGCTAAGCTAATTATGAAGGTCAATGTATTTTCTACCTTGACCAGTGTCAGTAGGCCTGGCCTTCTAAACTAGCTAAGCTAATTATGAAGGTCAATGTATTTTCTACCTTGACAAGTGTCAGTAGGCCTGGCCTTCTAAACTAGCTAAGCTAATTATGAAGGTCAATGTATTTTCTACCTTTACCAGTGTCAGTAGGCCTGGCCTTCTAAACTAGCTAAGCTAATTATGAAGGTCAATGTATTTTCTACCTTGACCAGTGTCAGTAGGCCTGGCCTTCTAACCTAGCTAAGCTAATTATGAAGGTCAATGTATTTTCTACCTTGACCAGTGTCAGTAGGCCTGGCATTCTAAACTAGCTAAGCTAATTATGAAGGTCAATGTATTTCCTACCTTTACCAGTGTCAGTAGGCCTGGCCTTCTAAACTAGCTGAGCTAATTATGAAGGTCAATGTATTTTCTACCTTGACCAGTGTCAGTAAGCCTGGCCTTCTAAACTAGCTAAGCTAATTATGAAGGTCAATGTTTTTCCTACCTTTACCAGTGTCAGTAGGCCTGGCCTTCTAAACTAGCTAAGCTAATTGTGAAGGTCAATGTATTTCCTACCTTTACCAGTGTCAGTAGGCCTGGCCTTCTAAACTAGCTAAGCTAATTATGAAGGTCAATGTATTTTCTACCTTGACCAGTGTCAGTAGGCCTGGCCTTCTAAACTAGCTAAGCTAATTATGAAGGTCAATGTATTTTCTACCTTGACAAGTGTCAGTAGGCCTGGCCTTCTAAACTAGCTAAGCTAATTATGAAGGTCAATGTATTTTCTACCTTTACCAGTGTCAGTAGGCCTGGCCTTCTAAACTAGCTAAGCTAATTATGAAGGTCAATGTATTTTCTACCTTGACCAGTGTCAGTAGGCCTGGCCTTCTAAACTAGCTAAGCTAATTGTGAAGGTCAATGTATTTCCTACCTTTACCAGTGTCAGTAGGCCTGGCCTTCTAAACTAGCTAAGCTAATTATGAAGGTCAATGTATTTTCTACCTTGACCAGTGTCAGTAGGCCTGGCCTTCTAAACTAGCTAAGCTAATTATGAAGGTCAATGTATTTTCTACCTTGACAAGTGTCAGTAGGCCTGGCCTTCTAAACTAGCTAAGCTAATTATGAAGGTCAATGTATTTTCTACCTTTACCAGTGTCAGTAGGCCTAGCCTTCTAAACTAGCTAAGCTAATTATGAAGGTCAATGTATTTTCTACCTTGACCAGTGTCAGTAGGCCTGGCCTTCTAACCTAGCTAAGCTAATTATGAAGGTCAATGTATTTTCTACCTTGACCAGTGTCAGTAGGCCTGGCATTCTAAACTAGCTAAGCTAATTATGAAGGTCAATGTATTTCCTACCTTTACCAGTGTCAGTAGGCCTGGCCTTCTAAACTAGCTGAGCTAATTATGAAGGTCAATGTATTTTCTACCTTGACCAGTGTCAGTAAGCCTGACCTTCTAAACTAGCTAAGCTAATTATGAAGGTCAATGTATTTTCTACCTTTACCAGTGTCAGTAGGCCGGGCTTTCTAAACTAGCTAAGCTAATTATGAAGGTCAATGTGTTTTCTTCCTTGACCAGAGTCAGTAGGCCTGGCCTTCTAATCTAGCTAAGCTAATTATAAAGATCAATGTATTTTCTACCTTGACCAGTGTCAGTAGGCCTGGCCTTCTAAACTAGCTAAGCTAATTATGAAGGTCAATGTATTTTCTACCTTTACCAGTGTCAGTAGGCCTGGCCTTCTAAACTAGCTAAGCTAATTATGAAGGTCAATGTATTTTCTACCTTGACCAGTGTCAGTAGGCCTGGCCTTCTAAACTAGCTAAGCTAATTATGAAGGTCAATATATTTTCTACCTTGACCAGTGTCAGTAGGCCTGGCATTCTAAACTAGCTAAGCTAATTATGAAGGTCAATGTATTTTCTACCTTTACCAGTGTCAGTAGGCCAGGCCTTCTAAACTAGCTAAGCTAATTATGAAGGTCAATGTATTTCCTACCTTTACCAGTGTCAGTAGGCCTGGCCTTCTAAACTAGCTGAGCTAATTATGAAGGTCAGTGTATTTTCTACCTTGACCAGTGTCAGTAAGCCTGACCTTCTAAACTAGCTATGCTAATTATGAAGGTCAATGTATTTCTACCTTGACCAGTGTCAGTAGGCCTGGCCTTCTAAACTAGCTAAGCTAATTATGAAGGTCAATGTATTTTCTACCTTTACCAGTGTCAGTAGGCTTGGCCTTCTAAACTAGCTAAGCTAATTATGAAGGTCAATGTATTTTCTACCTTTACCAGTGTCAGTTAGCCATGCCTTCTAAACTAGCTAAGCTAATTATGAAGGTCAATGTATTTTCTACCTTTACCAGTGTCAGTAGGCCGGGCTTTCTAAACTAGCTAAGCTAATTATGAAGGTCAATGTATTTTCTACCTTGACCAGTGTCAGTAGGCGTGGCCTTCTAAACTAGCTTAGCTAATTATGAAAGTCAATGTATTTTCTACCTTGACCAGTGTCAGTAGGCCTGGCCTTCTAAACTAGGTAACCTAATTATGAAGGTCAATGTATTTTCTACCTTGACCAGTGTTAGTAGGCCTGGCCTTCTAAACTAGCTAAGCTAATTATGAAGGTCAATGTGTTTTCTTCCTTGACCAGAGTCAGTAGGCCTGGCCTTCTAATCTAGCTAAGCTAATTATAAAGATCAATGTATTTTCTAACTTGACCAGTGTCAGTAGGCCTGGCCTTCTAAACTAGCTAAGCTAATTATAAAGGTCAATGTATTTTCTACCTTTACTAGTGTCAGTAGGCCTGGCCTTCTAAACTAGCTAAGCTAATTATAAAGGTCAATGTATTTTCTACCTTGACCAGTGTCAGTAGGCCTGGCCTTCTAAACTAGCTAAGCTAATTATGAAGGTCAATGTATTTTCTACCTTGACCAGTGTCAGTAGGCCTGGCATTCTAAACTAGCTAAGCTAATTATGATGGTCAATGTATTTTCTACCTTTACCAGTGTCAGTAGGCCTGGCCTTCTAAACTAGCTAAGCTAATTATGAAGGTCAATGTATTTCCTACCTTTACCAGTGTCAGTAGGCCTGGCCTTCTAAACTAGCTGAGCTAATTATGAAGGTCAATGTATTTTCTACCTTGACCAGTGTCAGTAAGCCTGACCTTCTAAACTAGCTATGCTAATTATGAAGGTCAATGTATTTCTACCTTGACCAGTGTCAGTAGGCCTGGCCTTCTAAACTAACTAAGCTAATTATGAAGGTCAATGTATTTTCTACCTTTACCAGTGTCAGTAGGCTTGGCCTTCTAAACTAGCTAAGCTAATTATGAAGGTCAATGTATTTTCTACCTTGACCAGTGTCAGTAGGCCTGGCCTTCTAAACTAGCTAAGCTAATTATGAAGGTCAATGTATTTTCTACCTTTACCAGTGTCAGTAGGCCGGGCTTTCTAAACTAGCTAAGCTAATTATGAAGGTCAATGTATTTTCTACCTTGACCAGTGTCAGTAGGCCTGGCCTTCTAAACTAGCTTAGCTAATTATGAAGGTCAATGTATTTTCTACCTTGACCAGTGTCAGTAGGCCTGGCCTTCTAAACTAGGTAACCTAATTATGAAGGTCAATGTATTTTCTACCTTGACCAGTGTTAGTAGGCCTGGCCTTCTAAACTAGCTAAGCTAATTATGAAGGTCAATGTGTTTTCTTCCTTGACCAGAGTCAGTAGGCCTGGCCTTCTAATCTAGCTAAGCTAATTATAAAGATCAATGTATTTTCTACCTTGACCAGTGTCAGTAGGCCTGGCCTTCTAAACTAGCTAAGCTAATTATGAAGGTCAATGTATTTTCTACCTTGACCAGTGTCAGTAGGCCTGGCCTTCTAAACTAGCTTAGCTAATTATGAAGGTCAATGTATTTTCTACCTTGACCAGTGTCAGTAGGCCTGGCCTTCTAAACTAGGTAACCTAATTATGAAGGTCAATGTATTTTCTACCTTGACCAGTGTTAGTAGGCCTGGCCTTCTAAACTAGCTAAGCTAATTATGAAGGTCAATGTGTTTTCTTCCTTGACCAGAGTCAGTAGGCCTGGCCTTCTAATCTAGCTAAGCTAATTATAAAGATCAATGTATTTTCTACCTTGACCAGTGTCAGTAGGCCTGGCCTTCTAAACTAGCTAAGCTAATTATGAAGGTCAATGTATTTTCTACCTTGACCAGTGTCAGTAGGCCTGGCCTTCTAAACTAGCTAAGCTAATTATGAAGGTCAATGTATTTTCTACCTTGACCAGTGTCAGTAGGCCTGGCCTTCTAAACTAGCTTAGCTAATTATGAAGGTCAATGTATTTTCTACCTTGACCAGTGTCAGTAGGCCTGGCCTTCTAAACTAGGTAACCTAATTATGAAGGTCAATGTATGTTCTACCTTGACCAGTGTTAGTAGGCCTGGCCTTCTAAACTAGCTAAGCTAATTATGAAGGTCAATGTGTTTTCTTCCTTGACCAGAGTCAGTAGGCCTGGCCTTCTAATCTAGCTAAGCTAATTATAAAGATCAATGTATTTTCTACCTTGACCAGTGTCAGTAGGCCTGGCCTTCTAAACTAGCTAAGCTAATTATGAAGGTCAATGTATTTTCTACCTTGACCAGTGTCAGTAGGCCTGGCCTTCTAAACTAGCTAAGCTAATTATGAAGGTCAATGTATTTTCTACCTTGACCAGTGTCAGTAAGCCTGGCCTTCTAAACTAGCTAAGCTAATTGTGAAGGTCAATGTATTTCCTACCTTTACCAGTGTCAGTAGGCCTGGCCTTCTAAACTAGCTAAGCTAATTATGAAGGTCAATGTATTTTCTACCTTGACCAGTGTCAGTAGGCCTGGCCTTCTAAACTAGCTAAGCTAATTATGAAGGTCAATGTATTTTCTACCTTGACAAGTGTCAGTAGGCCTGGCCTTCTAAACTAGCTAAGCTAATTATGAAGGTCAATGTATTTTCTACCTTTACCAGTGTCAGTAGGCCTGGCCTTCTAAACTAGCTAAGCTAATTATGAAGGTCAATGTATTTTCTACCTTGACCAGTGTCAGTAGGCCTGGCCTTCTAACCTAGCTAAGCTAATTATGAAGGTCAATGTATTTTCTACCTTGACCAGTGTCAGTAGGCCTGGCATTCTAAACTAGCTAAGCTAATTATGAAGGTCAATGTATTTCCTACCTTTACCAGTGTCAGTAGGCCTGGCCTTCTAAACTAGCTGAGCTAATTATGAAGGTCAATGTATTTTCTACCTTGACCAGTGTCAGTAAGCCTGACCTTCTAAACTAGCTAAGCTAATTATGAAGGTCAATGTATTTTCTACCTTTACCAGTGTCAGTAGGCCGGGCTTTCTAAACTAGCTAAGCTAATTATGAAGGTCAATGTGTTTTCTTCCTTGACCAGAGTCAGTAGGCCTGGCCTTCTAATCTAGCTAAGCTAATTATAAAGATCAATGTATTTTCTACCTTGACCAGTGTCAGTAGGCCTGGCCTTCTAAACTAGCTAAGCTAATTATGAAGGTCAATGTATTTTCTACCTTTACCAGTGTCAGTAGGCCTGGCCTTCTAAACTAGCTAAGCTAATTATGAAGGTCAATGTATTTTCTACCTTGACCAGTGTCAGTAGGCCTGGCATTCTAAACTAGCTAAGCTAATTATGAAGGTCAATGTATTTTCTACCTTTACCAGTGTCAGTAGGCCTGGCCTTCTAAACTAGCTAAGCTAATTATGAAGGTCAATGTATTTCCTACTTTTACCAGTGTCAGTAGGCCTGGCCTTCTAAACTAGCTGAGCTAATTATGAAGGTCAGTGTATTTTCTACCTTGACCAGTGTCACTAAGCCTGACCTTCTAAACTAGCTAAGCTAATTATGAAGGTCAATGTATTTTCTACCTTGACCAGTGTCAGTAGGCCTGGCCTTCTAAACTAGCTTAGCTAATTATGAAGGTCAATGTATTTTCTACCTTGACCAGTGTCAGTAGGCCTGGCATTCTAAACTAGCTAAGCTAATTATAAAGGTCAATGTATTTTCTACCTTTACCAGTGTCAGTAGGCCTGGCCTTCTAAACTAGCTAAGCTAATTATGAAGGTCAATGTATTTCCTACCTTTACCAGTGTCAGTAGGCCTGGCCTTCTAAACTAGCTGAGCTAATTATGAAGGTCAATGTATTTCCTACCTTTACCAGTGTCAGTAGGCCTGGCCTTCTAAACTAGCTGAGCTAATTATGAAGGTCAATGTATTTTCTACCTTGACCAGTGTCAGTAAGCCTGACCTTCTAAACTAGCTAAGCTAATTATGAAGGTCAATGTATTTTCTACCTTTACCAGTGTCAGTAGGCTTGGCCTTCTAAACTAGCTAAGCTAATTATGAAGGTCAATGTATTTTCTACCTTGACCAGTGTCAGTAGGCCTGGCCTTCTAAACTAGCTAAGCTAATTATGAAGGTTAATGTATTTTCTACCTTTACCAGTGTCAGTAGGCCGGGTTTTCTAAACTAGCTAAGCTAATTATGAAGGTCAATGTATTTTCTACCTTGACCAGTGTCAGTAGGCCTGGCCTTCTAAACTAGCTTAGCTAATTATGAAGGTCAATGTATTTTCTACCTTGACCAGTGTCAGTAGGCCTGGCCTTCTAAACTAGGTAACCTAATTATGAAGGTCAATGTATTTTCTACCTTGACCAGTGTTAGTAGGCCTGGCCTTCTAAACTAGCTAAGCTAATTATGAAGGTCAATGTGTTTTCTTCCTTGACCAGAGTCAGTAGGCCTGGCCTTCTAATCTAGCTAAGCTAATTATAAAGATCAATGTATTTTCTACCTTGACCAGTGTCAGTAGGCCTGGCCTTCTAAACTAGCTAAGCTAATTATGAAGGTCAATGTATTTTCTACCTTGACCAGTGTCAGTAGGCCTGGCCTTCTAAACTAGCTTAGCTAATTATGAAGGTCAATGTATTTTCTACCTTGACCAGTGTCAGTAGGCCTGGCCTTCTAAACTAGGTAACCTAATTATGAAGGTCAATGTATTTTCTACCTTGACCAGTGTTAGTAGGCCTGGCCTTCTAAACTAGCTAAGCTAATTATGAAGGTCAATGTGTTTTCTTCCTTGACCAGAGTCAGTAGGCCTGGCCTTCTAATCTAGCTAAGCTAATTATAAAGATCAATGTATTTTCTACCTTGACCAGTGTCAGTAGGCCTGGCCTTCTAAACTAGCTAAGCTAATTATGAAGGTCAATGTATTTTCTACCTTGACCAGTGTCAGTAGGCCTGGCCTTCTAAACTAGCTAAGCTAATTATGAAGGTCAATGTATTTTCTACCTTGACCAGTGTCAGTAGGCCTGGCCTTCTAAACTAGCTTAGCTAATTATGAAGGTCAATGTATTTTCTACCTTGACCAGTGTCAGTAGGCCTGGCCTTCTAAACTACGTAACCTAATTATGAAGGTCAATGTATTTTCTACCTTGACCAGTGTTAGTAGGCCTGGCCTTCTAAACTAGCTAAGCTAATTATGAAGGTCAATGTGTTTTCTTCCTTGACCAGAGTCAGTAGGCCTGGCCTTCTAATCTAGCTAAGCTAATTATAAAGATCAATGTATTTTCTACCTTGACCAGTGTCAGTAGGCCTGGCCTTCTAAACTAGCTAAGCTAATTATGAAGGTCAATGTATTTTCTACCTTGACCAGTGTCAGTAAGCCTGACCTTCTAAACTAGCTAAGCTAATTATGAAGGTCAATGTATTTTCTACCTTTACCAGTGTCAGTAGGCCGGGCTTTCTAAACTAGCTAAGCTAATTATGAAGGTCAATGTGTTTTCTTCCTTGACCAGAGTCAGTAGGCCTGGCCTTCTAATCTAGCTAAGCTAATTATAAAGATCAATGTATTTTCTACCTTGACCAGTGTCAGTAGGCCTGGCCTTCTAAACTAGCTAAGCTAATTATGAAGGTCAATGTATTTTCTACCTTTACCAGTGTCAGTAGGCCTGGCCTTCTAAACTAGCTAAGCTAATTATGAAGGTCAATGTATTTTCTACCTTGACCAGTGTCAGTAGGCCTGGCCTTCTAAACTAGCTAAGCTAATTATGAAGGTCAATATATTTTCTACCTTGACCAGTGTCAGTAGGCCTGGCATTCTAAACTAGCTAAGCTAATTATGAAGGTCAATGTATTTTCTACCTTTACCAGTGTCAGTAGGCCTGGCCTTCTAAACTAGCTAAGCTAATTATGAAGGTCAATGTATTTCCTACCTTTACCAGTGTCAGTAGGCCTGGCCTTCTAAACTAGCTGAGCTAATTATGAAGGTCAGAGTATTTTCTACCTTGACCAGTGTCAGTAAGCCTGACCTTCTAAACTAGCTATGCTAATTATGAAGGTCAATGTATTTCTACCTTGACCAGTGTCAGTAGGCCTGGCCTTCTAAACTAGCTAAGCTAATTATGAAGGTCAATGTATTTTCTACCTTGACCAGTGTTAGTAGGCCTGGCCTTCTAAACTAGCTAAGCTGATTATGAAGGTCAATGTGTTTTCTTCCTTGACCAGAGTCAGTAGGCCTGGCCTTCTAATCTAGCTAAGCTAATTATAAAGATCAATGTATTTTCTACCTTGACCTGTGTCAGTAGGCCTGGCCTTCTAAACTAGCTAAGCTAATTATGAAGGTCAATGTATTTTCTACCTTGACCAGTGTCAGTAGGCCTGGCCTTCTAAACTAGCTAAGCTAATTATGAAGGTCAATGTATTTTCTACCTTGACCAGTGTCAGTAGGCCTGGCCTTCTAAACTAGCTAAGCTAATTGTGAAGGTCAATGTATTTCCTACCTTTACCAGTGTCAGTAGGCCTGGCCTTCTAAACTAGCTAAGCTAATTATGAAGGTCAATGTATTTTCTACCTTGACCAGTGTCAGTAGGCCTGGCCTTCTAAACTAGCTAAGCTAATTATGAAGGTCAATGTATTTTCTACCTTGACAAGTGTCAGTAGGCCTGGCCTTCTAAACTAGCTAAGCTAATTATGAAGGTCAATGTATTTTCTACCTTTACCAGTGTCAGTAGGCCTGGCCTTCTAAACTAGCTAAGCTAATTATGAAGGTCAATGTATTTTCTACCTTGACCAGTGTCAGTAGGCCTGGCCTTCTAACCTAGCTAAGCTAATTATGAAGGTCAATGTATTTTCTACCTTGACCAGTGTCAGTAGGCCTGGCATTCTAAACTAGCTAAGCTAATTATGAAGGTCAATGTATTTCCTACCTTTACCAGTGTCAGTAGGCCTGGCCTTCTAAACTAGCTGAGCTAATTATGAAGGTCAATGTATTTTCTACCTTGACCAGTGTCAGTAAGCCTGACCTTCTAAACTAGCTAAGCTAATTATGAAGGTCAATGTATTTTCTACCTTTACCAGTGTCAGTAGGCCGGGCTTTCTAAACTAGCTAAGCTAATTATGAAGGTCAATGTGTTTTCTTCCTTGACCAGAGTCAGTAGGCCTGGCCTTCTAAACTAGCTAAGCTAATTGTGAAGGTCAATGTATTTCCTACCTTTACCAGTGTCAGTAGGCCTGGCCTTCTAAACTAGCTAAGCTAATTATGAAGGTCAATGTATTTTCTACCTTGACTAGTGTCAGTAGGCCTGGCCTTCTAAACTAGCTAAGCTAATTATGAAGGTCAATGTATTTTCTACCTTGACAAGTGTCAGTAGGCCTGGCCTTCTAAACTAGCTAAGCTAATTATGAAGGTCAATGTATTTTCTACCTTTACCAGTGTCAGTAGGCCTGGCCTTCTAAACTAGCTAAGCTAATTATGAAGGTCAATGTATTTTCTACCTTGACCAGTGTCAGTAGGCCTGGCCTTCTAAACTAGCTAAGCTAATTGTGAAGGTCAATGTATTTCTTACCTTTACCAGTGTCAGTAGGCCTGGCCTTCTAAACTAGCTAAGCTAATTATGAAGGTCAATGTATTTTCTACCTTGACCAGTGTCAGTAGGCCTGGCCTTCTAAACTAGCTAAGCTAATTATGAAGGTCAATGTATTTTCTACCTTGACAAGTGTCAGTAGGCCTGGCCTTCTAAACTAGCTAAGCTAATTATGAAGGTCAATGTATTTTCTACCTTTACCAGTGTCAGTAGGCCTGGCCTTCTAAACTAGCTAAGCTCATTATGAAGGTCAATGTATTTTCTACCTTGACCAGTGTCAGTAGGCCTGGCCTTCTAAACTAGCTAAGCTAATTATGAAGGTCAATGTATTTTCTACCTTTACCAGTGTCAGTAGGCCTGGCCTTCTAAACTAGCTAAGCTAATTATGAAGGTCAATGTATTTTCTACCTTTACCAGTGTCAGTAGGCCGGGCTTTCTAAACTAGCTAAGCTAATTATGAAGGTCAATGTATTTTCTACCTTGACCAGTGTCAGTAGGCCTGGCCTTCTAAACTAGCTTAGCTAATTATGAAGGTCAATGTATTTTCTACCTTGACCAGTGTCAGTAGGCCTGGCCTTCTAAACTAGGTAACCTAATTATGAAGGTCAATGTATTTTCTACCTTGACCAGTGTTAGTAGGCCTGGCCTTCTAAACTAGCTAAGCTAATTATGAAGGTCAATGTGTTTTCTTCCTTGACCAGAGTCAGTAGGCCTGGCCTTCTAATCTAGCTAAGCTAATTATAAAGATCAATGTATTTTCTACCTTGACCAGTGTCAGTAGGCCTGGCCTTCTAAACTAGCTAAGCTAATTATGAAGGTCAATGTATTTTCTACCTTGACCAGTGTCAGTAGGCCTGGCCTTCTAAACTAGCTTAGCTAATTATGAAGGTCAATGTATTTTCTACCTTGACCAGTGTCAGTAGGCCTGGCCTTCTAAACTAGGTAACCTAATTATGAAGGTCAATGTATTTTCTACCTTGACCAGTGTTAGTAGGCCTGGCCTTCTAAACTAGCTAAGCTAATTATGAAGGTCAATGTGTTTTCTTCCTTGACCAGAGTCAGTAGGCCTGGCCTTCTAATCTAGCTAAGCTAATTATAAAGATCAATGTATTTTCTACCTTGACCAGTGTCAGTAGGCCTGGCCTTCTAAACTAGCTAAGCTAATTATGAAGGTCAATGTATTTTCTACCTTGACCAGTGTCAGTAGGCCTGGCCTTCTAAACTAGCTAAGCTAATTATGAAGGTCAATGTATTTTCTACCTTGACCAGTGTCAGTAGGCCTGGCCTTCTAAACTAGCTTAGCTAATTATGAAGGTCAATGTATTTTCTACCTTGACCAGTGTCAGTAGGCCTGGCCTTCTAAACTAGGTAACCTAATTATGAAGGTCAATGTATTTTCTACCTTGACCAGTGTTAGTAGGCCTGGCCTTCTAAACTAGCTAAGCTAATTATGAAGGTCAATGTGTTTTCTTCCTTGACCAGAGTCAGTAGGCCTGGCCTTCTAATCTAGCTAAGCTAATTATAAAGATCAATGTATTTTCTACCTTGACCAGTGTCAGTAGGCCTGGCCTTCTAAACTAGCTAAGCTAATTATGAAGGTCAATGTATTTTCTACCTTGACCAGTGTCAGTAGGCCTGGCCTTCTAAACTAGCTAAGCTAATTATGAAGGTCAATGTATTTTCTACCTTGACCAGTGTCAGTAGGCCTGGCCTTCTAAACTAGCTAAGTTAATTATGAAGGTCAATGTATTTTCTACCTTTACCAGTGTCAGTAGGCCTGGCCCTCTAAACTAGCTAAGCTAATTATGAAGGTCAATGTATTTTCTCATTGTTTTGTTATTAATTGTTTATGAATCATTATTTTATTAATTATTTTTGATACTTATTATATTTAAATTTAGTGATAAGTAAAGTTTAACTTGTTAATACGAACCCTGTTTCATGGTAGAAGCGACAAGGTTTACAAACCATACATAATTCGTTTAGAGGACTTTTTATACGTTTGGAAATTAAAACTGTATTAACCCAATAATAACAAGAATAACTAACAACAATTCAATCATTTTTTAATATAAAATACAACTATGACATGAAGATGATACACATGGATAGTAATAAGGAAGAAAAAACAAGAAAATGTTTAATTCGTGGAACAACAAAATTATAGACATATAGTTTAAATTATAAATTTTATTTAGATTTCACTAACAATTAAATTAAGTATTCTAGAATTATGTACTAAATTAAATTAGTTTGGAGCCAAAAATATTTTCGTTGCTTCCTAAATAGACAATGAAGAATGATGATTATTCACAACATAATTCAGACCAAAAATCTCGTAAACATCAACATTACCGATACACGCAAGTAAAATCTGATAGTTTCTAGTCCAACCATAAAGATTAATAATTGATGTTTTCAATTTATTTAAATTTAGAAATCTGTCCTCTTGGTTGCCGCCGCATCTTCTATTCTAGCCACCTGATCCTACATCATTTAACGTCTAATTGCTGTCCATACATTTTGTTCCTTACGATATGGACGGGGTGGGTAGGAGCTTCATCATGCTGGAACCACATTTTCAATATAGTATCAAATGGTATAACTTCAAGTAATTCAAGCAAAACATCTCGTATACAAACTAACTGGTATATTTCTGTGAGTTTAGGCAGTTGGGCAATATTTAGGTCCCAATAATTCTTCCGTTTTGAGTTCCATAGATGCTAAACAAGGCCTCATCCCTGAAAAGAACTTTACTTAGAAGATTTGGTGCACTTCTTTTTCTATCTTCCATTGTTGCACTCTGAGTCCATCTTATAGTGATATTACAGTGTCAGTATAAGACCATTGTAATTTGTTTCTTATTTGTTTTTAAAAAATAAGTTATTATTTTAATTCTTATTAAAAGGGCTAACTATTGCCTATCTTGGTACTTTTTTGTAAAACCACCGATTCTTTTTTCCTACACTTGCACATAGGCTATACAGTGTCACAAAAAATCATTGTACATTCTTTGATTATTATTTGATTTTCAAAAACAATATAAAATGTTAGTTCTTATTATAAGCTCTAATAATTACCTATAACGGTATTAACTCATTTTTATAATAAGGTATAAGTTCGTTGTTTTATTATTTGTCTTTACTTATACGTAATACGTGCAGTGCCACACAACAATATTTGTAATGCCTTTGTTTCTTATTTGATTTTCAAAAACAAGATAAAATGTTAGTTCTTAGTATAAGCTCTAGCAATTACCTATAATTAATACCTTAAACAGTTCGTTGTTTTATTATTTGCCTTTACTAGCATGTGATGCTGTACAGTCCACACAACAATCATTGTAAAATCCTTGTTTCTTATTTGATTTTCAAAACCAACGTATCATTTTAATTCCCATTACAAGCAATAACAATTTGTTTTCTTAATATTTTTTCGTAAAACCATAATCTTTTTGTAATTCGGTGCAAAGATTTTAAATAGTAAAAAACTCTTGCAGACAGACAGTAAATGGAATGAGATAGACCATTCGTTGTAACAAGCTTTTTGCTTAATTTTATCTAAGGAACAATATTCTAAAGTTTGCGTGGGTAGTTTTGTTACACCCTGTCGGCACTGGTGGCGCAGTGCTGTAACCCAGCTACATGGGGACAAAGTGTTTGGGAGATTGTAGGCGATAGGTTGTATGCTCGGTCCTCTTAATACCGACATGGCGTCCGCTTGGTGGTTGCTATCGGCGTGGACACTACTAGAGAAGTCTGGGGTGTCCATGTTGGGTGGTAATCATTGTGCGGATGTTGTGTGGGGGAGATAACTGAGTATCAGGCCTGTCAATTAGCTGAAAATCAGACCAGCACTACGTGGTTCGGATTCCACGTAAAGCTGTAGGTCCCTTAGTTGCCCTGGCTGTTGGACTATTAATAAA
This sequence comes from Stictocephala bisonia, assembly GCA_035578905.1. Classification (NCBI taxonomy): domain Eukaryota; kingdom Metazoa; phylum Arthropoda; class Insecta; order Hemiptera; family Membracidae; genus Stictocephala; species Stictocephala bisonia. Next base: position 2,955,646 of record JAQJVL010000073.1, on the reverse strand, counting down.
TTGCCCTTTCTGAGGAACAGTTGAACTCAGTTAGTAACCAGACTACACTCATCCACACTCATCCTACACTCATAAAACCATTCATATTCGCCTTAAAATACGCACAACGTTGTGTCGGCGTCTCATATGTAAGAATATAAGAATATTAATAACGTACAGACATATACATAAAATGATGTAATAATTGTATATACCTAAGCAAATACGAGTATATGCTTAGAATAATATATAACTAGGCATCCAATTTTAAACCATGTTTATATAAATAATATATCTGTCCAAACAATGTTGTGTGAAAAGTAGAAAATCGTTATGTATATGATTGTTTACGTAGTCTTAAAGCTGTGGTGCATTATAATGGACTCGACCAGAGGGTAGTACATCCGTTTAGATTATGTTAATAGTGATAAAGCTAGCCCTAAGGGTAGTATAAACCCTGCCCTAGCAAACTGGGCATTAAACACGGTACTGTTATATGATGTCCCAAAGGGAGGATAGTTCAAGGTTATGTTGTACTATGACTCTGTTCTGTTACGAAGACCCTAGACTGAACAGTGAGTACTTTATTCGTTATTAGGAAGCCGATCGTCAAGGTATGTGCGAATATGAAGGGCAAATGAGTGTGATGAGTGTAGATGAACGTGTGTAGTCACTGTTACTAACTAAGGTCGACCGTTCCTCAGAAAGAGCTATTTATTAATAGCCCGATAGCCAGGGCAACTGGGGGATCTACAGCTTTATATGGAATTCAAACAACGTAGTGTTAGTCTGATTTTCAGCTAACTGACAAGCCTGACGCTCACAAAACAACATCTGAAAATTGACTACCATCCAACATGGAGACCACAGACTTCTCTGGCATTATCCACATCAATGGCAGCCATTGGGCAGACGCCTTACCGATATTAAGAGGACCGAGCATGGAACCGCCTAAAATCTCCTCTACACTTTGTACCCAAGGGTTACAGGACTGCACCACCAGTAACGACTTTGTTATTTGTTATTATATCCAGTAAAATACTATAAACATAAGTAGTCCTTTAGTTCGAATAGACTATGAGGATCAAATTTATTATATTTCGTATGGATTTTGATGACTACAGCGTTTAACATGGTTTCGTTACAATCAAACAAAGTTTATTATAATAAATTCTGCAAATATACTTTTCATTTCCGAATCCCTCTGGTCTGAGGAAGATGAGCGTGGCTCGCCGAAATCGATCACAATATTTGTGCAATTTGTACTTATATTGTAAATAGTTGTGCATTTTGTGCTTGTATGATAAATTATTTTATATTTGTTTTGAAAATATTTGAGAATTAAATCATACACACTGTCAACGCTGAAATTATGTGTACTTTAATTGCTTTCTAAGAAACGTAGAAGCCTACGAAAAATCCAACCACAATTGTTTTTCTCGTTTAATTTTATGTTGTACATTATTTATTATAAGTTATTGGTGTGTTTTATTCTAGTTAGAACAAAAAAAGTTTCAGAATTGTTCTTAGTTTCCATTGTTCATCAACTTACACTTTTATTATTCAAAACCCAGTTAATGTATCGCATTTATATTTTAATGCGATACATTAACATATAAAACCGTTGTATTATACTAAACCTTTGTACCTTATTTAGTACAAAGGTTAGTAATAAATATGGTAAAATGTTATTAAACTATAGGATTCCCCACCTAATAATTCTCTACCTCAAAATGTACAGACTCTTTTCAATAAAAATCAATTGATTAATTGTATTAAAAACTATTTTACTTCTATTATTATTACATAAAACAAACACTCACCAATACCGCTGCATTGACTTTTTTTGCATTTAGTCAATTTACACAATCACACATTACTTTTAATTTTATTATTTTATTTTGTTTCAACGATCTTATTCTTTATTATAGCCAAAAATAAAATATTTTAACTCAAATAATTGTTTAATAATAAGAAAATATTCAGGTATTGTGGTTAAGGTTGGGATAGGGTTAAATAATAAATAGAAAAGAGGGACGCACTTTGTCCCTTAGAAAAAAGTGGGGGGGGGGGTACAAATTAATTAGACGTATTAATTCTTAGATAACAATTACGCTGTCCATTAGAAAAAACAGATGAAACAAAGATGGTACAAAATAAGACACAAAGAGATACTCACTAAAGAAAATACTTATACGCTGTAATTAGTGCATAGAACACAGAACATGTCAGAAAACATTAAGGATCGTAGCTCTGCACAGGAAGACAGTTAGAAACGAACTAATACATATACAACTACTAAGGTGATTCTCCAATCTTATCAATATCACTTCTGTTCATGTAAACTATTTGTTACTATCGCTTTCTCTGCTAATTGCCTATATGTTATTTTTCTATTTATCGTGTAGTTATTGATTGTATAGAATGTATTATTGTTACATAACACTATGTTTTTTGAGTTTTCATATTTTACTTGGTATATTACTAACTTAATCTATTTATTATTCATTCATATGCTATAGTTTTGTATTTTGATAATTATTGGTCATGTTCCCATAAATTTTTAGTTTTAAGAAATATTTACTATTAATTTGTATATAAAAAAATGTTATAATACTAGAACTTCACTCAAACAGCTGTTTAACTAGAGTGATAATTATAATAAAACTGCTATTTGTAATCTGTATATTGTATTTATAAAATAAATAAATAATATGGGGTTGACAAGAATTTCTAAATAAATTTTATAATTGTCAGAATTTTAACTTTCCAAGAAAAAAGTTTTCATAAATTTCCTGAAACTAAATTTTTTCGGTCTTTAGAGGTTTATAGATTAAACTTACAGTACCGCTATGTTGAATTACTATAAATTTCAAGTTTTTCATTCCAAAATTAGCCTAGAAGTTTGGAGACATGTTAGAGCTTATTAAAATTCATAATTTTTATTCGTACATATACAAATACATATTTACATTACACGTCAAGTAACTAAAGCTAGATTTTAACCTAATAAATCTTTTAAACAATAGTAGTATTTCTAAGGATGCACATTTTTAATTTCCTCTTGAATGAACATAAATTATGTTTATATTTTATTTCCTTTGGAAGCTTGTTGAAACATTTCGTACCTGAATAGTATGGTCCCATCTCAAAGGCTATGCTCAAAGGGCTGAGTATTATGCCCAGACCCAGATATAAGATCTCTAGATCGTGTTTGTTAATCATGAAAATCACCATTGTTCACAACAATATTTGATTGCTTTAAAAAAACATATATTAAGTACCGGTATTTTACTGTGGTAACATGCATGAATATAGATTTAAGAGGCATTGCATGAGAGTCACTAGCGTACATTTCAATTTTTATAATGGTAGACTCGGGCTCCGGAAGCGGCGGTAGGCGAGGAGCGAGGAGGAGGAGTATCATTGTAAAGGGCGTCTTGCATACATTCGCTCAAATTAGATCACTCCATGCAGAAATGATTCTTCAGGCTGCATTCATTGGTTTAGGTTAGTAGTGCAGGCCAAGTCTAGGAATATAAAAATTAAAATGTACTAGGCTACCTACTAAATATATTTATTTATCAGCAATGAGTATAATACTTAAATAAATAATCAACAAAAGTATGCATTAAACATTTATTTACTATTTACTGCAAGAGAGCAAAATGACAATATTATTGGTAAATATATTATACCAGATGGGAAAACAATTACTCGACTGAGTGGCTTGGAAGGCCCAATCACATTGCAGACAATATCTCACAGCATCACCCTCAATTGTTAATAACTTTAGATATTTATGAGCAATCATGTAAAAAACTTCTTTTCAATAAATTACAAACGGCAAAAATGATTTATATAATAAACAGAGACTATTTTATATAGTATGTTTGTTACCATCATGTGGAAGGATAAAATTGTATTACGAATTAAGAGTAAATAAATAACTGTAAAGTAAACCAAACTTTCTGTATAAGTTTATATAAAAAAAAAAAACTATAATACTAATGTTTGAGACAAAAATATAGTAAGAATACTTTTCTGTGGAACTAGTTATTCCAAGTACTGTACTGTAAGGTCAAAGACACGATGAATTATAGAGATAAACAGGGTGTCCCGAAAGTATAGTGCCAAATTTCGGGAAATGATTATTATAGGTCAAAATAAAGATCAAACCAAAACTAAGTTTTTTTTTTCAAAAACGCTTCATTAACTAGATATCCGCCATTTGATTTTGTGTGTTTTTTCATAAAAGAAATTTGATCTCGGAGTTGGCACAACTGATCTTTATGAAACTATCTTGTCAAAGCTATCTTGTCAAAATAATAAAGACCTAATCTAGAAAAAAAATCAACTTGATCCATTTAAAATTGCAAAATGCTGGCCATTTTAAATTTTAAACGGAAATTGTGGGAGAACAGAAAAATACAACTACTAATATCACGGTTATTTAAATAATTTTATTACCATCTGTCAGTATCAAAAAAGCTAGAATCTGACAAAAATAACCGAGACACAATGACATTTGTGTTGAGAGACGGCAAAAAAGCCATTTGTTTTTAGATTTTTTCAGTCTTTCCCACTTGACACTGTTGCATTATCCGTTGGTCACATCAGCAAATCCTAAGTCCTGAAAACCAACTGAGACTGCTTGTACTACGTCTACGTTGAAAGTATGTATAGCTGTTTGCACATTCAACGGATTAATTGCAATTTTATTTTTAAACATTTGCTCATAATCCCTGGGTTTTTAAGAATGAGCAAACAAGTCCATTTATGTATAGTGTATCAGTAAAATCTATTACTTTCTGTATAACAAGTATCTATATTTTCCTGTTACAATCGCGTCAAGTTGCTATCTACACTATGCACAAGATAACCAGACGTTTTGCTCATGCTGTGATGTGGCATCCTCAGTGGCATCGCAGATACTCTTTCTGTATAGTTTTATTTCAACATTTATGTTCTGTATATTTTAATATTTTCTGAATAATAATTGTAACTTATCAATTTATCAATCCTAAATATACCAAGGAAAGGAAATAATGTTAGTAACAATTTTGTCATACAGAGGCACATTTTGTAAATTATTTACCATTAAAAAACTAAAATAGCACCCCAATTTATTCAAACTGACTGTGTTACCAAAATGCACGCATTGTTATAAATTTCTATTATTTTTATTACAAACCAACATTGTAATAAAAAATATAAAAACTTATATAGAGAATTTTCTTCTAAATAAATTTTAATCATTCATTAACTATTTTTTCATAAAAGGTTGTCTTAGTTTTTTTAAATATTCCTGGTTTTACCCCTAACCTAACCTAATATAACCTCACGTAACCTAATCTAATCTGAGCCCACACAACATAACATAATATAACCTAACCTCACATAACCTAACTTAATCTAGCCTAACCTCACATTAAATAACCGAACCCAATGTGACCTACATAACCTAGCCTAATCTAATATAATCTAACCTAACCTCACATAACCCAACTTAATCTAACCAACTTCACATTAACGAACCGAACCCAATATAACCTAACCTTACTAAACATAGCCTAACCTAATCGAAACTAACGTCACATAACCTAACTTAATCTAATCTTAACTAACCTAATGGTAAAGACTGTCAGGAGATTTATTACGGTGATTTTGATAGACAAGCGATTTTAAAAAGTATACAATGCAGCTGTTTTTATGAAGAACATTGCATTAAAACACAGCAATTCACTTTTATCACATATATATTATACCTTCGTTTTATAAATAGTCAAATATTTGTAATAATAATTCGTAATCGATTATTTCAATAATATACGTTAAAAATGTTAAATATGAATACAATGTATTTACTTTTAATTTGACATATTAAAAAGGCACGTGAAATATAGAAGGTTTGAGCACAGTATACTATAGTAATTATATTTTAGTTTTAATATATTAGCTATTTATTTTGGCAGTTATTTAAATTAAATAAAGAAATTTTAAAGATGATTTCAGTATGTAATTTAAAAAAAATAATTGTTATTAAAATCCGTTCGAGTGTAAAATACAAATAAATATTTCCATTCGATATATTAAAAGATACATTACCTACTACTTAGAAAAGGTAAACCCATTTTAAAAAAGAAAACATTTGAATTTAATTATGGAAATTTAATGTTTATAACAAAACTAGAACAAAATTATTAAAAAAGTACTTCAATATATATTTAGGTGTTCATTGGTAAAACTATTCACACAGACCATGTGCCAGTATGTTGAACTAGGTCATATTCTTATGACAGACCACAAACACGGTTAAAGTGTTCATAAAACTTTCAGACAAATCCCCACATGTACATACAAACGACTTAGTTTTATAGGACAGTGGATTTGAACCCCTAAGTGATGGTTGGTACAAAGTATAGAAGGACATGCTTCAATTCCCAGTTAAGTTTTTTTTTTTTTTACGTTTAGAGTAAAATTATCAATTTACTTAAGATGGCCCTTACATTGCATGCTTTTTTACGAAAAAGCGTATACGAGTTTTATACAGTTTTATAAAAATGGTGTTGTACTATATGGTATAAGAAACGGAATTGTATGCAAAACATGAAAGTGATGTTCAGAAAACACTCCATATCTTTGAGACGGGGTTTTTAAAAATAAATAGTCAGTTAGTGTGCAAGATTATGTGTTAGGGCGTGGCTTACAAGTATTCCATAGTATACAGTCCCGAAACTAAAGTGCCAAACTTTGAAAAGTTAGGGCTTTTATTTGACCAACTTTATTTAGGTCAAAATAAAAGAAAATCAAGAGTAATTGTTTTCCCAAAAACGCTTCGTTTACCAGATATCCGACATTTTGTTTTTTCACAAAACAAATTTTATTTCTGGGTTGGCTAACCAATTGTTATGAAACTTGCTATGCATGTTAAAGTAATAAAGACCTATTTTAGAAAAAAACTTGATCCAATTTGAAATTTCAAAATTTTGACCATTTTAAATGTTTAAACGAATGTGTTATTTTTTAAGTTTTATTACCAATATGTTTGTCAGTACCAAAAAAGATAGAATTGGACAAAAATATCCCAGACATAAACGCCAATATGTCTCGGTTATTTTTTTCAGATTCTATCCTTTTTTATACTGACATATTGGTGATAAACTGTATGTCAGTGGTTTAAGTAGTTTTTTGTATTTTTGCTGTTTTTCCACAATTTCCGTTTTAAAATTTCAAATGGTCTAGAATAGGGTTTTTTTTATTTTAACATGGCGGGTATTTAAAAACAAAATGGCGAGTATATGGTGAACAAAGCGTTTTTGTATAAAAATATTCATGATTTTATTTTTATTTTGATCTAAATAACCGTTAGGTACTTTAGTTTCAGTACACCCTGTATATTAAATTACCTATAATATACAAAACAGGTTAGTCTTTGTTGGAATTTTTATGAAATATATTAAAACTATACTCATAGCATTTACATATTTATGGTAAGGGATAGTTAACAATATAATGTTGGTATTTTATGATAACATTCTACTTAAATCTTCCTTTAGATATAGAAAACATTTGTTTGTTATTGTAATGTTATTGTTTGTTATTTGAACATAAATGTATCCAAATAACAGCCCCTGATAATCTTCTCACTATCACGTAGAAGTTATTCAAGAATCGCGATTAGAATTACTACAAAACTACAATGGAACTCTTAAAATTACTAAACAAATTAATCATTAACTTGCTAATAACCAGTTTTAGATCACATTCTATATAAACATAAATAAAGACGTAATGTGTTTATTTGTATATACCAGTGTTTAGCGAGAACGTTGATAGGAGACTCACTACTTATCTCACTCTTGCCAGGTAATTACACGTGTATATACATGCAGACATTACGTCTACCAGTGTTTAGCGAGAAACGTTGTTAGGAGACTCACTACTTATCTCACTCTTGCCAGGTAATTACACGTGTATATACATGCAGACATTACGTCTACCAGTGTTTAGCGAGAAACGTTGTTAGGAGACTCACTACTTATCTCACTCTTGCCAGGTGTGTATATACATGCAGACATTACGTCTACCAGTGTTTAGCAAGAAACGTTGTTAGGAGACTCACTACTTATCTCACTCTTGCCAGGTAATTACACGTGTATATACATGCAGACATTACGTCTACCAGTGTTTAGCGAGAAACGTTGTTAGGAGACTCACTACTTATCTCACTCTTGCCAGGTGTGTATATACATGCAGACCTTGACCCGTGTATATACATGATACGTCTACCAGTATTTAGCGAGAAACGTTGTTAGGAGACTCACTACTTATCTCACTCTTGCCAGGTAATTACACGTGTATATACATGCAGACATTACGTCTACCAGTGTTTAGCGAGAAACGTTGTTAGGAGACTCACTACTTATCTCACTCTTGCCAGGTGTGTATATACATGCAGACCTTGACCCGTGTATATACATGCAGACATTACTTCTACCAGTATTTAGCGAGAAACGTTGTTAGGAGACTCACTACTTATCTCACTCTTGCCAGGTAATTACACGTGTATATACATGCAGACATTACGTCTACCAGTGTTTAGCGAGAAACGTTGTTAGGAGACTCACTACTTATCTCACTCTTGCCAGGTAATTACACGTGTATATACATGCAGACATTACGTCTACCAGTGTTTAGCGAGAAACATTGTTAGGAGACTCACTACTTATCTCACTCTTGCCAGGTGTGTATATACATGCAGACCTTGACCCGTGTATATACATGCAGACATTACGTCTACCAGTATTTAGCGAGAAACGTTGTTAGGAGACTCACTACTTATCTCACTCTTGCCAGGTAATTACACGTGTATATACATGCAGACATTACGTCTACCAGTGTTTAGCGAGAAACGTTGTTAGGAGACTCACTACTTATCTCACTCTTGCCAGGTCATTACACGTCTATATACATGCAGACATTACGTCTACCAGTGTTTAGCGAGAAACGTTGTTAGGAGACTCACTACTTATCTCACTCTTGCCAGGTGTGTATATACATGCAGACCTTGACCCGTGTATATACATGCAGATATTACGTCTACCAGTATTTAGCGAGAAACGTTGTTAGGAGACTCACTACTTATCTCACTCTTGCCAGGTAATTACACGTGTATAAACATGCAGACATTACGTCTACCAGTGTTTAGCGAGAAACGTTGTTAGGAGACTCACTACTTATCTCACTCTTGCCAGGTAATTACACGTGTATATACATGAAGACATTACGTCTACCAGTGTTTAGCGAGAAACGTTGTTAGGAGACTCACTACTTATCTCACTCTTGCCAGGTGTGTATATACATGCACACCTTGACCCGTGTATATACATGCTACGTCTACCAGTATTTAGCGAGAAACGTTGTTAGGAGACTCACTACTTATCTCACTCTTGCCAGGTAATTACACGTGTATATACATGCAGACATTACGTCTACCAGTGTTAAGCGAGAAACGTTGTTAGGAGACTCACTACTTATCTCACTCTTGCCAGGTAATTACACGTGTATATACATGCAGACATTACGTCTACTAGTGTTTAGCGAGAAACGTTGTTAGGAGACTCACTACTTATCTCACTCTTGCCAGGTGTGTATATACATGCAGACCTTGACCCGTGTATATACATGCAGACATTACGTCTACCAGTATTTAGCGAGAAACGTTGTTAGGAGACTCACTACTTATCTCACTCTTGCCAGGTAATTACACGTGTATATACATGCAGACATTACGTCTACCAGTATTTAGCGAGAAACGTTGTTAGGAGACTCACTACTTATCTCACTCTTGCCAGGTGTGTATATACATGCAGACCTTGACCCGTGTATATACATGCAGACATTACGTCTACCAGTATTTAGCGAGAAACGTTGTTAGGAGACTCACTACTTATCTCACTCTTGCCAGGTAATTACACGTGTATATACATGCAGACATTACGTCTACCAGTGTTTAGCGAGAAACGTTGTTAGGAGATTCACTACTTATCTCACTCTTGCCAGGTGTGTATATACATGCAGACCTTGACCCGTGTATATACATGATACGTCTACCAGTATTTAGCGAGAAACGTTGTTAGGAGACTCACTACTTATCTCACTCTTGCCAGGTGTGTATATACATGCAGACCTTGACCCGTGTATATACATGCTATGTCTACCAGTATTTAGCGAGAAACGTTGTTAGGAGACTCACTACTTATCTCACTCTTGCTAGTGTAATTACACGTGTATATACATGCAGACATTACGTCTACCAGTATTTAGCGAGAAACGTTGTTAGGAGACTCACTACTTATCTCACTCTTGCCAGGTAATTACACGTGTATATACATGCAGACATTACGTCTACCAGTGTTTAGCGAGAAACGTTGTTAGGAGACTCTCTACTTATCTCACTCTTGCCAGGTGTGTATATACATGCAGACCTTGACCCGTGTATATACATGCTACGTCTACCAGTATTTAGCGAGAAACGTTGTTAGGAGACTCACTACTTATCTCACTCTTGCCAGGTAATTACACGTGTATATACATGCAGACATTGCGTCTACCAGTATTTAGTGAGAAACGTTGTTAGGAGACTCACTATTTATCTCACTCTTGCCAGGTAATTACACGTGTATATACATGCAGACATTACGTCTACCAGTGTTTAGCGAGAAACGTTGTTAGGAGACTCGATACTTATCTCACTCTTGCCAGGTGTGTATATACATGCAGACCTTGACCCGTGTATATACATGCTACGTCTACCAGTATTTAGCGAGAAACGTTGTTAGGAGACTCGATACTTATCTCACTCTTGCTAGTGTAATTACACGTTTATATACATGCAGGCATTGCGTCTACCAGTATTTAGTGAGAAACGTTGTTACGAGACTCACTACTTATCTCACTCTTGCCAGGTGTGTATATACATGCAGACATTGCGTCTACCAGTATTTAGCGAGAAACGTTGTTAGGAGACTCGATACTTATCTCACTCTTGCTAGTGTAATTACACGTGTATATACATGCAGACCTTGACCTGTGTATATACATGCAGACATTACGTCTACCAGTGTTTAGCGAGAAACGTTGTTAGGAGACTCGATACTTATCTCACTCTTGCTAGTGTAATTAAACGTGTATATACATGCAGACATTACGTCTACCAGTGTTTAGCGAGAAACGTTGTTAGGAGACTCGATACTTATCTCACTCTTGCTAGTGTAATTACACGTGTATATACATGCAGACATTGCGTCTACCAGTATTTAGCGAGAAACGTTGTTAGGAGACTCACTACTTATCTCACTCTTGCCAGGTAATTACAAGTGTATATACATGCAGACATTGCGTCTACCAGTATTTAGCGAGAAACGTTGTTAGGAGACTCGATACTTATCTCACTCTTGCTAGTGTAATTAAACGTGTATATACATGCAGACATTACGTCTACCAGTGTTTAGCGAGAAACGTTGTTAGGAGACTCGATACTTATCTCACTCTTGCTAGTGTAATTACACGTGTATATACATGCAGACATTGCGTCTACCAGTATTTAGTGAGAAACGTTGTTAGGAGACTCACTACTTATCTCACTCTTGCCAGGTAATTACACGTGTATATACATGCAGATATTACGTCTACCAGTGTTTAGTGAGAAACGTTGTTAGGAGACTCACTACTTATCTCACTCTTGCCAGGTAATTACACGTGTATATACATGCAGACATTGCGTCTACCAGTATTTAGTGAGAAACGTTGTTAGGAGACTCACTACTTATCTCACTCTTGCCAGGTAATTACACGTGTATATACATGCAGACATTACGTCTACCAGTATTTAGTGAGAAACGTTGTTAGGAGACTTACTACTTATCTCACTCTTGCCAGGTAATTACACGTGTATATACATGCAGACCTTGACCTGTGTATATACATGCAGACATTACGTCTACCAGTGTTTAGCGAGAAACGTTGTTAGGAGACACTACTTATCTCACTCTTGCCAGGTGTGTATATACATGCAGACCTTGACCCGTGTATATACATGCAGACATTACGTCTACCAGTATTTAGCGAGAAGCGTTGTTAGGAGACTCACTACTTATCTCACTCTTGCCAGGTAATTACACGTGTATATACATGCAGACATTACGTCTACCAGTATTTAGCGAGAAACGTTGTTAAGAGACTCACTACTTATCTCACTCTTGCCAGGTAATTAAACGGGTATATACATGTAGACATTACGTCTACCAGTGTTTAGCGAGAAATGTTGTTAGGAGACTCACTAATTATCTCACCACTCTTGCTAGTGTAATTAAACTGGAACACTCTTATTAGTTGCTTCTATCAATTATTAAGAATTTTAACACATTTTCAAGCCTTATTTTTGTATAGTCTGATATTTTATTGAGATCAACCATTGGAACAAAATATTATCCTCTTTTCCCAATATAGTTATCAAAGTAAATAGGCAAAAACACATTATATACTGTTTCTGAAAACAATCTAAGCAATAATAGATAATCATGTCCTTTCATGAAATGTTTCTGTTCATATAAGACCATCCGTACAAATAATGAAAGTTGCCTAGTAACTAAGTACTTTAAAACAGTTTATAATCGACTGAACAAACACGCGTGGTACATGTTGATGATTGGCGATATTGTTGACTGACAGTTTATAATCGACTGAACAAACACGTGTGGTACATTTGACAAATATTGGCGATGTTGTTCACTGACAGTTTATAATAGACTTAACAAACATGCATGGTACATGTTGATAAATAAATACTGTATTGGGGATATTGTTCCCTGACAGTTTATAATCGACTGAACAAACACGCATGGTACACGTTGATAAATATTGGCGATATTGTTCACTGACAGTTTATAATAGACTTAACAAACACGCATGGTACATGTTGATAAATAAATACTGTATTGGGGATATTGTTCCCTGACAGTTTATAATCGACTGAACAAACACGCGTGGTGCATGTTGGTAAATGTTGGCGATATTGTTCGCTGACAGTTTATTATCGACTGAACAAACACGTGTGGTACATGTTTATAAATATTGGTGATATTGTTCGCTGACAGTTTATTATCGACTGAACAAACACGCGTGGTACATGTTGGTAAATGTTGGCGATATTGTTCGCTGACAGTTTATTATCGACTGAACAAACACGCGTGGTACATGCTGATAAATGTTGGCGATATTGTTCGCTGACAGTTTATTATCGACTGAACAAACACGCGTGGTACATGCCGATAAATGTTGGCGATATTGTTCGCTGACAGTTTATTATCGACTGAACAAACACGTGTGGTACATGTTTATAAATATTGGTGATATTGTTCGCTGACAGTTTATTATCGACTGAACAAACACGTGTGGTACATGTTTATAAATATTGGTGATATTGTTCGCTGACAGTTTATTATCGACTGAACAAACACGTGTGGTACATGTTTATAAATATTGGCGATATTGTTCGCTGACAGTTTATTATCGACTGAACAAACACGCGTGGTGCATGTTGGTAAATGTTGACGATATTGTTCGCTGACAGTTTATTATCAACTGAACAAACACGCATGGTACATGTTGATAAATATTGGCGATATTGTTCGCTGACAGTTTATAATAGACTTAACAAACACGCATGGTACATGTTGATAAATAAATACTGTATTGGGGATATTGTTCCCTGACAGTTTATAATCGACTGAACAAACACGCGTGGTACATGTTTATAAATATTGGGGATATTGTTCCCTGACAGTTTATAATCGACTGAACAAACACGCGTGGTACATGTTTATAAATATTGGGGATATTGTTCCCTGACAGTTTATAATCGACTGAACAAACACGCGTGGTACATGTTTATAAATATTGGTGATATTGTTCCCTGACAGTTTATAATCGACTGAACAAACACGCATGGTACATGTTTATAAATATTGGGGATATTGTTCCCTGACAGTTTATAATCGACTGAACAAACACGCGTGGTACATGTTTATAAATATTGGTGATATTGTTCCCTGACAGTTTATAATCGACTGAACAAACACGCGTGGTACATGTTTATAAATATTGGGGATATTGTTCCCTGACAGTTTATAATCGACTGAACAAACACGCGTGGTACATGTTTATAAATATTGGTGATATTGTTCCCTGACAGTTTATAATCGACTGAACAAACACGCATGGTACATGTTTATAAATATTGGGGATATTGTTCCCTGACAGTTTATAATCGACTGAACAAACACGCGTGGTACATGTTTATAAATATTGGTGATATTGTTCCCTGACAGTTTATAATCGACTGAACAAACACGCATGGTACATGTTTATAAATATTGGTGATATTGTTCCCTGACAGTTTATAATCGACTGAACAAACACGCGTGGTACATGTTTATAAATATTGGTGATATTGTTCCCTGACAGTTTATAATTGACTGAATAAACACGCGTGGTGCATGTTGGTAAATATTGGGGATATTGTTCCCTGACAGTTTATAATCGACTGAACAAACACGCGTGGTACATGTTTATAAATATTGGCGATATTGTTCGCTGACAGTTTATTATCGACTGAACAAACACGCATGGTACATGCTGATAAATGTTGGCGATATTGTTCGCTGACAGTTTATAATCGACTGAACAAACACGCATGGTACATGTTTATAAATATTGGTGATATTGTTCCCTGACAGTTTATTATCGACTGAACAAACACGCGTGGTACATGCTGATAAAAGTTGGCGATATTGTTCGCTGACAGTTTATTATCGACTGAACAAACACGCGTGGTACATGTTGATAAATATTGGCGATATTGTTCGCTGATAGTTTATAATCAACTGAACAAACACGCATGGTACATGTTGATAAATATTGCCGTTATTTTTTGCTGACAGTTTGTTATCGACGAACAAACTTG
Source organism: Stictocephala bisonia (assembly GCA_035578905.1). NCBI lineage: Eukaryota > Metazoa > Arthropoda > Insecta > Hemiptera > Membracidae > Stictocephala > Stictocephala bisonia. Next base: position 2,940,639 of record JAQJVL010000073.1, on the reverse strand, counting down.
TTATATAATTCAACGGGAATTTTTTATATTAAATGCTTCTAGTCGCAATAAGTAAGTTTCTTTTGTTATTTATCACCCTATCGTTTAAATTTGCAAATAATATTTAAAGGTTTTATGTACTTCATTGAATTTGGTATACTTTAGTCTACAAATATTGCATTTTTACATTTTTGGTTAAAATGTTTAGTTTTTTTATGTTTGACTTTGACACATTTAGACAGCATACATTTTTAAATAAATTATAATCTTGGACAAACAATCTTTTTGCATGAAAAATCTTTTTCTGGGATCAACTTCCATACCAAAGCTCAGTATTGTTGTATGTGTTGTATAGAATAATTTTATAATTTAAAATGTCAGCAGTTTTTAAAAAAACAATAATTCATTATTGACATTTTGCTAATGATTTTTTGTTCTGTTATTTGTGGGTTATGAGAGTTAAAACTGTAAAATAAAATATCTAGATTTGTTTTTTGATTAATATTTGATTAATAAAACAGTATGTAAAACGGTTTATGAGATATTGCACCATTAATGCGACCGTACGTGTATGAGCGGGCGGGTGGGTTAATGCTACGTACGTGTATGGTGGGCGGGTGGGTTAGGTTCGGTTAGCATTAACCTAACCACCCCTTCACGTACAGTGGTACTGACCCACCTATCCACCCATTAACGTATAGTGACACTGATCCACCCACCCATTCACGTACAGTGGTTTTAACCCACCCACCCACCTATTCACGAACAGTGGTATTAACCCTCCCGTCCTCTCATACACGTACAGTGGTACTAATACAGTTATACAATACCATTGTAGGCCTACGTGTTTGGGTGGGCGATAGGGTCAGTGAGACAGAGAAGCCGAGATATTTGGACACAAAGTCTGTTAGCATCTGAACGTGTGCGTTAAATTGCCTCTGGATGCTTTATTGTAAGAGATGCACCAAAACGAAAGACATTTCCTGATTCAGTGTAAAATTCTACCCCAGAATAGTGTGTCATACGACAGGATTTGCGTCAATAAGTTGCCAGTAATGTAATGGATCATTTAAAATATAAAGTAGAGTTCGAAAAGTAATAACCAAGTCAATACCACTGTATGTGTATGGGTAGGTGGGTGGGTCAAGTGTATGTGTGGGCGGGTGGGTCAATACCACTGTATGTGTATGTGTGGGCGGGTGGGTCAAGTGTATGTGTGGGTGGGTGGGTCAATACCAATGTATATGTGTGTGTGGGCGGGTGGGTCAAGTGTATGTGTGGGTGGGTGGGTCAATACCACTGTATGTGTATGGGTAGGCGGGTGGGTCAAGTGTATGTGTGGGTGGGTGGGACAATACCAATGTATGTGTGTCTGTGGGCGGGTGGGTCAAGTGTATGTGTGGGCGGGTGGGTCAAGTGTATGTGTGGGCGGGTGGGTCAATACCACTGTATGTGTATGTGTGGGCGGGTGGGTCAAGTGTATGTGTGGGCGGGTGGGTCAATACCACTGTATGTGTATGTGTGGGCGGGTGGGTCAAGTGTATGTGTGGGCGGGTGGGTCAATACCACTGTATGTGTATGGGTAGGCGGGTGGGTAAAGTGTATGTGTGGGCGGGTGGGACAATACCAATGTATATATATATATATGGGCGGGTGGGTCAATACCACTGTACCATAAATTGTTGTAAAAAACATTTACAGACACACAGACAGAAAACTAATCGAGAAAATACACATTTTATACGGTATTATTTGCTTGTATTGACCTGACAAACAATCCTCTAAAATATGTGACAGGCGATACTGGATACCCTGCATATCCATAATGACAATGTGTGGCGTATAATACGTACGCATTTGTTACAATAGAAAAAGTACAAGATTTATATTTATACATTTATCATTTAGCATGGATTCTATTATAAATATATATAAATAAAAAAGGAATATACCCCATTGATAAGTAAATGTTAATGACTAAATAGAGAGGGTGGATTTACTTTAGCTTGTCGACCTTAGTATATCAACGGCAAAACAAGTCAAAATTAGTAATCAGAACGAGGCTGTTTCTGCATACTGCAGAAGTCCAAACATCAAATAAACAGCCTATTGTTGACTCTCTATTTACATAACTCGAAGTTATAAATAGCTCCTTGCCATGTTTTATATAGGTGTTATAAAATTTTTGATAGAGCACCTTTTGGAAAACAGATTTTTTCTTTAAAGTTAATATGTAAAAGGTACTAATTATGACATTTCCTATTCTGTAATACAACTCATCATTCATGAAATGCGGAATCTTCATCGATGGTTTCCTAACGATTCCCTTGAACTTGTAAATACTTCTTACCTTGCAAATCGTGTACATTTGTATTCCAATACTGGAACCTTATTTTAAATATTTTTGTCATTATTAAATTGTGTTGTAAGGAAATTAACGACGTATAGATTAATTGATAAATAATCTATTTTTTAGTATTCCAATAATTTTAATAGGCACGTAAATATTAATTATATTCTTTATTGTGTTTTTATTATAGTTTCCACGATTTAAAGTTTTAATTCCAACAAAATGGGATAGATTTTTTTCGTTTAGAGTAAAATATTAATAAATAACCTAATAGTATAATATCATTAGCATTTTGTAATTACAACTACACATAAAGTCTACAATACAAATAAAATTATTGAGTATAAAATATTGTGATTATGATTCGTAAAATAATATTCACCATTACTAGTCCTATAAAGCTTGTAATAAATCGTAGTTCTACATCTCATATTTTATGTGATATTCTAGAAATGAAATAACAAAAGCGACTCCTCTATTAAATCTATCGCACAATTCACAATGAGTGCTCTAAGGACCATTGATGTAACAATGCCATTCAATGTGGGGAATTGGCAATTCATTTATATAACACGGCCAATATTGCTCGAAATCCAAATATTGGCAACCCCATTGTGGAAATGAATGTGAATATTGAGCAATGTGTGACATTTACAAAGGGAATTTACCAATTAAAATAAATAAAGTATCTTTTAAATATGTTGCACTTCTTAAAAATAACAATATCATTCACTAACAACGTTATTTTTAATTAAGGAAACATTAACCTCTGTAATAATAATTGTGATGATTGAGGTAAAATAATGTAGTTTTTCTTCGGTAAGTTAAGAAATATATACTAGTTATTATTTTATTTATTATTCTTGTATCGGACCACACGAAGCACAATCCATATACTGGTTGGATAGATTGATCTTTCTTTGTGCCCAAACTTATTTCATTCTTTCATCAGACCAAGGTGTTTCTCTTCTTTCCCCTGTATCTCTCCGACCAACTTACCAATAAAAAACCTTTTATCTAAAGATGTTCCTATTAAAAATGTCTGTGTTATACCTGCCATTTTTTGATTTTCTTTTATTGCAGCTAACTGTTTCTGCTTTGGCCTTGCTTCGGTTTCATAAAATTCTATCATTTGGTTTGTTAACCCACTAAGTCCTATTCTTTGGGTGTGTCCGTTTGTACTATTTTATTATATAATAGTTATAATGAAATACTGTAATGTTTTTTGTTTGCTTTTCAATTTAGTGCTAGGTCTATTTAATTTGAAATTAAGTTATTTCTATTGTAAATCATGCATTAAAATCTGTCCCCAACACAAAATATGTACTTGTAGAAGAAATACAATTAGATGTTGTTAGTTCATCTCCTTTTTTGTTTATTTCAATTAATTACTGATAATATATTGAACAAACCCAACCTAAAGTTCTTTATGGATGTCAGAAAAGAGTCTTAAACGTGGCGATCAAATTTAATTACCATTAACAGCACAATAAAGAAGTTAATACGCAGTTAAAAGTAGCAATTCTTTAGCCTTATCTCCTGGTTAGTAAAATACTAGTTTACGTTTTCATATCAATATTATTTTTAGATGTTTATAATAACCAAATACATTAGCTCCTATGTAATGAGTTGAGTTTATTGTGAGTTTAGAGGTTGCATTTAATCATAAAATAGTACATCTGGCACTGTTTCATTAATTTGAATGTTGTATATTTCTACTCTGACTTGAAACACCGATGGTCAGATATTTGAATGGTCATACATTATAAACTGGTAGTTAAATTATTAAAACTCAAATTATAAAGACTATTTGAGCCTTTTAGATTGTAGGGTTAGTTTGTTTTATCAAATATTTAAAAATGAATTTTTTAATTATGTTATTTTTATATTACATCATCTTTAGTATTGCGATGTATTATTAATACAAACCTGCCGTCTAATACTACTACAATATATATTGCTATCGTATCTTTGCTGTACTCGTAGATTTCTGTAGACTTAAAGTTATGCATAGAAACATCTATGTTAAAATGTTTCGTTTATCTCACCATTAACAAACTAAGTAGAGTCTTGTATGGAAATGTATTAAATTGTCTATGAAGTAAATTTGGTATTCATTTGGGAATATCAAATGATGTGACTTTTTGTTATTTTAGTATCTTTTACAGAGAAACCAATTTTACAGAGAAAATCATGATTCAGTATTCAACTACAACTGCCAGTGTATGGATGCGTGGTTCACCACTGCAAGAGTACTAACACGCGGGTCACTACTGCACGTGTATGAGTGGGTGGGTCATCACTGCAAGTGTATGGATGCACGGGTTACTACTGCATGTGTATGGGTAGGTGGGTCACCACTGCAAGTGTATGGATGTGCGGGTCACCATTGCAAGTGTATGTATAGATGCGCAGATCACTACTGCACGTGTATGGGTGGATGGGTCACTACTGCACGTGTATGGGTGCACGGGTTTGGGATCACCATTACAAGTGTATGGTGTACATCTCTCACCCACTTAATACAACCATAAGCCATCTTACCACCTTCCTAAACCAAATGGATTACCATAAACCAATACATAATTATGTCTTATGTATGGGTTAATCAATAAAATACTAGTTTAGTTCAGATTGAACTGTTCTACAGTTTCACAACAATAGAGTTGCTCCGTTTTTTAGTTATACTTTATACTAAGTATGTTTACTTATGGAATTATTGTTTGACTAATTACGTTGAAGGTAAATTTATTGTTGCAATTTTACGTTTATACACATTTAGTTATGGATATACGTGAGGGCATCTAAATACCTACTAGTCTTTAATAATATATCACTTTTTGTAAGAAACTACTTTAAGTTAAGTCTTCAGCTAAAAAAACTGAAGCCCTTGTCTCAGGAAACTGCGTTTCTCCTTACCTCTAGCTGAAACAACATATCGATTTATTATATGCAGAAACAAATATACCTACAATGTAATTAATTCAAGCAAGAATTGCAGAAGTAACATACACAGTAAAAATGTAGCCAAGAAACGGAACAACTTTGTTGGTGGGAAAATGTTGAAGAGGTAAATCTGAAATAAACTAGTATTTATTTTAATTTTAACGCTATTTTACAACCAGAAATCCTGGTAATTTATTGCGTAAATTAATTGAATAATTTCTCCCATCCATTACATTTAATTTGGATTATCCCAATCGTATTCTTGGGTTTAGTTTTGTTCTAGTCCAGTGAAAACGACATTCCTCTGATTTTGGTAAATAAACTCAAAATATTAGACAAAACTCCAGTAAACTGATTATAATCCAGCCAACTTACTTCTAGTATCGACGAGCATCAGTAGCGGTGTTTTGAAATTCTTCTGACCCAGTTTCTGGTTAGGCTAATCCAATATTGTGCCCTTATTTATAAACAGGGTCAGTATTCTTAGAATGAATGGTATATCTTATTTTTGTTGGTCATTTTCCAACGCAATGTAAACTTTTGTTAGCATACAGTTAACAAATGTATTGTGCTTTTTGTTAAAATGTATTATTAATAAAAATGCTTGCAATTATAATGTAAATTCTTTATTATATTAAACTATGTGTACTCTTTACACATAGTTTAATATAATAAAGAGAATATAATTAATATAATAAAAGAGAATATATTATAATAAAAAAGAATTTAATAAATACAAAAAATTTTATTCTTTATTATATTAATAAATACTAAACTTATGGCATACCGACTTATTTATACAAATCTCTCTAGTTTGCCACTAAAAAGGAATCGTAACCAATAATTGTTTTAATATAACTGGTTTACCTTAACACACTTAGATTTAAAACATAACAACTTAGAGAGATTAATTTTGTCGAAGTTTGGTTCCAGAAGAAGTGCTAATTTCATAAATACTTTTATCACAAATTAAATGGACAAGGATCTATTAATAATAATATCCATAACTCCCTTCTTAAGAGTTTTAGGAGTAGGGAGTCTTTAGAATGTCTTTCTCGAGTCAATGGAATGTGAACTGTTTACATTCTGAACGTAGTTACAAACGTATTTGAAAGAATGCCATTTTGAGTTAGTAAAAATATTTATTATTTTGAGTAATATAAACTCCCTTAAATTTAACTTTCTATATAAAAATAGTTTCAAGTTTATACTTCATTATTTGTAAGGTTGAAGACAAAAAAAACAAAAAAAAAAAAAAACACGCACCTAAAGATATCACGGCATTGTGCCCAGTCGACTTTGGGGGTGAAATATGTCTGTTTATTAAATGTGAGGCAGTGCTTGGGAGACGTTTTTGATATTTTTACCAGCCCCGTTGTGTGGAAACTATTGTAGATTTGAGAGTTGTGAATCATTCAAGATCCGTGCACTCATTTTCCTGCAGAGGAAAAGCGCGAGAGTTGCCATGAGGATGCTATGAGCAACCTTTTGACGTCATGCTAACCAGCGCTGTCAGCAAATGCACCGGAGTCACCATGAGGATGCAAGAAGCTTTCTCTCGATCTTATTCTAAACAGCACTGTCAGCCAAGGCACGGAAGTCACCATTAGGATGCCAGGAGCCTCCTCTCGACCTTATGCTAAACAGCGCTGTCAGCCAAGGCACGGAAGTCACCATTAGGATGCCAGGAGCCTCCTCTCGACCTTATGCTAAACAGCACTGTCAGCCAAGGGACGGCAGTCACAATGAGGATGCCACTTATAACTCCCATGGCAGTCGATACTCTTTGCAAGAGAGTATCCAGACGGGAGTGAGGACAGAGTATCCAATACTGAGCAGTTGAGTAAACCACAAAGGTAATTTGTGCAAAACTTTTTCATTTGATCCACTAGTGTTTCTCACAACGCTTGTCTCACCCTTGACTTCCACAGGTAAACGTGAACCCTTGTTACTACAGGCCTCAATGTCCTTAATACAGAACAAAACAAAGTTTACTTGCCATTCAGAGAGAAATATATTTTATAGTTGAAATATATACGTTTTATTATAGTGTAATCACATTATTACAATGTTTATTCGTATTATATTAATGGACATCATTATTAGTTAAACATTTTTAGCAAATTCTACTCATAAAGTGTAGTTAGTCTAAGAAAATTTAACCAGCCTTAGCATTGACAACTTTTCAGCATTAAGGGTTTCAGGATTCCATCTTTTTATGTGAACTATTTACTATCAATATTTTTATCGAGCTATTCCTGTGGAATTCAATAATAAGAGGCACGTATCCTAATAAAATAAAATGTTGTTATCACTTAATTTGTCATGTATATATGAAGAAGATTCATTACAAATAAATAATTATTATTTGACTACTCATACATAAACTGTATGAAAAGTTCAATGAAAATTCTATAATTCATTATTCTGAACCCCTTTCATATAAAAGTACAGCTCTGTATAAAAAGCAACCCGGAGAATTGTAAAGGCACTCATGAAATATTGGATCGACATGGGTATGTCGGTAGAGTTCTGGCCGGTTAACAAACCAATCCAATTTATTTTTTGTATGGAAAAACAAAAAATATATGTAATCTATTTGTATTAAATTTGTTTATCAATACTAGTCTCTTCAGTCTAATAAATTCTTTGATTTAATTTAAAAAAACAAAAATTAGTTTTGCTTTATGCGTTTGTTTAGCAAAAATGAGATGAGTTGATGTATACATTTAGGGATATTATTGATAATGACATTTATTTATTCTTCATTTTTATTTATTTATTCTTAAGACGCCGACCGTCAAGGTATGGGCTAATATGCATTTAGAATGAGTGTGATGAGTGTAGATGAGCGAATGTAGTCATTGTTACAAACCAAGAACAACTGTTCCTTAGAAAGTATCATTAATTAATAGTCCAATGACAAATGAACAGCCGCTGGTTATCAGCTTGTTCCTTTCAAAATGCGTTACGACTCAGATTGGGATCGAACTGAGAGCCTTTAGATGAAGCTGGGATTCAAATAACTAAGCTACCGACCAATTTAGTTTAGTTATTCTGTTTATCAGATCCATGTTATTGGACAAGACGTATATGATGGTCCCAGTAAGAGACGTAAGGCTTAAAGCCCCAAACACGACTCAAACAGCCTCAGGCTCCTTAAATAAAAAACTCATCTAATTTAAACGTTAATAAACGTAGAACAGAAAGTGGTTAACGTAGGCGTATCTTTAACGATAAAGAACGGCTTAACAAGATTTAGCTTGGCCACGGCAGACTTTCATAACAGCCAATTAGGAGCTATTCTAATAAATTATATTTAAAGTTGACTTTACTACAGTTCCGCTTTGTACCACCCTGTTGGACAATGTTCTCTGAGCATGTTAAGTAAAGGCTTCAGATAGGGTAGTTATAAGATGTAGTCATGCAATGAGGGAGTAGTTAACAAATCAAAATATTTTCTTTATTTTATGTTTAATGTTTAAATACGTGAATATAATTACTTAATTCCTAAATATTATAGTTACCAAAATAGAGTGATTTAAATGTTTATTTTCATGTCGGGCAAACAAACTGTCATAGTAATACATGCCTATTATATACATGGCCTTCGTACACCTATAGAAACATATTTAAAACGTATTTTGCATAGACATGTAAACATGCAAATGTATCTTTTTAGGTTACAAATATAATGTAGCCTGCTATAAGATAATACATCCAACATGATACCAAATATTATTATTTGGACGTCGAATAAATTTGCTAATTTTAATTTTTGGTTAAAATAATATTGATCTTGGTAAATATTCTTTCAATCTTAAAAAAATAAATTAAAAAAATCTGTTTAATACATTGCAAATATGAATTGAATAAAATACTCCAAAATGTGAGAAGTTAAGAAAAACTTTTATTTCAATCAACTATGGTAATAAATTTCATCATACAATAAATAATTGTCTAAAGAAACAGAAAACTGTTTGGTTACTCAACCCAACAATAAACTTTAATATAAATTAATTATAAATAAGAGAAATATTGATGATTATCCATACGAGAGCACTGGAGTGTATAAAATTACATGTTTAACAAAAAGCAGTAATAAGTTCTTTGTAGGTCAAACTGACCGTTCATTTCTTAAAAGATTAAAGAACATTTACCAAGACCAAAAAACACTAACCAGAAATCAATATTAGAGCAACATTTATTCTTCGAAAATCATTAAGTAAAAAATATAAATTCTGAAGTGGACATTCTATATAATCAAAAAAAAAAATAAATAAATAAAATAAAGAAATTAATTATGTACATACACAAAAATGATAATGACATTTAAAATTTTTATCTTATACAAATCAAAATCAAATGAATGTATTCCTTACAATATAAAAATACATTGAATTGCAAATGTAATTTGTAATTAATTATACAATTAACTCAATAAGCAAAGCAGCTGAACATAAATAAATAATCCAGCAATAAATATAAAGTTTCAAAAATAGCCCATTCTTATCCTTGAATGTCTTTACGTCATGAAAACGCAATTGGATTGTATGCAATGACAAGAAATGAAGACGGATTTTTACAGGAATTTTAATCTTTTGTAATATATAAGTTCATTTCGGAGGTTAAATCGATTAAATGTATATCTATAACATTTTTTTGTATTTTTTATCATAAATGAGAGTTTGTCTATGAGGGTCATTATGAACTGCGAATTAATTTATACGACTGAGTGTAGTGTTTTATTGATCAAAGTCAACCGGTCCTTAGAAAGGGTCACATGTCAATAGACCATAGCTAAGGCAACTAAAGGACCTTCAGCTTGGTGGAATCTGAACCAAGTAGTATTACTGTGATTTTTAGTTAACCATCAAACCTGGGCCTAATACTCAGCTAAGACTATAAAATAATACAAAAATTTAAGTAATACAACTCGATAGTTTTGACTCATCACATTCATGCGCAACCGATATTCACCCATACCTCGAAAATCATATTCCTACTTAGTATAAATAAATACAATATAAATAAAATATTATATAGTCTATAATAATTTGAGTGGTTTTTATTTTATTTTACATTTGATAATGCCATTTTACAGGTTATTAACCCAATTACAAAATACCATTAATATAGATAATAAATATCAATTAACAAGTATCCAGTTATTGTATAATGTTCTCTTAAACACATCACCAATATAAGATATAGAAATAATACACTGATTGTACCAACAACATTTAAATAAAAAGTCAAGTCAAGAATAGACATGCAAACTGAACTACTAATAAATTAACAGGCAATTTATAATACAATTTGAACTAATAAATTTATATAGTAACAATAACAATAAATAATGTCATAGGACTATAAACCATTATCATTTGCTATAAAGTTTCTAAATTTAAACTATAAAAAAGATGAAACTTTATTTTTAAAACATTGTGCTGAAAATTTGAATGGATCGAAAAGTTGGATGTTAGGTGGAAAATTACTAAACAATTTAATCATTTAACCATTGAATTAACTGGGGAATTTGCACCCAAACTGGTTCGTGAGAGGTATGGAGTGAAAAGCAAACGTAAACGCGAATTTTGACGTGGATTAAATTTTAGACATAAGAGTTGAGTCGTCCAGCACCCCACAAACTGCCCAGATACATCAGCATTGCCACCCGTCTTTATTGATAAGGGAGTACAGTTTGAAAATGCTGAGAAGTTCTGAATAAGGTATAGAGTTTGTGTAATGCCCAAAAGACTTAAAATAAAGAAATTGTAGAAATATTTTCTGAACATTTGCTATCAAGTAAAAGAGATATATGAAATTGGGATTCCAAACAACACAACCAAATTCTAACTTTGACCAAACCAGAGAGCAATAAAGAAGTTTAAAGACAGTTTATATTTTTAAACAATGATTATATTTCTCAGCTTATAAATGTCTTGAAAACAAAACATATTCACCCTATCAATCATATAATCTATTTCTATAAGTTGAGAAAGATAACATTCATAATTGCAAAAAAGCACAGCTCAGAACTAACTGTCAAGTCGTATAAGAGAAATTGGAAAATACGTGACTGTATTCAACTGCCCAATGTGCCACCATCTGTGTAAAAATGAATACAAAGAAAGCTGAGTAATAATTCTAAATTCGTATCGAGGTCTACAGTATGAGGTGTACAATACAAAAGTGCAAACCTGAGGTCAAAAGGATGACCCAGTCAGAAAATACAGAAAACTCGAATAATGTAATGTCAGGGTTGGGCAAAATACTGGAATTTATTTATTAACTTTGAAACTATTGAAAAAAAATTTAATGAAACTTTGTTGTTAAGTACATGTCCATATACCAATTATTTAGACATATTTTACTTGATATTTGCATAGCCAGGGGATGCTGCTCATGAAGGATGTCTTAAAAATTTAAATGTAAGCCTACCTGAAGTTACACCTAATTTTAAAGGTCTTTGTTTGTAGAACCCAAGAGTTTATATTTGAGGTCATAAGGATGTTCCAGTCAGCAAATGTAGCATCTTAAAGAGTTTAATGGCATATTACTAATACTGCTTAAGACAAAGGATAAGACAGTTATTATATATTGCTGAGTGGAGTTATAATTTATATGACTGAATATGAGAAATTAATGTTCACAAAAAAAATATTTAACAAGTTATTATAGTAATTTTCTTACACTATTTTTAGGGTAAACCTACTGTCAAAAGTGTTTTGGTAATTTTTTTTTATTTTATTCTTGTTAAATAACATAGTTAATACTATAACGCAGTCATTGGTTACGATTGTTTACAATCAACGATGTACCAAACACCATCTATACCTCAAACTGATTAATACATAGCCGTATAGCTATGAAGAATTAGCAATATGCCTTTAAAATTCTTTGAATCGCTGCATTTTCTGAATGGGTCATCTTTTTGACTTTAGATTTGCGCTTTTGTATTGTACAAACAAATACCTTTAAAATAAGGTATAACTCGAGGTAGTCTTACATTTAAAATTTCTAACACTTCCATCGTAGGACATCCCCTGGATATACGAAAAACGAGTAAAATATGTCTAAATGTTTTGTATAGATACATGTACATGACTGCAAAGTTTCGTTGCATTTCTATCGATATTTTTAAAATTAATAAATATATTCCAGGCTTATGCCCAACCCTGTATACAACATATCCTTCCATCTCAGGAACGTATAAGAGAAACTGGAAATTACGTGACTGTATACACCTGCACGATGTGTCACCATCTGTGTACCATGAATACAAACAACCCTGGGAATTACCTCCAGTGCGTGTCGCTCCAACTACAATGCATGGCTCCCACCTCACAATGTAACAAAGTAAATGGGTGATTTACATCACTGAAAACATCCATAACCTAAAAGAGCTTTCTATGAAATACGTCTTGTTCTCTAATTTAATTGACTTTCAACTAATGGAAAAACAATTCCAAAGGTCCTAGTATCTCTAAACTTTGTGTTATATGATAATTTCAATATATTGAGCCCGTTTGTTTCAGTTAAGCAAAAAAGCCCTGATGATTACTATGTCACTGGCGTCCTTGAACTAAATACTGTACAAAAACAACATGTCTTAAAGTGAGGTTAGGTAACGCCCTGAGGATTGTCATATAACTGGAGTACTGGGACTAAACACTGTACAATGACAACATGTTCCAAAATGAGGGTTAGTAACGTCATGACAGTTACCCACATCACTGGCGTCCTGGAACTAAGCACTGTACAATGACAAGATCCAAAATATGGGATAATAGTTACCACGTCACTGGCATCCTATAACTAAATACCATAAAATATCAACAAGTTCCAAAAATGAGGGTTAGTATCGTTGTGGCGTCCTGGAACTAAGAACTGTACAATGACTAGTTCCAAAATGTAGGATAATAGTTACCACGTAACTTGCATCCTATAACTAAATACCGTAAAATATCAACAAGTTCCAAAAATGAGGGTTAGTAACGTCATAATAGTTACCCACATCACTGGCGTCCTGGAACTAAGCACTAAAATCCACTAGCACTAAAATCCAAAAAAGCACTAAAGACATCCTAAAGTGAGAGTTGGTAACGTTCTAAGGACTATTCTATCGTTGGTTAACCGAGATTAAACACTTTATCATGACAATAGAGCTAAAGTAAGAGTTGGTAACGCTCTGAGGCCTACCGCATTACTGGTTACCACAGTTTAACCCAGCACCATGGCAACAGGTGCTAGAGCGAGTACTCTTCAAATAAATTTGACTGATACTTTCTTCATAATACCTAAATTTGGTGTGTATGGTCTAAATATAATTAAATACAAATTGCTTGACGTTTTATGTAAATGTTATGAGCTGTTTTTACATGTTTGTTTGCTGAAGAACTACGTACTTAAATCATTTTTATATTATTACTAGGGGACACCCCTGCACGCTTTGCGTGCCAACCCCGACATGTGACTTTTGCCTATAAATAAGTAGATTAACTGTATAACGTAAAATCACGATACTAAATTGATTTACAGTACCTCAACCACACTACTTGCGTTGCTACATATTTATTAGTATAAATACCCAACGGTATTACTTGACCTATTTCAAACGTTTTCATGTAATTTGTTTTTGTTTAACATCTGAAGATTAAACTCTTAATGCATCAATAGGTTAATGTCAAATATACAAAATTCACCACATGTTTTAATTACCGAGGAAAAAAGGTTAACACCAAATACAGATCACCTGATCAAGTAAAAGTAGTGTATGCTACACTCTCAAGGTGAAATGTAGAACTACAATAAATCAAAACATATACAGTACTGTTGTTGTGAGAACTTCAATCTGCTTATGGTATGTGAAACTACATTAAACCACACAGTCATATGTTTTTTGTAAACAATTCAGATTCTCCATTTGAATAACATGGGATCTTTAGGAGCCCGTGGGGTGGGACCCTGTGGACGGATCTGCATCAAACTTCACAGAAACCATCTCAGGAGTATACAGAACAACATCCTAAAGTTTCATGGCGATCGGTTGGATGGTTTGGCAGCGCATAAACTTCAAACATATACATATATATATATATATATATATATATATATATATATATATATATATATATATATACAAACATCCTCTTTTATAAATATAGATACTTACAATGTAATACTTCTTCTTTTACCTTCAAATTACTGTAGTGTATACGAAAAGGCATAGAAATTAAAAAATATTTCAAAAATAATAAAACTTATTAAAATTTTTGATTCCTGTAAACAACAGTGTATAAACTTTCGTTGAAAATAAAATCAGAACCGAGATAGGGTTATCAAAATTAATAATAGTTTAAAAGTTTGTTGACTGTGAATTGACGAGAATATTGAATTTAAATGTGAGTATTAATCGGAACTAGAGATTAAGATGTTTTTTTAAAGCCAATTATTATAGTGTAATATAACATGATATTGTTGAAATTACAAAACCAGAAAACATAAAGATTTTTACAACGAATGAAGTGGAAATGTCTTTGAATGATACAATATAATTAACCGATAGCAGATTAACACATTACCGATATAAATACAGTTGTAAGATTCCAAAAGTACACTTTTTTGGAAATACATAAACTTGAGCAAGTGGCTGACAGATCACTCTACTAACTTGTGACACGCCTTGTGACGAACCAGGCTGACAGATCACTCTACTAACGTGTGACACGCCTTGTGATGAACCAGGCTGACAGATCACTCTACTAACTTGTGACACGCCTTGTGACGAACCAGGCTGACAGATCACTCTACTAACTTGTGACACGCCTTGTGACGAACCAGGGTGACAATAATTTACGTTTCCATGATTGTTACAGGTTACACTTGATGAAAATATCCAATCATTTTCGCTTCTAAATTAAGCGTATGTCTACGATCTAAATCATATCTAATATCGACCCTCATTTTGTATACGCACAAACATTTTTCGAAATGTTTTGTTAGAGTGAGAACATAAAATAGCCTATAAAAACCTAAAGGATATCTTATTTTGAAACGAAATATATTCATAATAATAATTTTAAATCATTATAAGGATAAATATATTTCAGTTGAAATCAATTTTTTCTTATGTATCAGTACACTGTAAAATTATGTATCTCTTACTGGTGATTATTACCTACATTGTGTTTTAAAATTATCCCAATAATTTCTAAATGTACTAAAATGTAGGTTACTCTATAGTTAGGACTCATGATTCCTATTTATAAATTACTTGTATGTATTATTAATTATTGGCTAACATTAGGTGTTTAGATATATTTTTGATAGCTAATGTCTGACATCAGTGCACATTCAAATATAAATAACTTACATGGCTCTATTTGTTGTAATTAATATATTTGTTCTTTATTTCAACCTATTCTTGTATAAACTTTCTTTTATAGTGGCCATTGCAGGAATGGTGGTTGGTCATTAAATAACGTTTCACATAGATCTCCAATGTGTCTTACTATATATACTATCCAAGCTTACTATATACTATCCAAGCTTCTACTTACTATATATAATGTAAAACAGAACAGACATATATTTCAGTTACAATATTTGTGTATACCAGAAGTTTCGCATTTGTTGAACTTAGTTAAACTGTTTCCAATACATTTATAAAGTTAACAGATTTATATATTTCAATTTATGTATCAATTATTGGAATATAATTTACCATATTCAAGTTGTTGTGTATAACTGTTATGGCTCTAAAGATAATATAACTCCAGTTAAGGACCTAGCTAGCTGTAGCTGGAAACTTGGTAATCCCCACCTTAATGGCTGTGCATTAGTTATTGTCTAGACAGTTCTCTATCCGACACTTCGTCGCTGTTTCATGACATTCACGCAAGCTACTTTCTCTCCTTTATATTAATTGTAAAGGTATTTTACTCCAGTTAAGTGTATTCAATCGAAAATTATTATTAACATTTAAAAAAATAAAATTGTTAGTATACATGTAAGTAATATCTGTGTTATAACAGATATTATAACACAGATAATATCCTATAAGAAAACATTATAAAATATTTCTTTATGGAGATATAGCTGTCCAAATACTTGGCCTTTTTGGTACATAACTCATAAACAAACCATATTATATAATTTATTAAAATTTTCAGAATATAATGGAAAAAAGGTACTAATCAATTTAGTATTTAGTAAAGCTAAAAAATAAAATTATTTTAAGAGTTATTATTATTTTTCTATAAATAATATTTGTTCAAATTATTTGTTTAAATTTGTACAGTCATCTTTGGCTAAAACAGTAGATTAATAATATTTAAAATTCATTGCTGTTTTTATGAATTAATACCCCATCTGTCAAATTTTCAGGGTGGGGTAGGCAGGGGCTATGAGGGGGAGGGAGGGGTGGAAATATATTGCTCGTCCTTTAGTGAGTCAGGATCTTTACTAATATTAGCGATAGTTGCGATAAAATCTAGAACAAAATTCCTTAGAATTCTAAACTGGGTGCCCGGACGAACACCGTTAAGGACCTAGCTAGCTCTAGTTGGAGACTTGGTAATCCCCACCTTGACAGCTGTGCATTAGTTGTTGTCCAAATAGTTCTCTCTCCGACACAGCATTGTCGTTACTTGACGCTCACTACAGCTACTTTCAAATATTACTGGCTACTACAAATAAACTAAATTGTATATATGGAGTAGACACTCGTTCCGTTTTAACTGACGTCCCGACGTGCTTGTACTATACATAATACACATTTTTGAAAATAGTTCAATACAAATACTAGTGTTCCATAATGAAGAAAAGTTTATATAACTGGTAGTGTTTTGTTGGTTAGTGTACTTGACTTTATATTGCGTGCGGACTGTACTGTGAAAGCAGGATACATAATTTTCGTCAATATTTTGAACCTATGGTGTTTCTAGGACAGAAAGCGCCTTTAAGATGGAGGAATAGCTGCAATCTTCAGGCGAGAATTCAATGATAAGAAACCTTTATTTAAAATTTGTAATTCCTTTTTAAAAGGATTACTTTACGTAACCATATGAAGTAAATGGTTTTAATAGCCTTACTGCTTAATAATAGTATATATTTACTAGTATGTATTGAAACTGCTGTAGTTTTTTAAATTGTGTTATCAGTGTATTGTACAACTATAGTATTTAATACGGTAATGTAATAGGATAATTTGTTATAGAAATGTTCAAAAAATATTCATTGTTTTGATATAACATTTATTTTTTGTACAATACTATGATGTAAATCTTTCATAAATTCATTTATTAGAACTATTTAGGTTTATTTTTTCCTTACTATCCGACGTCATCGTCGCCTGTTTAAGTCGGACCAGTGGCGATCTACTAATATAGTGTATACTGTATATATTTCTCTGTATATCTGTGTATATTTCTCTATTGATTAAACTAATTAAAATACATGGTAATACAGTATTAGGCATTATCTTACATTATTTACATCAGACTGTAAATATATAGTACATTATTGTTAGGTTTTTCCGTACAATATTTACAATCTACAATAATCATTATGAAACCCTACTAACAGGAATTTTCATTTTTGTCATGTTTACTTTTGGTATTTTATTAATTGTTAGTAGGTTACATACACTGTCTGGCTCATTCAGTATCTGCTTAGAGAGACTTAACATCTACGAAGTAACATGCGCCTACCGTGTACAGACCTAGAACGTTAATTGAAAATCAACCACGAATCAATACTTATAAACTTAATATCAAAAATTATAAAGTTAAATTTAAAAATAGTGGTACATTTTGTAGCGAATAAATTGTAAAATATAAAACTAACTTAACCTGTTATTGCCAATACGAATGAAAAAGCATCCAGACAATATAGCATGATAGAACTTATAACTTATTTTCAACAAAGGCACTGTATTTTAGTTCACACTAACATTATCAACAAGTCAAAATTAAAATGCTTTAAGGCCTTTAGCATCCCCAAAATACGAAAAAAATTTATTTTCTTGATTTTTTTATCATAGTGTGAAGCAGTGCCTTTATTGTGTATCAAGTTGCTCAAAACGGATTAATATAAAATACAGTTATCAATAATTGGTAAAATGTTTGAAATTGTACACTTTATTGCTGATTTCTACTACCTGCTAAACTTTCAAATCAATCAAATCAAATCAAAATCAGTTTATTCTCAAAAAAAGAAAAGTACAAAAGAAACAATACAAAATATAACCGAGAATGATACTCTCATGGGCTAAAGGCTGTGCGAGAGGACCGAGTAGTAGTTATCAATAAAGCTGTTTCCTGGTGAATGGAAAACTTTAGTAACAAAAACACTTATTATCCATATTATGAAATACAATACAAATGACAAATACAAAGTAAACTCCTCATACCAGAGGCCACAGGAGAAAAAAAACAAATAATAATGATGATAATATTACATCTAAGAGAGAAGAAACAAAAAAATGACGCACTCAGACAGAAAGACACGCACTCATGCGCAAACAGCCACTCACACACTCGTGCGCGCACAGACGCATAGAACATATCCGCAAGCGCGCGTGTGCGCGCACACACACACACACACACACACACACACACACACACACACACTCATTTAATGTGTCCATAAAGTGTTTAAAATTTTCCTACACTAAATCAGTAAAACGTTTAACATAGTACTGTATCAGGGGAAAAGTTAACGAACAAAACTTCTTATAACTTGGTGATAAATTTTCTTGTTTTATGTATTATGTACTAAACCATAATCATTGTACAGCCAGATATCGGCACAGAGGACTAAACTTTCATACCCACCATTTATCACTATTTATCGTTAATGGTACCTCCCACCCACCCTACAACACCTTGCTTGATGGACCCTCCTTCCCACCTTATGATACGTTTTTATGATAAATTTACCGTCCTTTACTCATAAACACCAGAAACCATGTACACTCATTATTAGTATGAATGTACACAACTAATAATGAGTGACCATGCACTCCAGTAGGTTTGGTAATTTGAGCTCAGCTTTGCTAATTACTTGGTATACTTTGAATTGATAGAACTATTTTTAGTAGTTAATTTAAGAAAATACATTACACAATTACAATTTCCCAAATTAATGATTACTTTAAATACAATTTACTATTACATAGTTGAAGCAAGTGATAAAGGAACTTACAAGGGTAAATTGATCACTCAAGGTAGTCGTTGGGGCCATTAATTTAACAAGATAAATTGTATTGTAGAAATACACGGTCAGGTCTGGCGGGTAATTGCCTGAACTAAATAGCAGTTGTCGAGAAAATTACCTGAAATTTTAATACGATTTTTAAGATTAATATTTAATTCATATTAATTTACATTGATATCAATACAAACAATTTGTCTTAATATATGACACCTTATATCCAAACATTTATTATGAAATATTCAGGGGTTTATTATCTCTTTAAATTTTCTTATTTAGTTATTTATACATAATACAACCATTATATGTCAACTCACTTGTAATATTCATGGCCAACTTTCTAAAAATATGGATGTCATTTGTACATTTGCGAGTTTGAGTTGAAGTGTTGAATGTTGAGACAC
Source organism: Stictocephala bisonia (assembly GCA_035578905.1). NCBI lineage: Eukaryota > Metazoa > Arthropoda > Insecta > Hemiptera > Membracidae > Stictocephala > Stictocephala bisonia. The sequence goes on along the minus strand of JAQJVL010000073.1, from coordinate 2,920,740 downwards.
GAATATATTCTGTTGTCCTCACAAACTCGTGTACAGACATTAGTTTAAGTTATTTTATTAGATAATAGTAAGGAATTTAATATTATGGAGACTTTATTTTAAAATAGTTGACATTAAAATTAAAGTATTTACTTGTCAAGAGAGATCGAGAATGTAGCTTGAAGCTGTGTAACCATTTGAAAGATGTATGCAGGTTTTCCAGAGCTAATATTTTGTAAAATACTTGTTAATACTCAGGAGAAAAAAATGTGAATGATTCATAACCATTTAAAGCATTTTACAAGGTTAATTAGGCATTTATGTGGTTTTTACAAACTATTCCCAAGTACAATGAATATACAGCTGGCAACCAAAGCGGCATATGAATAAATTTGAGTTTAAATTTTGAATAGTAATACAAATATTGATAGTAAATAACTAAAATAATTCATTGATAACAACATGTAAGTTTTAATAGTATTTATGAATTAAAAATAACTAAATGATAACAACAAACAATTTTGATATATTACATTGCAAACAAAGTTTTAGTTGTGCACATACGCAATACAACAGATAAATAATTGTACCCAGATAGCTCAGTTCCATGCTAAAGAGTGTTAAAATTTTGTTCGTAGTGTGTTAACTGTCCGCTTTAAAGCGCGTCGAGCGGCTGTTAACCGGGCGGCGTTGCCAGATTGAACTCAATCAACTAACCATATTAAAAATGAATATTCATCTGATAGTTGAGATTTGACACTTGTTCAATGTGGCAAAGTCGCATCCTAAAAATCATAGTTGTGTGGTGCGTGTTGCCTATAAACTCCTTAAACAGCACGTACGCTTTTCCTGTACCTATACTGTGAGCCATCTGGGTAGAGTTATTTATCTGTAATAATACTTTATCGAATATAATATAAAATGTATACATTTGAAAGTGTAATGTAATCTAAAGTAACTAAGGAATAGATACCATAAAACTATTCTTCCAAATACCGTACAGTTAAATAATAATAATATTGATGTAGGTTTTTGAATTGGGCGATTATATTAAATGGCCAAACAGTAAATTGACATTACTTAAGATTTAAATATAAATAAAGCCAAAAAATGTTGTAAATGTTGATTAGTAATATCATGAGTTATACTTCTAGCTCCATCAATAACTAACTAAAAGAACTTCACTGCCACAAAAAAATATTTTTGCACTAAATCAAAAGTATTTTTTAGAATCAATTAACATTAAATACATGGGAAGGTTTTATTCGTTGTTTTTAAAACCGTAACAATATTTTTATAATTTTTGAAAATGTTGCTGATTTTGGAAGTATTTAATAACAATGTTTAGTATTGTAAAGTTCGCTTAAGTATTTACTTATAGCTGTGATGTGTAACCAAACATGGAATTTAATAATGAATTTAGCGTTGACATGAAATTAATCTAGAGACACGTCCGGGGTAGTCAGGATGCATTAAGCACACTGATGTGGGTTCACCGAGAACTAGTTATGTAGGGCATCTATTGGTGTAGTTAGTTTTACACCTGCTAGCAGATAGACTTGTGAAAGAGTGAAAGTCAGTCCCCACTGTAATAAAGTAGTGTCATATATCGAGAGACTTGAAGATATACGTATATAACAGTGGGAACTGCCTTTATTCTATTCATGTCGTATTCATAATGCCTATTTTACTGTTTGTGAATGAATACTACATATAGGCCTACTTCTGTTGATAACTATATACAATAATGTTCAATTTTGTTCTCAAATGATTGTTTGATTATGATTTTTTTCAATGTTACTATAGTTTAGCCATATTGTTAATTTCTTTACTTGCTTTCTAAGGTTACGCAAAAACATAATCAAGTAATTGATACATTGAGGGGAGGGAGTGGAAATATTATAAACAAAACAATTAAAAAACACGTGACTTTAATATGAATATGACTTAATATGAAAATTATTGACATTTTGAAATAAGGTTTAATGTTAGTATACTATTCAATATACGTACGCATTAAGTAAAACAATATTAAGAACCTAGGGTTAAATACAGGGAAGTACAAATATGCTTAGTTTATACTATATAAGTTCTACAGATGGACGTAAATAGAAAAAAATTAAACACATTAATACTAATATTTTGATCTAGGCCAACTTTATCCTTTTACATTTTTGAAATCAAATAATTTTTACATACTAGCTATGAGTATGTATTTTTATAATTGTTAGTTTGCCCAATGAGTTGTGACATACTCAACGTTTTAAAAATAGCTGTGGGATTTATTCAAAAACAACAAATTTATTTATGTTTTGAAAACTGAAGCGTTGTGCTGTTTACACTGTTTCCTTCTTCCTGGGATGGCCTCTCCTTCCTCTATTTTGTTTTGTGTCAGTCGTTCCGTGTGTTATTTCGTCTCGTCTTTCATTGTTTTCTTTCTCCTCGTATTCATTTCTGTTCTCCTTTCTCATCTTCATTTGTGGCTAAAGTTTTTGTAGATAATGTTGCTGTTTAATTCTTTGTGGTTACACAAATTCTGTTTACATGTATTTAATGTCGTCTTTTCTTGTTTAATTTAAAGAATAATTAATAGGGTAGTTGCCCATTTGTTATTTAACAACAATTATTTAATTGTTTTAGTATAAATAGCATGGTTGCTGATTTCAAAAATGTAGTTTAAAGTATTGACTGGACGTTTCTATGTACCGGTAAATAATATTTAATTGTAATTTTATTGTTGTGTTTCATATTTGTTTGTTTAAGTAGCTGAAATGTTTCTAATTTTTTGTTAACTATACTTTTTTAATAGGCTAGGCATATCTGCAAGTACAATTTTGCCCGATAGTACATTTAATGCAAAAATTGCATAACATTTACTTGTTGCGTAAAATTTTGTTTGTATGATCCTATTTCTTTGGCATACTTAATTTCTTAAAACAAATGAACGTAACTGCTCCATTTTTAGTTTGAGGTAAAAGCCATTTTTGAGTAAATGTGCACTTTACCTTTACTTCTTTACTAGTAGCTTTAAATTTTTCCTTTGATAATTTTAGTTTTAATTGTTGTTCCTTAACCTCTCTTTGTTATTTTTTAATTTCAACGTTAAAATTCAAACGTTTTCCGTCTCTTGGGGTGTCTACATTTACTCCTGTGGGGGTTATTGCAGTCATGGCTCCAGGCTCCTGGAGTGGAGGCTTATCGTCATCTGAATTGCCTTCCACATTGATGTCGCCTAGGACTCAGTGGAAGACCTTCGGGCCGGGCCGAACACTAGGCCTTCTTTGCAGGCCAAAGGGAGCAGCCAAGTACTACTCCCTCCCTTCTTCGCTGCGATTTTGACTCTGTCTCTTCAGTCAGAAGACTTCCAACGCTCACTTATATACAAGGTGTCTCAAAAGTCCCCCCTCTGTAAATTTTGAAGGGAATAAAACAAACCAATATTATTTTATGTAATGACTGATAATGATTTTGCGCTATATGAAAACTTAGCTCCTCAACCAAAAATGGGGGGTTGTGGGGGCAAGACGAAAATTTCAAATGCAAACCCCATCAAATGACATATTATTTCAAAGGTATTTGTAAAAGAAGAACAATGCCACAAACTAGAGGTATCTCTCTCAATCCAGTACAAAAAACCTGTCGAAGGTTTATTAAAAAGGTACGCTAAAAAACAATGGTTTGTTAATTAATCTCTTCGAACTTATTCTTAATATAAAGTAATTAAACTATATGTTAAATCCTAACTCGACCTTTTTAACTTTTCTTTTAGTGATTTTAAATGTAGTTTTTTTATTGATTTTAAATTTAATTTTTATTTCAGATTTTGACAGGATCTAGTTTTGTACTGGATTGAGATAGAAACCTCTAATTAGTGGCATTGTTCTTCTTCTATAAAGACCTTTCAAATGAGTGTAAATTTGATGGTGTTTGGATTTAAAATGTTGGACTTGGCCTCCCCCCCTCAACGCCACATTTTGGTTTGAGGAGTTTAGTTTTCATATTGTGCTAAAATCATCATTATTCATTACACAACTATCCTTCAAAAGAATATTTGTTTATTTCATTCCGCTCAAAAGCTACAGGGAGGATGGGACTTCGGCACACCTTGTATATGGAAGTGTGGTGTGAATGTTTTTGCAACATTTTGGGGCTTTAATTACGGAATGGAAGGAAGGATTCAATTGAGAGGAATATTTTAATTTGTATCTATTTAATTTAATTTATTTCTATTTGCTATTTTTTACAGTAATTGTTGTTTTCTTGCACATTAAGGGCTTTTATGTAACAGAGTTCTCATGGGCTTGATTCTTTTTCATCTCAATAGGAGCGCCCTGTCTCGCCAGCAGGATTTAGTGAAATTGTCAACTCAAACTGTTGTTTCTTTTATAATCATTCCAATTCGGCCTACTTCCGTATTTTTAGTTCCCGAGGCCACGGCGATTTATGCTGCCATTTACGTTGTTTCTGTATTTTTTATTAATGTATTGTTATCTTTTGTTTGTTTGTAATTTTATTGATTTTTATTCGTGTTGTTGTTAGTTGTGAATTTAATTTGTGTATTTTTATTTATTTTTATAGTAAAAAATTTATTTAGTTAGGCCTAAAGAAAAAGAAAAAAATGAAATGTAACTATACGCTAACCGGCAATAGCCTAATTTATATGTTTTTTCATAGTAAATATTTTGGATGCAACTTGTATTTTTGTCTGTGCCCTCCTAGGTCCGGATAATACGCACCCGTGGGGGTGGGTGTGGTAATATTTTAGGAGGGTGGGATGAAGCATGACAAACTAAATGTATTCAGTTTGAGAAACCAATCGTACTTCCTAACTCCACACGTAATTAAACAAAATAACGGTTCTATGATTGGTACTGCCAAAAAAGTGATTAATATGTTTATCATGTAATATTGAAATGTATATAGTAATATTTTGGGTTATTTCATTTGAATGTTCATTTATTATGAAAAGATGGTGTATGTTGTATTTATCGATCGATGCAAGTATATAGTTGTATACATAATGTCTGAACTCTTACCACTTTAAGTTTTACCTATAGGCTTTTTATTAAAATGAGGCTGGGAGACTACCCTGAATAATAAAAGTTAACTTATTATTCCATCAGAGACAAAAAAGGTATCTTTGAAGTACTGTCCCAATGGCCTTTTTACTGAGCAAAGATCTTCTTTTCTCATCTGTTAGATCTATTTACATTAAAACCTTTTCCTGAATTCTATAGCACAATTAAATTTGATGGAGATATTAACTATCTTAGACAGTAAACAGTTGGCAAATTAGTTTTATGTAGGCAACGATTGTTTGTAAGTTTAAATATTGTCTGATTTTGCTCTTTGACTTCGTTTTTATTTTATATTGTTTACTGTCCAGGTGTATCTACATAACTGGCCATGCACCAATTGTTGTTGTTGTTCCTTTTTTTACAATATAAAACAATAGAATAGCAAAACACATGTATTACAAGTCAATAAACGGTATCCGAATAAAATTAAAAACATATACTAGTAACGTCTTAAGTTATCATAGAAAAAAAGTAACTTAACTAGTTGAAAAGTTGATGAAAATATTTGAAATTTTTCTAACATTCAAATCTGTTAACACACTCACTGAATGATAGTTTTATTAGTCAAGCTTCCAACAGGTCATGGTAAATATAATTTTAAACCTCACTGGAAATATGACGTTAATTTAAAAAAGAAGTTGGTTAGCTTAAAAAAAAGGCTACAGACTATGTTGGATCTATTCATCAATTAACTGAGGAAACAAATGTTTTCAGATTCATGTGCCAGTAATATTTTAGTAGTACGAATAGTATACCTGAGCTGGTACATGGAGCGGCCGTATCTAAGGGGATAAGATGATGCCTTGCCACTCAAACGGTCCGGCTTCGATTCCCGATCAGACCTCTCAAACAGGGGTTTTCTCTGTCATTTCCGTGGTTAGGGACGTTAGCCGTCAAGTGATAAGTCGTTATTTCCCAGGATAAGTGTAAGAGAGTGTTTCTTAGCCCAACTTTATCTGGTAAAATAAGACGAAATTTTAAGATGTTTTAACACCATAATATGTTTTTCTTTGTCATAATAATATTGTTATTTTTGTATAGTGTTCTTTAAATATTGTTAATATTGCACGTGTAGTGAATGTAATATAATTATGTACCATTATAGTATTAAGTACAAAATATAGAAATATTATAGTAATTGATTTCGGTAAACCGGAGGGATTCTTTTGTACATTATGTACTTATATTGTAATAAAATTATATTCTACTTTATTTGTTTGAAATCAGTTTATATTTTAGATTTAAAAGGAAACTGATTCCTAGCAAACATAATTAAACTTCATAACTAATTAGTGCATTTTAAATGTACTTTTCATTTTAATATATCAAATCTGAAATGCAATGTTTCAATTTTTCCAACTCGTTAGATTGTATTGTTATATAAGGTGCTTCATATGTATCCTTTGGATTAGTCAAGTGCAAAGAAACCAGAAAGTAGAATCCATTCGATAAACCTGATTCAATAAGTGAAATGTCCCTCGGGCTCGTGAAGTGAGGAAGAAGGTACCTTGATATGCGGCTCTCACATACTCTTATTACCGAACTTCTATAGAGAGTACCATAAATAGTTATTTTTAGGAAAAAAATTTACTTTTATAGATATTATAACAGATGCGTGCAATAGTAAAATAACACTTACAAGAAAACTTAGTATTCCAACTGCATTAACACACAATTTAAAATGAAGTCTTAGTCAATAGAACTGTAATTCAATAAATTTGTTTATCTTTAAAAAGCAGATTATGTGTATTAGTTATTCTATTTTTAAAACTGATTAGTTTTAAAATAACTTGTTTTCGTACAGAACGAATACAATGTTGGTTTCTGAACTAATACTATCACTCCTTTAATTACTTCTACATAAATACATATATCTCATAGTAAATTAATTTTTTTCTCGATTTGATCGGTAGCAATTAATTGTGGAATTTAATATTTTAATAATGTAGATCGTAATTATTAGTTGAAGATATTTTTATTGTAATAATACAACTTAAATTAATTTAGGACAAATTTAAAAAATAAATGTCAGTTGAAGTGCTTTTAATTTTATATAGATAATGTTATACATTCTATACCCTTTGGGGACCAAATGATTATATTTCGTCATTTACGTTTTTTGCCTTTAGGACCGAAATGACGAAATATGGTCATTATTACATTTCACGTTGAGGGCCGAATGACGATATCCCGTCATTTGAAGTTTGTTACAAATAACATCCAAGTTACCGCTAACGATAACTTGTACGTTTTTGCGATGATGCACAGACGATCGAGAATGTTTTTTAACGTCTAGAGACAGCTGTTGGAGTATACACTTACATTACCGAGCTGTGTAGGCGACACGAGAATGTGGAGATGGTTGATATTAGGAGCATCGGAAGACAGCATCACACATCCCATGGACTGCACCTTCGCAATAGTGGAAAGCGTCTTTTTGCTGGGCTGATTACGGAAAGGCTAGCTAGCTTGCCGGTAAGCTGTCCTGCTCAGGGAACTCAGACAGCAGGGACCTCCAGCTCACAACCACAAACCTCTTTGGGGCATGTAAGTTATTCTGAAGCCTTTTCCAAACCAACAATCTTATCTGTTCCAAGAGAAATCCATAACATTTCACCTAAGGTGAATGAGATCTCACCTATAGTATCTGACATAACACGTAAGGTATCTGAAATGTCTCCTAAGGTATCTGACATACCACATAAAGTACCTGAAATTTCTTCGGTTGATTCGTCTTTTTTATGGGAAAAACAAACATTAAATCTAGGCATCTAGACTATGTTTCAAATAAATTTACAACTAAAAATGTTAACTTTTTATATTTGAATGTTCAGGGCCTTAATGGAAAATCGCTCATATTAGAGAGTTTCTTAATTGGCTTACCGGACTTATCGTTTATATGTATATCGGAACATTGGCTCAGAGAAATGGAAGCGCAAATGGCTTTTCCTGAAGGTTTCTACTGTGCTAGCACCGTCTGCAGAGAAAGCCATTGTAGAGGTGGAACTTTAATATTCGTGAAAAATGACCTTCAAGTAAGAGTATGTGATGTGAGTCAGTTCTGTTCTGAGTTTCATTTTGAAGCGTCTGCGGTAATAGTTGATCAGTTGGGTTTAATTGTAATATCATTATATCACTCAACGACTGGAAATTCTGATATATTTATTGAAAAACTGGAAAAACTATTAGAGTTTTTAAACCGTTGGCCGAATCACCGTATTGTAATGGGTGGAGACCTGAACATTCAATTTGACATAAGTAAATGCAGTAGAACTGTCAAGCTGTTTAAAAATATCCTTAGACAACATAATTTCAAATTTCTCAATAATAATGCAACGCGACTGAATAACTGTTTAGATAACGTATTTATAAATAATGGTTTGGATGATGCGTTGTCATGCCATATTATATCATTTCCATATTCAGACCATGATGGAATTTTAGTAGAAATTAAAATAGCATCTAAATTCAATGTAAATGATGGGCCATCGGTTGACAGTGGTCTAAAGTTAGTATTACCTTTATCAGCAAGAAATGATCTTTCAGATAATTTATTATGTTATGACTGGGCAGGCATGTTAACATCAACTAGGAGCAACAACGCTGATTGCATATTTGAATGTTTTTTCAAAGTTTTATTAGATAACTTAAGCTATTTTAAGGTAATTAAGAAAACAAACAAAAATGTATTTGCTAATAAGAGTAATAAATGGTATACAGTTAAATTAGCTACCATGAAAGAAAGATTGTTGTTTTTAAGTAATCTTAGGAAGTATAACATAGATGGGGAAGTTGAAAATAATTTTAAACAATTAAAAAAGCAATACAGAAAAGAAATTAGAGATTGTAAATGTGCATATAATTCAAATCTTTTAGAACAAAGCACAAACAAGAGTAGGGCTGCATGGAAACTAATTAAAAACAGCTGTTTTGGACCAAAACAGGAGAGAAAATTAGATATTACTCCTGATGATTTTAATAACTATTTTATTAACTCTGTAAAAGAAATTAAGTCACATAGTAATTTAGATAAAAAAACTGTTACTTATAAGGAGTTATTAAATAAAAATAAATTGGATGTTCAGAGTAATATTAAGTTTAGGTGGCAAGTTATCAGTCAATCAGATGTTATGAAAGCAGCCAAAAGACTTTCAAATTCTAATAGTTTTGATGTTTATGACTTATCAAATAATATATTGAAATCTATAATAGGTAGCATTGTTGAGCCCCTATGTATAAGTTTTAATGCTCTTTTAAAAGAAGGAATTTTCCCTGACCAATTGAAAATTTCTAGAGTGTGTCCCATTTTAAAAAAAGGATCATACACTCAACCAAGCAGTTACCGTCCTGTCTCAATAATTCCTGTAATTGGGAAGTTATTAGAGATTTTAGTTCACGATCAGTTAAGTAGTTTTTTTGAAAGTAATAACTATCTCTGTTTGGAACAATACGGGTTCAGGAAAGGTCGATCCACTGGTGATGCTATGGATGTTCTAGTGAGGGAAATTCTGACTGCCTTTGAAAGTAAGGCCTTTGCTCAGGCCACCTTTTGCGATTTAAGCCGTGCATTCGATTGTGTTAGTCACGATATTATGGTAGAGAAACTTAATTACTATGGAGTCTGTGAAGCTCCTCTTCTTTTTTTTAAATCTTACCTTCAAAACCGTCGCCAGAAGGTGTTCCTGCAGGGACAGTGGTCTGAGGAAATGAAGGTGGAATGGGGGGTGCCTCAGGGCTCCGTATTGGGCCCACTTCTTTTTTTGATATGTATTAATGACTTACCTCTTTCTGTAAACTCCAGATCACTGCTCTATGCAGACGATACTACTTTCGTAAACATCTCAAGTAGTTTTGACCAACTTATTGAGAACACCAAAAATACATTACTCACAGCTTCTGAGTGGTTTCTTTCAAATGGTTTCCTTTTAAATGAAGAGAAAACTAAACAAATTATATTTAGCTTAAGATCAGTAGACAGTGAAAAAGGCATAGTAGATAAAATTGAAAAAGTCATGAGCATAAAGTTTTTAGGAATACACTTTGATCATCAATTAACATGGGGACCTCATATAGATTATTTAACAACTAAGTTGTCAAGCATTATATATTTGATAAGACGTCTCACGTTTTGTGTTAGTAGCAATATGTAAGGTATGCATACTTTGCATATTTTCAATCTCTAATTAGATATGAGCTTATTCTGTGGGGTAACTGTAGCAGAGTGTCTGAAGTTTTGATCCTTCAAAAAAAGATAATTCGAATAATTACGAATTCAGACCCATTAGAACACTGTAAGCCTCTGTTTATTCTCACAAAAGTTCAAACAGTCATAAACCTATATCTGTTTGACATAGTACAATATAATTTTTGTCATCAAGAGTACATACACGTGAGACAAAATTCTAATTATGAAACCCGTAACAACAATAAAGCTACTGTTGGTTTTCATAGGTTGAATAAAAGCTTATCCAGTCACCCGGTGATCTCAATCAAAGTATACAACAAAGTTATACATTTAATTAATAAGTATTCACCGAAAGAGTTTAAATGTAAGTTTTACTACTGGTTACTCAATAACCCCTTTTACTCAATTAACGAATTTCTGAGTTTGGGTTTAATTGAATTTTAATCTTATATTTAGATTTCATTAAAAGTATTTCATGTTCTCGATGTTTTATCTATGGTCCTTGCTCTATTTACCTTGTTATTAATTGTATCATTCCTAGTATTATTTTATTATTTAAACTTTGTTGTAAAAATAATATTCATGTACATACATATTAGGTTCTGTTGTTTTGCTTGTAGTTATAAATGCCTGCCCTAAATTTATTTTAAATGTACTTAGATTAAGATAGTATTAGTACCGACTTGGCATTTAGCTGTAAAATGACGTTGTCAATGCTGTACCACAGTTTTACGACAATAAAGGATTATTATTATTATTATTATTATTATTATTATTATTATTATTATTATTATTATTATTATTATTATTATTATTATTATTATTATTATACCAATGAAAATATCTGTCAATAATGGACAAAGTTAATTTTAACAGACGATTTTGACAATATTAACAATATATTTTTGTTGTAATTTTCTTATTTTCAATCCGATTGTTATTATTTTTTCTTTGTTTGTAGGTGAATAAGCTTAGACATCAATAACACAGTTTCCCACGGGTAACATATTTGTTTGTTTACAAGCTGTAATAATAAGATAACATTTCAAAAACAAAATAGACTTTTTTGACAAAATATAAATATTTAAAAATTATGAGATGACTTCTTGGACATTTATTCTGATAAAGTACTCAATTAAAAACATTCTGGTAAAAGAAGTACATTTGTATCTTTATTAGAACAGATTTTATAAATAATTGTATAAAAACTTTTGTATCTCCAAATTGTCAGCCTAAATATTTTACATTTCGCACTTGAAAAGTGAGGGGAAAATAGCTAGCACTTTTTTCGGTCCTTAAATCGTTAAAACGTTACAAACATATTATGTAAAAGTAAGCATTAGATAGTGCTAATATTATTATGGAATACTAAATCACAACAACTTACTCAAAAAGTGGTTTTTATGAAGGTTAATTTTCCTGGAACTACCCTGAAGATTTTTACCATTACCAATGCGTAATAGTAAGAGATATTACATAAAAAGTATTATAAACCAACTATGAAGTCTTTTTGAAACTATATTGACAGCATAAATTATCTATAACAGTAGCAGATGTCTAAAAATGCATAACAAGTTTAATTTTTGTCTTATTTTAGTCAATATTAATGTGCGATTCTATGCTCTAGGTATGTCCAATTTATCTCTTTCTAATAAATATAAAGTATGAATGTTCTAGTGCTTCATTCAAGCAGACCTTGTACATTGTAAATGAAACACTTGTGTCGATATCAGTAAAACCTCTAACCTATTGCCATAATAATGAACTGTGCTCTTCGCCAAGTGGATTAAGTTAAAACGCGAATTCTTATAGATAACTTTATAGATATCCGATACATATTTTCTGTGTACAATACTCAGTATTTTCCTGTCATTTTACACTCTCGTTTTTAAAGTAAATATATTTTCATTAATATTACACATATTTAACTTTCTACAACTATCATTTTATTCAAATATAAACTAATAGTCAAAGCATATAAATGATTTAAAAATAGTGTTTTAACTAGTTACTTATACGTGTAAGTACAAATACAGTACAAGAGTTAACGTTACAGAACACAAATATATTTCAATATAAGCACAAAATGCAGGAATTCAGTATTATGGTGATCGATTTTGGTGAACCACACTCACCTTTCTCAGAACAGAGGGATTCACAAAACAAAGATTCATTTGTGAATCCCACTGGTTTGAGGAAGTTGGGAGTAGTTCAACCGAAATCGATCACCAAAATACTGTATTCCTACATTTTGTACTTGTATTGTAATATATTTGTGCATTTTGTGCTTATTGAGTAATATATTTGTGTCATTTGACGTTTAACTGATTTAACTAGCTTGTTTAATTTTATTTATTGTTAATTTTAAAGTTATTACTCTATACTAAAATTTTTATATTTATTTATAATATTTTAAGTAAATGTGTAATAACAAACACATATTTATTTTAATATATATAATGTACAATTTAGAAATGCTAAATGATACAATTTATTTCGATCAAAATATATATTTGAGAAAGAGATATAATTCCCTTCTATGGTGGTAATTATATTTACTTCAAATGCCGAGCAAGTGTGATCAAATTTGAAGTATTCGATCATCAAAATGATTGTCCTAGCCTATACCTAATTTTGCTATTCGTTTTTATTAGGTTCATTAGTAATAAAGGAAAAACCTTAATGAACAATTGAGTTAGAATAAACGTGAAATACAACACAATTTACAAATCCATACAACTGTTTTTTCCTCTAAACTATGGCATAGGAGACTGAATTTCTAATATCTTTGTTGTATCAAAAATGCTTAAAATATAAAATCAAAGCTAATATAACTAACTTTAACATTGTTATTTACATAATTTTGAAACTACTGGACTGGTATTTTGAAACTACAATTGTTAAATAATTCATACCTCAATCAGTATAAATCATATAATTTTAAAAATGTTTGTATATTGTTATATCATACTGAGAGAGACCAGTTTTTAAAATTATACTGTAATTTTAAATAATCGGTGTAAAAATTATTTTGGTAAAAATTTTCAATTAAATGTTCAATACCTAGGATTGAATATTGAAGCCCTACCTAAACCCGATTAATATTTTAAGACATAAATATACGAGATTTGTTTTGGAAATGCAGTTTCTAATAAGCCTCTTAACAATTTTATATAATTTACTACATAATTTCCAATTAAGGTAATCAACGTACATGTTATACGTCGATACCTCATAAATATATTATGAGGTAAAAATATCAAGTAATATATATTTTATTGATGCGGTTGAATCTATATTTAGTTCTTTATTGAATGAGCTTAGTTAACTTTACCTCATAACTGAAACATTATATTACGTAGTGCATTTGAGTTTGATAGATAAGTAGTGAACATAAATGCCTTTTCACTACTTAAAAGTAGTGAGAAAAAGTGTTAAAAAGTAGTGATACTAAGACTAAAAATGTGTTTGTTTCTAACCAATCATGAATATTGGTAATGTTAACTGTTTGAATATTTTGAATTCCAGACAGTGCTAGAGCCTAAAATATCGTGCTGTAGGTGTTTTACGTTGGTATGTCTGAGTTTATTCCATAGAGCTGGAGTGTTATTTTGAATGTATTTCTCGTGGCTTTTAATATACGTTTGTTTATTGAAATAATAATAATAATAATAATAAATAAATTTAATTTTTTCCACATATGAATATACAAATAATAAATACAATAACAATAACAATTTCCCAGATTAGTATGTCCTTATTATAAAATATTCATGAAAACTTATATCTACGTTGTACAAATTCTAATTTCTAACACACACATACATAAACTCCTATACATTCATACATACAAATAAAATATACAATGAATTTTCTGAACAATACAGGGTGTCCCATAAGTAAAGTGCCAAACTCTGGGAAAAGGTTATATGGGTCAAAATAAAGAGAAAAAGAAGAATAATTTTTTTTCCAAAAACGCTTTGTTTACCAGATATCCGCCATTTTGAATTTTTTACAACATAATTTTTATCTTTAAATTTTTCCAACCGATCTTTATAAAACTCGGTAAGTATGTTATAATAACAGAGACCTACTGTAGAAAAAGAATTCAACTTTGTCCAATTTAAAATTTCAAAATGGCGGCCATTTTAAACATTTAAACCAAAATGGCGGAAAAACAGTAAAGAATACAAAAATTCACTTCGAACAATTGTTTTTATACAATTTTATTTCTAATCTGTCAACACCAAAAACATGACAATCGGACAAAAAATAACCGAGATACATTGAAATGTGTGTTAAGAGGTAGCAACAAATCCATTTGTTGTAAATAGCCCCAATCAGATGATCAGCTGATTAAAATAAACTGATGAAAAAACATGTGGTTGTTGAGTTGTATTGTTGCATTGTTGTTATCATTGTTTTGTTTACTTCAAACTTCATTAATGTGATCAGGTTAGGTTGAAATTCTGTTTGTTCAAATGCCGAACCATAGTTATTCTAATCTTGAGCTAACTGATATTCATTTTATTTATGGCTTAGCTAATGGGAATTCACGTGAGGCATGCCGCCTTTACGCAGAAAGGTTTCCCAACCGACGAATTCCATGTAGGAAAGTGTTTGTAAATGTGCACAGGAATTTGAGGGAACGAGGAACACTAAAATTTACTGAGAAGACTGGACGGGCTGTTTCTGTACAGCCATTAAATAATCAAGAAATAGTTTTGACGGCCATGGAAGAAGACCCAAGTACTAGTGTTAGAAGAATATCGCTTGAACATGGTATTACGAAAAGTTCAGTGTGGCGGATTCTACATAATCAGCAGTTGTATCCTTACCATATTCAAAGGGTGCAATGCCTAACTGATAGGGACTTTCCACCCCGTATTAACATATGTCAATGGTTCTTGCAACAGATCGCATTACTTCCTCTGTTTATCTCCAAAATTTTATTTACCGATGAGGCTGGGTTCTCTAGAGAAGGTATTTTTAATTATCATAATAATCACTCCTGGGCCGATGAAAACCCTCATGAAATATCACAAAGAAGGCATCAAGTGCGCTTTTCTCTCAATGTTTGGATAGGCATTGTTGGGACAATCTCATAGGGCCATTGTTTTTACCCAACCGACTTAATGGTGTGTCTTACTTAAATTTTTTAACACAAGATCTTCCCGAACTGCTAGAAAACTTACCCCTTTATTTGAGAAACAATATGTGGTTTATGCAAGACGGTGCACCACCACACTTTTTATTGGATGTAAGGCGACATTTAAATCAAGTGTTTGGAAACAAATGGATAGGGCGGGGGCCCATCCCATGGCCTGCCAGGTCTCCTAACAATAATCCCCTGGATTTTTTTGTATGGGGCTATTTAAAATCTGTTGTGTACCATACCCCTGTTGACAATATTGAGGATTTAAGGGAACGAATTGTAGCAGGTTGCGAGGTGATAAGACAAAAGCCTGGGGTATTTGAAAGAATGAGGGTGTCTATGACAAAGAGGTTGAATTGTGTCATAGAAATGAATGGAGGACACATGGAACATTTGTTGTAATTGATAACTTTTAAAAAGCTATCTGGTGTTAAGATTTTATTTTGTGTTTAATTAGTTTTCTCATTTTTGTAATACCATGATGTGTTGTCACTCAATAAATGGTTTCAATGTATCTCGGTTATTTTTTGTCCGATTATCATGTTTTTGGTGTTGACAGATTAGAAATAAAATTGTCTAAAAACAATTTTTCATAGTGAATTTTTGTATTCTGTACCGTTTTTCCGCCATTTTGGTTTAAATGTTTAAAATGGCCGCCATTTTGAAATTTTAAATTGGACAAAGTTGAATTCTTTTTCTACAGTAGGTCTCTGTTATTATAACATACTTACCGAGTTTTATAAAGATCGGTTGGAAAAACTTAAAGATAAAAATTATGTTGTAAAAAATTCAAAATGGTGGATATCTGGTAAACAAAGCGTTTTTGGAAAAAAAATTATTCTTCTTTTTCTCTTTATTTTGACCCATATAACCTTTTCCCAGAGTTTGGCACTTTACTTATGGGACACCCTGTATAATTGATTGTATATACGTAGCCAACACCTACATATTTTATATATATATACATCTAGATGCAAACTCACACTGACACTCGTATGAATGTATACTCAGGCTGATCTGTACAATAGCACTTAAATCTAATACAGCAACCAATGCAATATAATAACTAAAATAAGAATATATACGTATATCACATAGGACATGAACATTATAACATGAAAATCAAAACAATTATTCTAGGAAACGTGGAAAAAAATATTACCTCCAAGGCTTAGCCTGTTTGGAGGAATTACAGCTGACAAATTATAGTTAATTTGCCACTCCTTGTATAATACTGTAGGTTACCACTCCTTAAATAATAAATGTTGAATACTTTATAAACAAACATTCTTCTTAGAGGAAGTATCTCTAACAACTTAAATAATGGTCTTGACGAATCAAACTTAGGATAATAATAGGAGGCGATTATTGCAACTATATCTTATGAACAAATAATTAAATAATGTTTGTTTTAGTAAAACAAAGATTTATTAATAAAAGTGCATTACAACTGTTTGACCTACATAATTAAAATGTTGAATACTTTTAACAATGTTTATTGGCTTACACACGTAAGAAATGTGTATTATGTGTACTGATTTTAATTTATGTCAAAAAGGTATTATTGTCATATTTTATTGATATTGATTATTTTCTTTAATCACAGGAAAAAAACAGAGGCCGTTCTTTTCTTAAGATTACAATGAATCACAACTGAGTTGTTCGTTGTGGCACTTTACGTACATTGTTACACATCCGAAGTAATCGTTATTATATTTATCCTTGAGGAGTTGCAGGAAATTAATAATGACAAAGTCCTGGCCATGCCAAAATGGAAATTTGGGAAATAACTAATTGATACATTCATCAAACTATTGGTTGTGACCACTGTTTCATTCTCCTATATACTGAAATAGAATAAATAAAAGCACTTTACATTTCAGGTTTGGTACATTTTAATTATTTTTATTACTTGCAAATGTTGGAAAGCAGAATATTACCAAGTAAAAGTAAAGCAAATGAACATATAAAGAAAAGATAGAAGCTCTTATCCATTTTATGTAAAAACTGCCGAGAATAATCAGTGCATGTAATATTACTGCATTGAGAATATCAGTGCATTAAGATACTCCACAAACGTCAGAAAGTAGTCTTGAGACAAGATATGAATGTCAGTGAAGTTTGCCAAGAACTGTCACCTTTGACCTCATCAACGTCACATTCAACTTTAACTTACCCCTCCCTCCCCCATCCCACATACTTTCATCAATGAGTACATTTGTAAGTTAACTTGAAGTTTTTAATATTTACATGTTAAATACACACCGATTATGAATAATATGGTTTTCCATCTATATGTTTTACAAAACTATTTAATCCAAAACTACCATTAAACAGTAAAATAAGTATAGCTTTTATAACAAGGCTATCCGTAATGTGTCTTGTAAAGAGTGTGTGCTGGAGGTAACGTATATGTTATGTGAATTTCTGATAATGTGTTCTGATGATAGTGTGTACTATCCGTAATGTGCCTTATAAGGAGTGTGTGCTGGAGGTAACGTATATGTTATGTGAATTTCTGATAATGTGTTCTGATGATAGTGTGTACTATCCGTAATGTGTCTTGTAAAGAGTGTGTGCTGGAGATAACGTATATGTTATGTGAATTTCTGATAATGTGTTCTGATGATAGTGTGTACTATCCGTAATGTGTCTTCTAAAGAGTGTGTGCTGGAGGTAACGTATATGTTATGTGAATTTCTGATAATGTGTTCTGATGATAGTGTGTACTATCCGTAATGTGCCTTATAAGGAGTGTGTGCTGGAGGTAACGTATATGTTATGTGAATTTCTGATAATGTGTTCTGATGATAGTGTGTACTATCCGTAATGTGTCTTGTAAAGAGTGTGTGCTGGAGGTAACGTATATGTTATGTGAATTTCTGATAATGTGTTCTGATGATAGTGTGTACTATCCGTAATGTGTCTTGTAAAGAGTGTGTGCTGGAGGTAACGTATATGTTATGTGAATTTCTGATAATGTGTTCTGATGATAGTGTGTACTATCCGTAATGTGCCTTATAAGGAGTGTGTGCTGGAGGTAACGTATATGTTATGTGAATTTCTGATAATGTGTTCTGATGATAGTGTGTACTATCCGTAATGTGTCTTGTAAAGAGTGTGTGCTGGAGGTAACGTATATGTTATGTGAATTTCTGATAATGTGTTCTGATGATAGTGTGTACTATCCGTAATGTGTCTTGTAAAGAGTGTGTGCTGGAGGTAACGTATATGTTATGTGAATTTCTGATAATGTGTTCTGATGATAGTGTGTATTGTCCATTACTGTCTTGTAGGAAATGAGTGCTGGAGGTAATGTCAATGCTACACGAATTGTTAATAATTTATAATGATGATAATGAGTACTGTGGGAAAAGTTTACTGTATTTTTTTTTAAAGCTAACAAAAGCAATATTGTGGACATTAAAGGTTTTAAATATACTCTTCCTATAAGAGGGTGCGTAGTTTGTGCAGAATAGGCATAAATAAATTTAATTACTTCAAACGTAACGTTGGTCCCTGCCTATACTATTTGTAGCATTAAACATAACAAAGAAACTAATGTACTATGTACGTACAAATATTTCAAAGTCCTTTGAAATAATTAATTGCATAAATCAATTCCAAAATCTTGAAAAAGTGTACTTTATCTACGTAGCCAACTCTATAGATCAATGTTGACGAATGTCCGCAGTGCGAGGTAATTTACTTTGTACGTCAATCTGTTAACCCCCTCACCCTCCTTTCTAACCCCCACAGCTGAGCCAAACTCCTCACAATAGGCATTATTAATTACTGTAGAAACAAAGTTAGTCACTTCGTAAATTGCTAAATAGATATTATTTAATCCCGTAAAATCTAGATAAATTACTTATTACTCAACAAATGAGTCGGGCGGATGTATGAATTTTGTACTATTTGTGTAGATTTCATATTGTAATAAACAATAATAAAATGCGTGTATATATTTCATGCTACAAGTTTGAGCTCCTTAAGAATTTCCTAATTATTGTAAACATAATCTTGTAAAAATAAGGAAAATCTCATAATAATAAAATCAAATTAAGCTACCGTCACTTTGAATATGTCTAATTTTTCTGTCTAGTTAAATCGACATATTTCAGTTGCAAATTATTTCTGATAATTTAAAACTCAATCCATCTTGGATTCACATACACATGATTATACATAGGTTCTTTGTGAAGGAGGTTTCAGGTAAAGATGTTGATTTCAATATTTTAACTATAATGATTTTCATATGAAATGCTTCTCTCATTGTTTTGCAAGGGTATAATTATTTATTTACAATTTTAACAAAATATTTTAAGCATTTACATTGCCGCGTAAACTCCCTGGGACCTTGCTCAGCTAATTTTCCACCCTTCAGCAATAGATAAGTATTTGTGTTTGTAAAATTATTAATTACTAATATGACTTAATTGTAAACTAAAATTTAAAAGCGAGGTGTACTGTAATCATTCAATATACGAATTTTTAGTTCATATGCATCAATGTATTTTTCAATAAAATGTGCTTTTTGCGGTATGTCAAATAGTAAATTTCTTAGTTTTATAGTTAATATTTATTTTATTTTCAAAACATACCAAAAGCAATGTTTTGCGCTGTCAATAGCTCTGTTATAATCATTTTATAACTGTTTCGTTCACGAACGATATACAAACCCTAATCATAAGTTGATTTAACGTGATATAAATTGTTATGTTCCTAACCTAACCTAACACACCCGCCCACCCATACACGTACGGTGGTATTGACCCACCTGCCAACCCATACACGTACAGTAGTATTGACCCACCCATTCATCCATACAGGTACAGTGGTATTGACCCACCCGCCCACCCATACACGGACAATGATATTGACCCACCCGCCCACCCATACACGGACAATGATATTGACCCACCCATACACGTACAGTAAATCAACATATTTCAGTTGCAAATTATTTCTGTTAATTTAAAACTCAATCCATCTTGGATTCACAGACACATGATTATACATAGGTTCTTTGTGAAGGAGGAATCATTGTACGTACCTCTATTACGACTCTTTTACTATCAGCAGCGTGGTATTTATAAATATTTCTGTATGCACGTTTTATTCTTCTAAATAAGATGAAGGGTCAAATAGCAATGAATGTGAAAATTAATTTTCAACTGCTACTTAATAATCCTGTGTGAAAAGAAGATATATTTTTCTGTTCAAAAGAATAATTAAAAATATGCATTAATTAATAATAAATGAAATAATCTGTTGTATCGTAATGTTTTTAATCAAATTCAGACTGCTGTAAATTAAATTAAATTAAATTGGTCGGTAGCGTAGTTGGTTCAATCCCAGCTTCATGTGCTAAAGGTTGTCAGTTCGATCCCAATCAGAGTCAATACATTTTGAGAAGGATCAGCTGATAACCACCGGCTGTTCATTTGTCATTGGGCTATTAATTAATGACACTTTCTAAGGAATAGTCGGCCTTAGTTTGTAACAATGACTACATTCGCTCATCTACACTCATCACACTCAATCGAAATCCATATTCGCCCATATCTTGACGATCGGCGTCTTATGAATAAATAAAAATAAATAAATAAATAAATGAAATATTATTCATACGTGTAAACAAATATTTCATATAAATAATATATTAAAATATTAAAAAATTACTAAAATAAAAAATAAAATTATGTTATCAGCCAGTATTGATGTTATTTTTCAGCTCATTAAAAACTTATAAATAAATAAATTTCTGTTAAATTAGAAGCGAACTTTTTTTTAAATGTCAACATTCTATAAGTAATTACTTAGTTTCCTTTTATTTGTAAATAATTAATTTTTATGTCATTAAACATATTCCAATGTAAAAGACTTCTTAGAAGAAAGAATTTACTGCATATTTATACAAATTGAGGCCAGTGCTCTTTTATATTTTATAGAACAATTTATATTTATATAAGTATGTACTTTGACATTTGTAAATGGGTTTCACACAAATGATAGTCAAACCATAATATGATAAAAAATAGTAATAAGTAAGATTTTTAGCCACTAGATAATTACAATTTAAAGAGAAGTTATATGTTTTAATGAAATTTTAATTCCCTACAGTGGAAAAAATCTTCTTGTCAACCATGACGTCTTTTAAATATAGGTGGAAATATGCAACGTTTGTTTGCTACATTCTTAGGTTGTTGTTAATTTTACTTAAGGTAGATCACAGACTTATATTCCCACTCTGCGAATATAGCTCCTAGTGTGTTTAGTGAAGAATTAATTAATCTTGTAGGAATTGATCAGGTGGAAAATCAAATTACCTACAGAATCAAGACAAGAATATTACCGGTCACACAAGACTCTTTACAAGCATATATATGGGTGTTAATAAAAAGCCCTGTAAGCCTTCGTGATACGACTAGCCTACTTACATGAAAACTAAGAAAAGAGTTCCTTAAACATATGTTCTAAAACAATCTCTGTGTGAGGATTAATAAACCAATTTAGTACAGAGTATTAGGTTTCTACTTTGTACAATTTAAAAATGGTCACTATTTTTATTTTCAAAGCTTAATATTCTAAAAATTAAATATATTAAAAAAAAAGAAATAAGAAAACTAAAAAAAGAAAAAAATACAAGACAATCAGAAACTGCAAAATTTCAATTCATAAAAGGTTTCACAAAGATTGTTACGATCGGATCATTAATTACAAAAAAATTTGTAATTTTTAAAATATAGTACTTGCTAATGTTGTGGAAAATTTATCAAATTGGTATTTAATGTATTAAACAAATTATAAATTATCAGTTACTAATAATCTGATCTTAAAAATTTTTATGCTATCTTTTAGGAAATCAATATTTTTAATTTTTCTGTAGTCATTTGGAAAAAAAGGTCAAGAGTTGAATCTTCAGCTGTTAAACAAAAACAAATAAAACGAACACGTTTGACATAGTCTAAGTAATACCATAATAATAAACATTCAAATAAAGTTTTTAAATATTATTTAAAATGTTTAAGATATTAAGCTTAGCTTTGAAAACTAAAAATAGCCGCCATTTTCAATTGTTACAAGTTAGGAACTTTATATTCTACAATAAATTCGGTTTTTTATTCCTCATTCATGTACCGGGCTTAAAGATAATATTTTTAGAGGTTATTATTATATGACAAACTATGTAAAAACACATTCATGCAGACAGACAGAAAACTAAGCATTTTAGGACATATTTTTACAGGTATTGTTTTCTTAGTTTTAGTGTACGTAACCATATCCAGTCTTGTAGGGTTTCTTAAAAAACACCCTGTATATTATTATTTTTGCATTAACTGTCTTGATGTTTATTTTGTAATACAACTAGGAAATGTATGTGATTTTAATGGTATTACATTTTCCAAAAGCAATGTTTATTTTATGAAGATTGTGAGTAAAATAAACCTCGCAAATACATTATTTATTTTTGTTCTACTGAAAGGCATGGTATTTTTCTCCAACAGCTTATCCTCCCCGGGATGTTTAGAGTAACGTACGACTCCTAAGGGACACGGTCTTATCCATGAGCAACTCTCTCCCACTTCAATATGTCGATATTGTTTTTAAGTTGTTACATTTTGTCTGTCTTACAAAATTAAACATTTAAAACCTGGTAAACCTATTTAAATGTTACCAGGTAAATATATTATTAATTATAATCAGATTATTATTATTAGATGTACAGTAGTTCAATCAGTACAATAGTTGTGACAAAATAGTCGTATTTCTAAATCTGAGATGCTTATATTAACTATATAATAATAATGTCGGTTTTGTAAGTCGAATGAGTTAATATCAGTATGTTGATTCATAGCTGTTATACAAAACCTTTGACTTAAAATCATTGTATGAAACGACAGGTTATAAAATGTACTGTAGTAACAATAGGTAAGGGTCTTGTAGATTTTGATTTGGAATGTTGTGGAGAAATTTACTCCATCGTGTATACCACGCATAAATTGACAAAGTTATTAACAGTATATTTTACTTGATATAATATGAAGTGAAATTTTACGTTTTCATACATAAATAACCTAAGGATGGATTGGCATATTCATGTCAGATATATCTGAGTACAATTTATTAGGAATGTGTTAAAAATTATGCATTAAATTTGAATGTAGGTTAGAATTGTCTGTTAGAAACATTTTATCTGCACGCGAGGGGTTCCAAGTTAACATTTTGCCACCCTACTTCTCGACAATCCAAACGATAATTACATTTACTTGCTAAATTTATTTCAGGATATCTTTCCTTATGATGTACTTTCTATGTTACGTAATGTACTTAACAATACGGGTTATATGAACCTAACAATATTTTATACTTAACGCATACATTTGTTGTTTTACCATTGAACGTATTGGAAAACAGTTCCATTATATAGACGATAATAAATATTGAAACTGGGTGGGTGTTGTATCGGCCATAACTATCACAATATGCACATTATTACACGAACAGAGAACTGTGGAGCATTGATATAAAAGCCACTATAAATCAGCAACACAGAACACCTCCACACGTACGTATGACACCTGTTTTATGGCTGTTCAGAGTTATTGTTATTTAGAGAATGACAATTAACTTATTGTTATAAGTTAATTGACAATCCAGGGTTTTCTAGACTGTTGTGATTTTTTCCTTCATTTTACTCACAAATGCCATTATATTTATTGTGAACGACTGCCTATATTACTTTAATCAACGACTACTTATAAACAGTACATATAGGTATCACAAGACCAACAGAACGTTCTAAATATGACTATTGACGGCCAAAAACACTAATCCATCAAGCACGTTTATAGTGCTTTCAGCAAGTCCAACTGAAGAATGACTATTGACGGCCAACTAATGTGCACACCAACCATGACTATAGTTGCACTCTAACGTATGTTCTTAACGTGACTATTGACGGCCAACTAATGCGCACACCAACCATTATAGTTGCACTCTAACGTATGTTCTTAACGTGACTATTGACGGCCAACTAATGTGCACACCAACCATGACTATAATTGCACCCTAACGTATGTTCTTAACGTGACTATTGACGGCCAACTAATGCGCACACCAACCATGACTATAGTTGCACTCTAACGTCTGTTCTTAACGTGACTATTGACGGCCAACTAATGCGCACACCAGCCATGATTATAGTTGCACTCTAACGTATGTTCTTAACGTGACTATTGACGGCCAACTAATGTGCACACCAACCATGACTATAGTTGCACTATAACGTATGTTCTTAACGTGACTATTGACGGCAAACTAATGTGCACACCAACCATGATTATAGTTGCACTCTAACGTATGATCTTAACGTGACTATTGACAGCCAACTAATGTGCACACCAACCATGACTATAGTTGCACCCTAACGTATGTCCTTAACGTGACTATTGACGGCCTACTAATCCGCACACCAACCATGACTATAGTTGCACTCTAACGTATGTTCTTGATGTGATAGAATGACTCTATTCCCGGTATATGAATGTCTAGTACTACAATACAAACGAGAATAGCTAAAACTCTTTTCCCTAAAATAAATGTAAAAAGAAATTAAGTTGTTAGTAAACTTTGAATTTAGACGTATTAAATAGTTGAGAAAATGGGAATGAATGTTTTTAGATATTTAATGGCTGTAGTGAGTATAATTTGAGTAAAACAAGAGGAGTACCGAGAGGGAGGCCAAAGAAGTGAATGTTGAAAGAAATGAATGGCCATGATTTCAGAAAAGTTGATGGAGGAAGCAGAAACCTAGAAGAAGGTAGAGAGGCTGGACCAACTATTCTTCGTTAATGGTTGATATTGATGGTTTTTTATATAAGGATGGTTAATATACAAAATCCTTTTTTCATGTCCAAGTGCCTAACATGTTTTGTTTAACCCTTGGATGGGATAGTTAATAAAATCACAATATTAGCGGATGCTTCCAAGTGTTAGAAACTAAGATTTTTTATTTCTAGTTCCTGTTTAAAAAAACATTTACTGAACTTGACCGCCATTATAAGGTTTAAAATATTCCTGTCTAACCAAATGTTGGATTTCTTTTTTTGATATTGAATATTTTGCAAGCATAATTAAATATCCCAATACAAGCAGTTAGTTAAAGTACTAACTGTATGTTTATGAACAGTCCAATCATAGAATTTATAATTAATAGGCGAGTAAGCTACTCCATAGTATATTTTTTGATGGATAATCACAATAATAAACAGTAAGTTTAAGAAATTGGTATTATTTAATGAAATGTAATCAAGACTCATCTCTTAAGTGAATATTTCAAATAACGGTTTGAGAGTTTCAATTAAGTTGTAATTGGGCATTTATCTTGGTTAGAACTTTAATTTAATTTCTTGATTGAGCTCTTAAAGATTTATTCAGATAGTTTAGTTTAGTTTAATATTTTTGACTTTTATGATATGTTATTGTTATAATTTGTCATTATTTTTACCATTTATTACTGTCACAACAATAAATATACAATATGTATATACTTATAGATGATGTGATCATTTTTAACATATCCGTGTTATTGATTTCTACCATTGATTATTAAAAAAACGACTATTAACAAAAATAGCCAATTTATCAAAAGAGCTTTCACTGTATTACAGGTGGTATAATTTGGCCCATAAGTGAATAGTAAAGAGTAGGCCTACAATGGGTTGAACTAACAGAACAAAATACAAATATTTCCACATGTTCCACGTGTTGGTACACATTTTATTTTACGATTCAATGTGTAAAATGTTTACGATTTTTAAAATGAAAATAAGCATAAACTTCTCTACTTATTTTATAATCAGTATGTCGTATAACGTTCCTTATTTTTGCTCTCGAGACCCGAAAATTGTTACATTCTTTCTGAATTAGCTCCACTCACTGTATCAGATTGAACCATTTCTCCCTTTGGCTCTGTGACCTACTTTTTAATAAAGCCCTTTTTCTGAATATTATTCAGTTCAATATGTCAGTTTTTGCTATCCGCGCTACTTAGGTTATTGTAAAAATGCAATTGTATTGACTTTGAACGAAAATAAACCAAGCATTTGTTATGATTTTACAATCAATACAAATTAGTTTTTGGTTTAATTTCAGGTCAATTAAAGTTATTAGTTTAGCAGAATGGTTCTCGTTGCTATAACAAAAAACATCTACTAAGATTGTTACTTTGCTTGTGGTTTCACTGTCTCTCAGACACCACAGAGAATATCCAAGTAGTGATTTACATTCCAATCCTGTTTTGCCCTTACAAGCTGTCCTTTGTACTTCGAAAAATGAGATTGTCCCTTTTGTGTTTTAAGTCTGTTGTACCGACTGACAAAATTGGAAGTGCTGATGAGTTGGTTGTAACTATTCTGAGTTAAGGTTTCTATTATTGAAATATGGGTAAAAGACCAACCGTAAATTATTCTTTTACTAATATTAAGATTAGCATTGAATGACATTTTATTTATTTATAGTTCGTATTGGGGAAAATATTATGTTGCGTGATTTGGAAATGTGTGTACTCAGCCCTTCTAGATGTAGGGTGGGTAGGTGAACAATATTTGCTTCGCACCCATGATTAGTGTAAAAAAGGATTATGTTCCATTTTTATTTATTTATTTATTTTATTTTTATTTTTATTTTTTTTTTTTTTTTTTTACTGTAAGGGATGGTAATTTATTTTTAAATTCCAAGTATAAACAAGAATAATAAAAAATAGATACATATTCATATCGAAAACAAAACAAAAACGAAAACAATTTATTAGGCAATGGCCTAGTAACCAAACTATTAATCAAGGGAGTAAATAGTTTGAAGTTTACATTTGAAAAATAATTTGAATATGCCATTCTATTTAAATGTTCAATATATTGCTCTTCATCTGAAAGAATCTCCATGTTTACCTTTGGGCGAGTCAATCAGCATTGCAGGCTTGGTACAGTAATAATATTCAAATACCAGCACTAAAGAAACAATTTGTTTTAATTAATGAAGCCAGACTACAGTACTCAATGCACTGCCCGATTACCTTAAGGTAGATTATGATGTTAACTCCTTTGGGAAAATGTTAAAAGAGTTGTTGGTATCACGCAGCTAGCGAAGTGTAAGCTATATTGTTTCGAATGATTTTATTTGAATGTATGATTTTTAGAATTGGTAAAATAAATCTAAGTTATAGTTATGGCAGTAATATATCTTGTTTTATGACGCAGTTTTGCAGTACTATACATTGCTACAAATAAAGAATTTTGATTTGACTTATTCAAGTATCGAAGTGGGAACCTTAATATGAAGAATGTTAGGTCAGTAATGCGGGATTGAATCAAAGTCCTCCTAAAACCAATTGTACAGTTTAACTAACTAAAACTAAATTCGGTTTTTTATTCAAATTCAACCCTTATGCTAGCCTAGTGGTTACCACTTCTGCTTCTAATGCTAAGGTTTACGGGTTCAAATCTGGGAGATCCACTTAAAATGTTGCCAAAGGTGTTTGGACCGGGACCGTTGTTTATTCACAACGTTTGAATACCACGTTAAATATGCAACTGGCGTAGACAGAAAAAAGTTATTTATTCATTTTTATATCAGTGTTATATCAATACTTTTTGCTTCTTATCCCTTGTAAGAATTTCCCCTCAAAAAGCCATTCGAAGGAAAAACTAAAACTTCTGTAACATTGTCGAATATGAATAGAAATAGAATACAGTATATTTATCTAGTCACTAGTACAAGACATTTCTTTAGAATAATGAATAATGAGTTACTTTCATTAAAAATTTAAAAAAAATATTTGCTACAATTTAAAAATGTTTACGATGAATTGCGAACAGAACACCATAACACATTCAACCAGATAAACAATACACCCGCACGTCCACGCCAAGATCACCACTCAATAGACCCATTAGACAAACCTAATTAAATTTTTAATTATTTACAGCTGTTATTTAGTCATTTATGGTAAGAAACAATGCAGTATTCTGGGTTTAGTTTTAGTAAATTGCTTATACTCGATATAATGATACTTATATAAAGATGCAAGTTTAGACGAATTTAATTTCGTAAATTTACTATATTTTATTAAGTTTGTAACAAATATATTCTAGTTCCTTAAATTTCTATTTTCGGCTAATCAAAGCAATTATCTAATTCAGTGTACCATTTGTTTAGTTTTTACCTTATAGTAAATAATTTAAAGTTGTTCTTCATTCCCAACTGGAGTTTCACTACAGCATCCAAGGATACAGAGCAGAAACATCATACAGAGTAAATCAAAGCTGCAACAATAGTAAAGTGGTAAGAAATCTATCCATAAACTATGACTTATAATGATGTTGCGTTATTCCACCTCCTGTTAATCAATGTCATGTGTTCGTATAATGTCAGTTCTGTTTGTGTTATATAAGTATTACAGAGAATATTCCTGGAGATCCACTGTTTATAAAAAAGTATAATTTCAATAAATATGTGCTTAATCCTTCCTCGTTTACGTATTATTAAGTTCCAGGATGCACTTTGTGGATCTTAATAGCAATATTTTTAATTTAACAAGCTTGGATAGTTCATATTAAACTGTACATCGTATATTTTCATTTTATTAATACTGTATTGTTACCTTGTATAACAGAGCCATAACAAATGTCATATTAATCAAGTCTACTTAATTTTCTATAATTTTTTCTCAAATCCTTTGATGTATCAAATTATAACTTAAAAGTTATGATCTCAATAAAAATTGCATAGTTAAATACATGCAAATTAATATAAGCTTTTGTCATTGTATAATGTAACATATTAACACTATAAATGATACGATATACCATCACATAAACATTAACAATTATTGTAATAACATTTTATAAAAGCAAAAATAAAAGAATATTGCTATTAAAAATACTGTTCTGATATCAGTAGCTTATATTCTGTAATATTTTCGAGTAATAATGAGGATACCTTGGTGTTATTGTTCGCATTTCGTTAATATTTCATAAATATGCCACTTGAAGGTAAGTGTCAGAATGATCACTGGATTCATACGAGATATTCATTTATTTATATTGCATGGCATGGGAAGATACCTCCATGCACGCCACCGGTTCCACATCCAATTACCTGTCAGCTGAACGCGTAGTTCGTTAATTAGTGAACCTGTGACGTAAACGAGCTCCCTAATGACGTATTTCGAGAGACAATGCAATCCCATCAAACAAATACAATCATCACATAAATTTGATAATATTCCTAATTCTTAGTCGACGCTTATCAAAGTTTTCTTGTTAGTAAGTTTTAATAGGCTTGATTTAGTAAACATTATACATCAATAGTAATAATATTTAATATATTATATGTAAGGAATATATATTTTCACTATTAATACATTAATATTTAAAAATCTAAACAAAAACCAATCCAATATACTTTAACAATACACTAAAACACAATAATTAATAAATAATAGCACATAATAATCATATAATAATATGATTATTATGTGCTATCATATAATCATATATAATATAATCATATAATAATAATAAAACACAATAATAGCAACTATATGAAAACACAAGATTAAAATTTTTTTAACCTATATTATAAAACAAATTATTTTTATTTTATCATCCTAAACAAGAAGGTTATATTTTATAAAGAAAGCAAACATACCCTGATATTTGTATATTGTGATTAAAATGTAACATATGTTCGTAAAAATATGGGTTAGTTTTTTTTTTCTCTGTACGAATTACACTTGGATATAATCAGTCAAATTGACGTTGGTTATAAATAGTTTACTGAAGAAATTTTAAAATAGTTTGTTCGTTTATTTTCCGTAGTATTCTTTTATTGGTAGTATGATTAGTAATACTATTTTAGTCATTAAGTAATTAACAACAGTTAATCTTATCATTCTTATTTTAGTTGTGGTATTTAATGCTTGTCAATATTTTGTTCTTGCCGATATTTTGTTCTCCATTTTTAGTTTTATATTATTGATGGGTATTCTTTGTTTTATTTCAAGGCCGTGGCTGATCAATGCAATGACGTCAGATGACCTTCACCATACACCAAGCAATAGGATCTTATAGTTTAACAGTTAAATGTTTCATAAATTGTCCAATGACTTTTGTTTTTGGTGTATGCAATAATAATATGCAATAATAATATAATATGCAATTTTTCTCGGCAGAAAATGAAAGTCTGATAAAATTATCATTAACATTAAACTGTAGTTTATTTTAAGTCATTGCAATTATATTTTGACCATAGATTTTGCAAATTACTATTAGTAATTTATTTTTAATATTTGTTAAATTACTGGTAACAATTTAAAAGTAATGCATTAAACGTTTTTTACAAAAGTACTTACATAGTGCCAATATGTATGTTATATTAAATCGTTTAGTAATTAAATTCATATATTAAAAAACCTAGACATTCTTTCTTGGAACAAAATAATATTTTTTAATTTCACTAAACATAATGAATGTTTATAAATATAACATATTTTGAACGAGTTGATGATTGGGTACGATTTATGGATAATTTGAATAGTCACTTTTCATGAAGAAAAACTTTTCGAATTACGACTTGGTAAAATTTAATATCCTCAATTAACACTCATAGTGAGTATATAACACAATGTCGTAAACCCAAATTAAATGAGGCAAATTTCCTAAAGAAATAAATGGATGTAAAATTACAACACCTCATACCCATACTAATGTACTGTATTATATGAAAACACAAGATTTTAACGTATACGTGGTTCCAAAATATGTGATATTCATGCTGGTGGACAAGTTAAAATATACACAACTTGTAAGATGGGAAATCCTTCACTGACGTAAACGAACAATACGGGGAAGTTTTCCAGAAATACTGCTGAATCATGTTACAGGAATGAGGGAGGGTTACCGTGGGGCATGTTCCAACTTATCTCTCAAACGATCGGTTAGGTTAGAGGTCCATTTAGAGCAACAACAGAGACATGTTCTATCCTGCCATTATTGTATGGCTTCTAACACAAGAATCTGTTTATTTATCAAACTAGTTTACTACATTTTTTACTGAACATATTTATGGTATTAGAGAAAAATTATTTCTTAAAGAGAATTTAACTATTTCTTAAGTATTCATTGTCATTGTTAGTTTAAAATTACTTACAAATTTTATTCGAGGAATAATGAACACAAAATTGGTGTAATACCGATAAATCATTAAAATAACAATCACACTTATTTATTATATTCTTATCATATAATCTGGCAGCTAAACCAATAAAACGAATATTAATTAAATGTTAACAATAATTTACCTACACAGTAGAGTATCGAATTATAGGTGCATTGCTTTATTTATGAAACATGTATAATGTACATTAAAACTCATGTTTTTATAAAATTCCATAAATTTACTTTTGATCAAAATCTTCAGTTCTAAATGTAAAGTGCTTTTTACTAAAATAAAATTTCTATAATTCTACTAATACATGACTTTTAATGTGTAACCTAAAAAATCCATTAAGCACATACAGCAGAAAATACATGAATGTGTTACCTGAATTTTTTTAAATATCAAGTTTTTATATACTTGAATCAGCTATTTTAATTGCATTAGTTTAAAATTGGGAGTTTTTCCATTTTAACATACTTATACCTGTATACAACATGTTTAATTATTTATTAACGTATTTATTGATAATAAAAGTGAACGTCATACAGCTCGAATCTATTACAACATGCACAGATAATATGGCTATTGACCTTTATGAACATGGTCAGACTGATGGACTCAGAAAGGAATGAAACCGGTGCTCGTTCCTTAAGTTATGGTAGTTGAACTCTTTCAAACTACAGATAATGAATTACACGTTTCCAGAGTGAATTATTAAGACTGCTTGGTATTTGAATTATGAATAATGTATGTTGAGTTTCAGTGCGTAAATAAATAATTAACTTTCAATTGATTCCCAAATAATGACCGCTTTACTCTTTAGTTAGGTTAAAAGATTAAATCAACCAATAAGGGATGTTATACTTTTTTCTTACATATAAAGTTATATTTTACACGAACTTCCCTTCATACATAACCGTAATTTAGATTGAAAGCCAACGAGTTTGGCTTAGCAATAGTCAAGTGGGTGGGGGGGGGGGGACTAAAGATAAAACTAATGACTGCAAACACGCTCTTGGACCACCACGTGCTTATAAACATATGTCATTAATCTCAGTGAAAAATATTGTTGGCACAATATTTCTAGAAAAAAACTGTAGGTATTTTTAATTTATATCAATTATATTAACTGAATACATTCTGAAATTTCAAATTCTGAATATTGAACCAACAAATAATAATAATAATAGTTATACAGTTATTTTTTTAGGAAATATTAATACTCTATGCGAAATAAAAAATCTAGACACCCAAAGCCAGACCTCACGCGTTATTTACAAAAACAATGTTACTGGTAAACTACTGTTCTAGATGTAAGTAATGAAAACAAAATAAACATGGGAATCATTGTAATATATTTTATATAAAATATCAAATGAGCATAAAATAATAATTATACATAAAAATAAACATGTTTTTGCTATGTTTTCGTTTCTCAATGCTACAAGTAGTGGAAAGGTAATATGGGCCGTTATTGGAGGGAGAAGATGTTAGGGGTTGAGAGTGTCCTTAACCCTGTTCAAGTACCACACTCACTTTCCCCTTAAAAGATGTCATTAGTGGCAGATTTTATATACTTTTCTTTATAAATCCAAGACTGCTTCGTACTTATACAATATTTAATATATTATTCTATGATCAGTTCAATTGTGTAATTAGTTATTGTACAATAATTGTTATGTATTTTGCGACAAAATTCTAAGATTTTAAAGAAAGCTCTCTTTCAGATAGCCCCTGCTTAGGTCAGTTGACTTGATATGCCTTTCTTCAATCTCCTTCACATATCCCATGTTATGACATATGACCTGGAATGCCTGTTTACAATCTTGCTTCAGGATTCCCCTGTTTGGATTGGGGGACTTGAAAGGTCGTTCTGTAACTTTCTTTAAGCCCAGGATATTTAAATGCAGGATATCAAACGAGAACTTTGAAGTTCAATATTAAATAACTAATAGTGAAATTATTAATAAATTAACTAAACAAATAATAAATAATTATAGTTTTAGTAAAAATATGTAAGTGTTTAATTGTTAACATATTAATCTTAACGCGAGTTAAAAGGAACTAACTTTATGTTTTTATGATAATATGTTTATAAAATTATTATATATTGAGAGGTTATAGTATATTCTAAGAAAATTCTAGAGTTATATGAAAAATGAAGAGGCATATATGTTAAAGACAAAAATGTTTGATACATTGAAGAGTAAATATATACTTCGCATTGTAAATGATAAACTAGTATTAATATAATATCTATAGCCATCGTTTGAAAATTAAAGAGAACATTTAGATAATGACTAACAAAAGTAAATATTTACATGATATATGAGTAGTGTAAAAGTTCAAGAATATATTATTTACCCTGTGAAATGAAGTAAACCATTCTAAATGTAAATGAAATGAAAAGTTTTATTCTAACATTATCATTTACTTTGTATTTTATTTCATTTTGCTTTGTCCAAATGACATAAAGTACACTTAATTCTTATTATATGAGTTCACAAAAGACACCTTGTTAATAGGCTCAGTTTATTAGAATGTTATTTTGGTAACTTTATTCCACTTCAATCAACAAAGCTTAGTTACATTCATTTTTATGAGGAGTAATGATATTTATTTAAGAAATATCCCTTTTTAATTTTAGGAAATTTTATATACATAGATAAATTAATAAAATACCATTTATAATAAAGCTTCAAGATTTATATCACCAAATTGTAATCACTCCTTTGATTATAATATCAGTCATATTAACAGAAAAATAGTTAAAATATGGTTCAGAGATGAGTTAGTCACAACTATACAGAAAATAGTATTGAAAACATCAAACTTGTGATATTTATAGGGGATTAAACATATATACGTATTATTTATTGTTACAGAGTTCCCACGAAAATGTTCTTTATGCTCATCGACTGTAATATTGCAAATCTATTATACTGACGTGATTGCATTCCAAAGCTGAGTAGCTTGAACAGCCCTTCCAATTTACATTACTGGCAATATATACTCGTATCACTTGAATATAATTTATTAATTAATTATTAGATTACAGTGATTACAAAAATTTCAGTGTGTGTTATGTTGCTCTTATTTGTAAAATCAGGCAGACTTAAAAGTTAGCATATTTAATAAAAATAAGTGGTGATTATAATAAAATTTGTGGTAGCTACACATAATACTTTAAACAGCCACATTAACACAAAGTGTGTCTTTGTAACTGTCATCGCGCCAGTAAATAAGGGTTTAAATATACAATATAGAATGTAAAATGAAGGATCATAGCCCACATAAATTAACCTAGACTAAACATGTTTATTTATATGAATGGTTCTCTTCATTTAAAATCAAATCAATATTATTTAGTGCTTGTGATATACTGTATTTTTAAACTAGGAAAAGTGTTTTTTGAAGAAAAAGTGAATTGTAAATTATGTATATGAAAAGACGTAGAGACGTAAAAAAAAACCAGTTGAATTTTGAATATAGTTCTAATATATTGTTGTAATCTGAACATGTATTAAGTAATTGTAGATAATTTCCCATACTGGGCTATTATAGTTAGAAATGCATAAATCTAATCACAACATGTAAGTTAAATATCTAAATTTGTTGGAAGCGTAGTTGGTTCAATCCCAGCTTCATGTGCTAAGGGTTCTCAGTTCGATCCCAATCAGAGTCAATACATTTTGAGAAGGATCAGCTGATAATCACCGGCTGTTCATTTGTCATTAGGCTATTAATTAATGACACTTGCTAAGGAATAGTCGGCCTTAGTTTGTAACAATGACTTCATTCGCTCCTCTACACTCATCATACTCATTCGAAATCCATATTCGCCCATTTATTGACGATCGGCGTCTTATGAATAAATGAAAAAAATAAAATAAATAAATTTGAAAATTTAGATAATTACTATAAAGCAAATAATATAACCGAAGAAATGTTACAGAGTGTACACGGATATTGGTATTCGAAATGTTGTCAATATTTAAGACGAGGAATGTAGTCTGAGATATGTAACAACATCGTCACCGATAAACCCTTTTGAACGTTCTGACTGTGTTTTAGGGAGTAAACTTTAAAACCAACTACATTTTTCATGGTCTTGTTAAGGATAAAGCTTTTACTAATGAGGTTGCAGTAAGACATATTTACTGTTGCAAATACGATTAGGGTTAGTGGAGACGTTCATTGTGGAATATAACAATCTCTTCTACCAATATTTTTTAAGCAGGTTTTCTCAACTTCCCTGTTGTTTCCTTGATTTTTCTGAAAACATATGGATTAGTTTATTATTCACAAAATATATTACTGTATTTGATAGTAATATGATAGTAGATATGCTCCTTCTCTACATAAAGATACATAAGCTTGAGTGTAAGCTTGAGTAAAATATGTAAAGGTTGAGTGGAAGAGAGGTCTTCGTAGTCCTAACTCCACCTTTAAATAAAGACATTCATTCAATCATAAGACTTTAAGTAAAGATTGGCTTACATCACTATGTTCACATGTTGATAATAATATATCATATTTGTTATACAAGTGTTATAATTGCTATAAATGTTACAGACATATCATATCTAAACTCATTTTATCTGAGTTATTCTTCATTACAATAGTCTTTGTATTAGTGTTT
Organism: Stictocephala bisonia; assembly: GCA_035578905.1. Taxonomy (NCBI): domain Eukaryota; kingdom Metazoa; phylum Arthropoda; class Insecta; order Hemiptera; family Membracidae; genus Stictocephala; species Stictocephala bisonia. The sequence goes on along the minus strand of JAQJVL010000073.1, from coordinate 2,884,477 downwards.
TATTTTGTGCATAGTTGTGTTTTTGAGATTGGGACTTCAAGAGTATATTACAATTTAAATTTCCAATTAGGGAATTCCAAAATAGAAGGTTTCATACAATTAGTTACTTGTAGGTTTGTTTTATTTTGGTTTCTTTTATAAATTGGCACATGACTCAATTTTAGTTTTTTTTAAATCAGTTTATGTAAATGTTTATGTTTTATCTGTTTTTATTCATGTAAGAATTTAGTCTTTTAATTTATTGTTGATATTTATTTAATGTTAATTAATATTCTGTTTTATTTTCTCTTGAAACTTGTTTTGTACCTCTATAACGATATAAATGTAGTTAAGTTATCAATATTGCGTATTTCCCTGTACAATTGATTTCTTTTATTTTGTGTTTACAAATCTCACAGAGTTTTTTATATGTATATGCCTTATGAATACTTTAGATCTGAGTTTGGAAAAATGTCACAAACGGAGAACATCTTTAAGTCCGATGATTCTTAATTTTGACTGTATTAATTTTGTTCATAATATTGTTTTTCAAAGTTTCACTTTCAGATCATAAATCTCGTTTCCGTCTTGAGTATTTTCTTCCCCCTCCTGAACTGGGGGTATGGCCTCTCAACGTCGGTAAGTCTCAGTTTGTGTGAGGCTAAATTGTCATCTTATCGTTTTTCCCTTTATTTCTCTATCTGTTGCTAAATACTTGTTCACAATTTAAATGACTTCATATCTTATTTTTGGGTCACGTGAATAAATATAAATATGCTAATAGTAGTTTTTAAATTTAAATCTCTATAAAATAAAGTTAATAGAAAGTGGTTGACACATTTCCAACAAAAATATGCTGTCTTTAAAAAGGGCATATTGATATATAGGCTTGTTTTAACCTCGCACTGTAATAATGTAGGGAGATATTGTAATATACTATAGATTCATGGGGTATAGAGGGATGATCAGTACAACATTTACAATTATAATGTACCAAAATATATGGTTAATTGGTCAAATACTACAAGTTCTGAATATACAGATGGGTGATTAGTTTGACTATGATCTTGGTATTAGCAAGGGAATTCTTTATCCTTACATGTTATTGTTTAGCCGTTATTTTTATTTTTGGTGTTTACTTATCTAAAATAACGTGCTTAAAATTGAGCTAAGCCGCAACCTAACACTTCCATAGCCTATAAAGCCCAGTTTTGAAATATCATAAAGTATTTGTTTTTAATTGTTTATGTACATAAAAATATACTTACAATAAAATGAATTATTAAATTACCCAGATTTATTGAATTTAGCAACCAATTGTATTCGTTTGTAGTATGAAATAATCATTGTCTAATCTAAATTCATGTTTAGTGATAGTTTTGTAAATTTATAAAACATGTAAGATTACTAGAGGCGCACCTCGACATAGTAACACTGGAATATAGCTTGGATGGTTGGCTACATGTTATGTTTGAAACTTTCAATTTGAAGTTTTTAGTTTTGAAGCAGTCTGTGTTTTATTAATTTACGTTAAAATATATTAATAGGTGAATTTTGTATTTTTTTTTTTTTTTTTACAAATATATTTGGATGTTGCCATTTTCTTAATTTTCTTACTAAGTAAATGTAATTTACATTTTCTTACTTGTACTTTTTTTACATGCATTATTTTGGTAATATGCTAAATTCATCAAATGTCAAATTCGTTTACGATATAACCAAATATCTCGTAGTCCGAAACTAGACAGTCAAACCTTCTCAGAATAACAGACACAAGGTTGTTAACACAGTTTTCTGTGTCACACATGACTCTCTGACGTCATTAGCCATTTTCTCCACTTTCACGCTTCCATACTTCATCTCAGACTTTTGGACGTGATTTTTTCAGCAATATATATATATAGGTTATTTACTAATAAAATATTCTTTTTATCCGAAAATGACCAAATCTTTTTAATATAAAATGTGATAAATTTATTTACCAAGTCAGTCAATTTTTTTTCTAATTTTAGGCATATCCTTATAATGATCACAAAGAATAATTGTTATGTAGTAATCTGGAAAACTTACCATTAGATTTGAAAAATTTCTAATTTGTTATATATGCAAATTATATATCTAAGATTTAATAGTCTCAACTATTCACTACACTCACTTTTGATTTTTTTTCACACAACACTTTAAAGTTTGCAAACTAACTTTAGAATGTTAAATAGTTTTGAACCATATTCACAAATAAAAATAAGAACACAATGAATACTTATAGTAGTATTATCAAATTTAATCTTGGGCTTATCTACATTACTTAATTTATATATGTTGACCAAAACAATGTCAGAGCTTATTTCAACTTGAGTCCACGTGAAATCACTGTTTTGATTAGAAACAGCTCTAAGCCTATCATCCACAACTGCTGGCCTACTGTAATTACAGACCAATTTCAATTTTGCCCGTTTTAAGTAAAGTTTTTGAAAAAGTTTTCCTTGAAATACTGATGAAATTCTTAACTGAGTTTGACATAATATCGTCAAGTCAGTTTGGTTTCCGTAAAAACATATCAACAATTGATGCGATTACAACTCTTTTCGAAACTATTATTGAGGGATTGGAGAATCGAGAGCATACAATTAGTATGTTTCTTGGTCTCTCCAAGGCTTTCAACTGTGTGGACCATTCAATACTGATTCATATGCTTGAAACATATGGGATTCGTGGTATGTGGCTGAGCTCGTATCTCAGTGGTAGTGCTTCAAATCGGCAACGCAGTGTCACCTCAGGGATATTTACTTGGTCCTGTGTTAGTTTTAATTTTTGTAAATGATTTGGACAAATCAATCCAGAATGGAAAGATAGTCCAATATTCAGTTGACACGACTCTCTGTTTTAAATCTTTCACAAAAGAAAACCTAGAAATAGAAACAGTCATTGAACTCGGTTTATGCATTCAGTATTTCCTAGACATAAACCTACAACCAAACAAAATAAAAACAAATTACATACATTTTTACCTTCGACAACAAGACAATGAAATCCACCTATTAATCATGAATAATAGGGAAGGAAAGGGGTGGATGGTTCCCTTCTAGAGGAAGTAAATTTCACCTGGTTCCTGGGAACATACCTTGACCAAGGTTTGACCTGGGGGGATCAGGTTGATCCTGTATGTTCAAGGGTTGCAACTGGTGTTTATGTATTGCGCAACCTGGCTCAGTTCTGTTCATTTGAAGTTTTAAACATGGCATACTTTGGACTTATCTACCCATATCTGTCCTACGAAATACGTGTTTGGGGGAGTTGTGCCAAAGAGAGGTTCGAAAGACTGTTTAGACTTCAAAAGAAAGCCATCAGAATCATGTTCAAATTGAATCATACAGAGTCGTGTCGTGATGCTTTCAGGGAGCTTAAGTTGCTGACTTTGCCCTGCCTTTATATACTTGAAGTGGCTCTGTATTGCAAATGCCATTGCAATTTGTTGCGTAGTGCAGACATCCATGATTTCAGTACAAGAGGCAGGGACTGCTACCGCGTTCAGCTACACAGAACAACAGCATTTCAAAGCATGCCATCACAAGCTGGTGTGAGATTAGTTAACCTGCTCCCATTAAGTGTAAAAAACTCACCAAACAAAAAAACAATTCAAATCCCTTTTGGTGAGTAAAGCGTTTTACTCAGTGGACAAGTTTATCTCATGCCTCTCGAAACAATAGATGAGAACAACAAATTATATATATAACTGATACTGTGTTACTGTGGTAGTTTTTAAATAAATGTGAGTGAGAATGTAGCTTATGTATATATGAATGAGTGTTTAAATAATTGTTTAGAAAATGACTTTAGCGAATACAATTTTATATTGTTTTAAAGTAATAAAAAGTTGATTTTTATTTTTTTTTTTTTTATTTTGTAACATCTGTATCACTTTCCGAAGGAAAATAACATTACTTGTAGCCCCTGGGTCATCTACTTTAAAATCTGAATCATCATTATATATATCCAGATATCCATTTATTTCAACATTTATTATCTCAATATGTGACATTTTTATAAAGCCCAGTAAGGTTACAACAGGTTATGAAATAGTGAAAAAACTATTAGCCTAAAAGTTGATGAAATGAACCCCAATATAACACTCAACTAACTTCAAAAACAACTTAAAAGTACGTTTAGCAAAATAATAAGTAAAAAACACAATTACAAATCAGAACAATTAATAGTAGACACAGTGAAAACAAGACTAAAACGTAAACAAATATGCAGACAACTGGAGCCTACAACAAACAAACACGCCATGTAACTTGCTTTAGTTAAAAAATTTTCCACATGGCTGCAGCAGTAATCAGACAACAAAGAACGCCGTTTTTACTCACTTGCGACTATTGTTGACTTACCTAGCCAACCGTGGACTAAAGTCGATTCACGCGCTCAGTGCTATAGACGACAAATTGATTTTGGTCGACTTACCCAGCCAACCGTGGACTAAAGTCGATTTACACGCTCAGTGCTTTAGACGACGAATTTATTGTAGTCCACTTACCCAGCCAACCGTGGACTAAAGTCGATTTACTTGTTCAGTGCTATAGACGACAAATTGACTTTAGTCGACTAACCATGCCAACCATGGACTAAAATCGATTTACGCGCTCAGTGCTTTAGACGACGAATCTATTGTAGTCGACTTACCCAGCCAACCGTGGACTAAAGTCGATTTACGTGCTCAGTGCTATAGACGACAAATTGACTTTAGTCGCCTTACCCAGCCAACCGTGGACTAAACTCGATTTACGCACTCAGTGCTTTAGACGACGAATCTATTGTAGTCGACTTACCCAGCCAACCGTGGACTAAAGTCGATTTACGTGCTCAGTGCTATAGACGACAAATTTACTTTGGTTGACTTACCCAGCCAACCGTGGACTAAAGTCAATTTACGCGCTCAGTGCTATTGACAACGATTTGACTGTAGTCGACTTACGCGGCGAAAAGGTTACCGCGTCGCTACACAGTAACAATGGAAAATACCTTGGATGGTTAGCTACATGTTATGTTTGAAAATTTTAATTTGCAGTTTTTAGTTTTGAAGCAGTCTGTATTTTATAAATTTACTTTAAAAATTTATCAATAGGTGAATTTATGTTTTTTTAACAAATAAATTTGGATATTGTAATTTTCTTACTAAGTAAATGTAATTTCCATTTTCTTACTTTTACTTCTTTTACTTGCATTAGTTGGTAATATGACAAATTTATCAAGTGTCAAATTCGTTTACAATATAACCAAATACCTCGTAGTTCCCAACTAGACAGTCAAACGTCAACAGACACAAGGTTGTTAGTACAGTTTCCTGTGTTACACACGACTCTCTGACGTCATTAGAGACTTTGTTTCCAACAACTTTAAAGATTACCTCCTCTTCCATACTCCATCTTAGACTTTCGGACGTGATAATATGTTAAGGCAAGTTTTTTGTAATTAAATATTCCCTGATATTATTTAATTCTTGACTGATGTAGCTCATCTGCCTTTAGTATAGCAATACACGTCTTATTGACTAGTATACTCAAATTTACCTTCCTTTTAACTTACCTTACACATTAGACTTGTCTGCAGGGTGAATTAGAGAATGGCTATGCAGAGTAAGGGGAAGGGGCATCCTAATGAATTAAAATGCATGGCAGATAGAGTCAAGTGTATTTATGTAGAGTGGGTGGGACCGACATAAAGTATGTTTATAAAGGATCGTTTATAAGGTGGTAATTTCGACGAATATGTGTGCACGCTGGCTAGTTGCAAGGAGTAACAAGGCTACACTTACTTCACTTATGGGAGGCTTGAAGTACTTAGTCTACTTTAAATAATAACACATGCCTGTCACTGAATGTGACAGTAAGGTGGCATGCTTTGTGCATCCAACTGAGAGGCCATCTGGTGAGACTCATCGTTCACTCCTTTAAATTCATCATACATCTTCAGCCTAAATCGTAAATAGCTAATTTGGGGGATCTCACACTCATACTTTTCTCCCAAAAGCAGCACTTCCAGTATTTTTTGACGTTTCAGGAAGACATTAATAGCATGATACAGCAAAAAGAAAATTCAAAATAGCCAAAAACAGATGAATTCTCAGAAAAATGCTGCCAATTTCTATCATCCCAGGTTTAAACTCAATTTGGCTAAAATCCCTCCTTTTAGTGTACTCCTCAACTTAAAGCATGTACTCCGGACTTCTGATTAAGATTGAAGAAACCTAATCCAAGACACTGGCTACTTCCCCCTCTAGTAAAACAGAGAGTAGATCAGCTAAGTAGAAAATGTTCATATTATTAAATTTGGATAAAGGAAATAATTGGTTAAGATGAGTTAAAAGGATAAATATTATAATTGATGAGTGTGGGAATGAAGAAATAAACTCTAACAAAATTGTTGCCCTAAATACAAAGAGTTATTTCTGTTTATCAGTCCCCTATAACAGGTACCGTAGGTGGTTTCAGTAAATAAATTATTTTACTAGGTGTAATTGATCAATTATAATAATTTATCTTGTTAATGATTGTAAGGCGACGTTTTATAAAATAAATTAAGTTGCTATAAACGCCCTTAAATGGCACACTTGTTTAAACAAACGTGTTTGACTCTAGATATGAAAAACATTTAAATATTTTATACGAGATAAAAAGGCACATTTTGACTTGCTTGATTAATTAATGAGACAAATTATAACATAGAAAAGTCCTCAAAGTACATAAATGGACTACAAAGTATGACCTATACAAATTAACAATACCTTTATGTTTGTTTAGGTACCAGTGGCAACGTTTAAGAAGTATAATATTTTATTTCATACTCAGACAAAAAGTAAAATATACACAGTGAAATATTTATTCTTTGTTGGTCTGCCTAATGAACCGCAAGGTACTAAATTAACCCTAATATATTTTGAAAAAGTTTACATCTATTGAAAAATGGCCATACATTTTTAAAGGTATATTTAGAATTGCAAGTTAAAAATATATACCCAAAACAACATTATTTTCTTAATTAAATAATGTATTATAATTTAACTTTTTCTCTTTTGTTATCATCTATAATACCATGTTTTAAAAATAAACTTGTTTTCAAAGATATTTTAAACTGTTTAATAAACGAACGATCTTCCGAAACTTTTATCTAGCAATAGGAATAGAGTTTTAAACCGAAACTGTCCAATAATTAGGTTTATTGCTAATCATATAAAGTCACATTTTAAAAGAATTTTATTTTCATTTATTTCTAAACATTTTATTTGACACGAGTTGACACTAATTATGCACTAAATCACTAAAACAATGCAACGTTTCATAAATTCTATTGATGACATATTTTATGAATAATTGTTATTGTTTGATGATGTTCAGGTTAGACAACTATGTGAAACATGTGTATTTGATGTTACGTGAAATAAGAAATAAGGCCAGATGCCTTTACTGTTAAATAAATACATATCATAATAAGCACATAATTATGTTGGAAAACAGTGGCATAAAGGTGTCCCCAGTAGTATGAATGCTGCGCCAACATAACTACTTGACCCATTTATGAAACGAGCAAGAGGACGAAATAATCAGAGTGTACAACTGTTTGTGAGGATTAACAAGAATAAGCTTGTGATTTGGTTCTTATTGTATTTCATCCATTTTATACCTCTTACCAACTCAGACATGCGAAACCCACTTTCCACGTTGTTCGTATTAAGAGTGATGGGCCAGAAAACTAAGACATATTTACAGTAAATGATTATTATTGTAAATTAGTCTTTTACCCTGTTACTACAGAAGATAGATAGATAGATTAGATAGATAGATAGATAGATAGATAGATAGAGAGATAGAGATAGAGAGAGAGAGAGATAGAGAGAGAGAGAGAGAGAGAGAGAGAGAGAGAGAGAGAGAGAGAGAGAGAGAGAGAGAGGGAGAGAGAGAGAGAGAGGGGGGGGAGAGAGAGGAGAGAGAGAGAGAGAGAGAGAGAGAGAGAGAGAGAGAGAGAGAGAGAGAGAGAGAGAGAGAGAGAGAGAGAGAGAGAGAGAGAGAGAGAGAGAGAGAGAGAGAGAGAGAGAGAGAGAGAGAGAGAGAGAGAGAGAGAGAGAGAGAGAGAGAGAGAGAGAGAGAGAGAGAGAGAGAGAGAGAGAGAGAGAGAGAGAGAGAGAGAGAGAGAGAGAGAGAGAGAGAGAGAGAGAGAGAGAGAGAGAGAGAGAGAGAGAGAGAGAGAGGAGACTTAGTTTATACAAGAGTTGTTGTCTCATTCCTCATAAAATACAACTACTTTATGACGAATTGTGAGTGTTATTTATTGTTTGTTTTTGTTGTTCCTATTGTTGGCTTTATATCTTTTGTTCTATTCATAGTCCATGTAACTTTTCTCTAACTCAATCGAGGTCCTCAGAGCGATCGTGGCAATATTTTCCTTTATATTTACAGTTTTACATTTATTATAAATTAAATTAATAGTAAGAGTGGACCAATTATTGATTTTATCTATTTATTTATATAAATTAAACCTAGGAATGTGATGTTGTGTTTTTTTCATACTAGATGTCTACAATCAATCATCATGCATTACTAAGGACATTCAAATTATAATTTTCTTAATATTATTTTTATTTGCATTAAAGTGTTCATATAAAATCTGGTATTGTGCACTAATCTATATTTAGTATCAAGAGTTAAAGTCAATTAAGCCTAGATAGTATATATTTATGTTATTATACATTTCTCAAGTTATGATGATATTTAAAAAAAAACTAAATGTATAATTTGTTACTTATCAAAAAAAGTCGTCATTTTGAAGCGTTTTACGTAGTTAACCTGAATACTGGCAATATTTTAATGTCACTAAAAATTATTGGGTACTTTACTTATTTTTGTCTTACTGTATTTCGACCCATTGACTTAGATATTTAGTTTAATTTATTTTTAGGTGATTCTTTAACACTTATTTTTTATTATTTTTTCATATTGATGAAGATTTATGTAACAATGTGTTTTTATGTTCATTGGAGAATTGTAAGATTTATTTAATAACGAGTAAGTTCAGCACGTACAAAACTAATCGAATTAAAACATCATAGAAAATAATCCAAAAACAAAATATTAACAACAAACTGCAAAACTATATCTGACTTCATTTAATTTTCATAAACAATAACTTAATAATGTTAAATAGTATTTTTTATTACATTGAATATTAAATATATTTTCTTCCCAGTTTAATGAACAGCAAAGAGTGACTGCCATTTTTTTTATTCAAAATAACTGTAATAAATTAATTTTAACTGTAATTATTTTGAACTAAAAATAAAACACCTACCCGTCAATGTTATTATTAAGTCATTTAAGTCAATTTAAACTGAAGTCATTTTAATACAGTTTAAAAAAATGCAAACTCTGACTATAACATTCCTATCTTTATGTTAATGTTATTTTTACAGATGTATTAAAAAACAGTTAAAGAAACAATGTATGTTACAACCAAACTAAACCACAAGACAGTAAAACTAGATGGCAAACATCGCTGTTTATTTGCTAAA